>WBMZ01013495.1:0-65002 GCA_013400975.1 Atrichornis clamosus | reverse complement strand
CTGCCCGGCCCCGGCGCCCTCCGCGCGCAGCTCGCGCCGCACTTTTGAGCCCCGCACGGTCCCGCCCGCGCCTAGCATGGCTCCCCCCGCGCGCAGCACGGCTCCCCCCGCGCCCCGGGCGCTGCCTCTCGTCCTCCTCCTCGTCCTGCACCTCGCCGCCTCCTCCAAGCTCAACACCCCCAAGGTGCTGCTCCCCTTCACCCGCGGCACCCGCGTCAACTTCACTCTAGAGGCCACCGAGGGTTGCTACCGATGGTGAGTGCAGGTGCCGCCGCCCTTTGTCCGTTTCTCCCCCCCCACCGGCACCTGCGACAGTTCCTCGGCCCGCGGCGGGGCCTGAGGGCTTCTGAGGCAGCTGGGCCCTCCTTCACCGCTTTCACCTCGCTGCGGGTGAGTTTGGGTGGCCCAGCAGTGCCGGAGCAGACTTGGAGATAATCTCTGAGGGGCAAGGTGGGGTTTTTTTGGTGCAGTGGGGGTTAAACCCGCTGGAGAGGGGCAGTGTCTGCAGGCCGGGCCCTCACGGGAAGGTCCCTGCTGTGAGGGAGTTTCCCGCCATGGCTCCGTGCCCAGCATGTGCCTCACACCCCTTGTGCACCCACACAACCTCACCTGCTTCTCCAGCTGTACCCCCCACACACCCACTGCGTCTCCACCTGCCGTGCCCACTCTGCCTCCACGCATACCCCGTATGCCCACCTTGCTGCCCCCCACACACATGTCACCCCACAGATGTACTGCCACAACCCCACGTGTGTGGGGATAGCACCCAGAACTCGTGCTTGTGCTGCCGGTGAGGAAATGCCCCTTCCCTCGCTGTAGTCAGTAATGAAGGTCCTGACAGCTTTGAGCTCGGCATATGAACATAAAGGAGTCATAGCTAAATCGGGAGCCTGTTACTGCTGCTGTAAGTGTAGGTAACTACATCCTGAGCACATCACTTGGGGACAGTGAAGTCGAGTTTTAAAAGTGGAAGCTTTCCCGGGTTTTTTTTTGTGTGGAGCACGTGGGATGTACTCCAGGAACTTCTGGCCGGGAGCCCCCTTCCTGCCTCACACAAGGGGGAGGACTGGGTAGTGTTGGCCACAGGGGCTGAAGGCAAATCCCACAGCTTGTGCAAATTTAGAAAGTTCATCGTAGTTTTCATGTTAAAAAAGTGTTGCCGACTCCTTGTCCTTTCTGTGGCACTCCAGAATGGTAACTTGGATCAGTAATGAGCAGGAGGTACCCACCTGAAAAAGAAGTGACAGTCGAGATAAGTTTAGGATGAGAGTTCCATGTGTGCCAGATGGATGTGTGTAGCAGTTTTCAGTTGTTTTGTGTCTGGCAGCTACTGAAATATATCTTAAAGGGCTATGTTTTTACTCTCTGTCAGAGTATTTGCTTGGTGGTTGTCCAGTTCTCTGGGCTGAGTACAAACCTTTGGTCTGTGACAATTTACATATTTGAGGGTGCTTATGCAGAAGAACAGTAATTAGTTTTATCTGAAAATCAACTAAACGAAAGTTACTAGATGAGCTGCTTGTGGTCACGTAATTTAATTTTGAATGGACCGTTGTAGTGAAAATCTTGTAAGCACGGGTTTTTTCTCTTTCCTTATTCTAATCATTGAAGGCAGCTGAGTCTTTAGAAGGATTTGGTTTGTGAGGTAAAATTGCATAAAGCTAAACCCCAAAACTCATCAAAGCACTGGTAAAATATGGAAATGTACACTCCTTCCTGCTTTGCCAGCAAGCTGTTAGGTGACACTGGCCTGGCTGCAGCCATTCCTGCATGTGCCAGGCACTATCCAGCTGTCAGAAGTACGGAGACCTTTGCTAATCTCATTGAAATCTACAGATGAAAAGATTTAAGATTGTACTCTAGAGAAATACCAGATTTGATCCGCGTTTGTATCTCTAATGGAGGTGATTTTTGTGCACTTCAGAGCACGCTGTTCGCCAGCAGTGACTCATATCCCTTATGCAGACAGGCTTCAATATCCTTCTCTATCCTCTCCCTCTGCCCTTAAGAGATGAATTTTGGTTGAGAACTAAGGAAACTACTCTAATTCATTTTCTGCGTGTTGTCGTTTTCTGTGGCAGGGTTGTTAATGGGTATTTATTCACTTCTGCTTTGCAAGGCCTGGCAGGATGTGGCTGGTAGAGCTCAACGTGTGCTTAGCAAACCCTCAGGAGGAAGCAGGAGCTGTGTGTGTGACTGAGGAGAAGCAGCGATTGCATCTGGGGCTCTGCCCCTACATCCTTGCCCCCACAGGCCTGGAACTGTGGGGGATTAGGAAGAAGTGCACTTGGAGGGGCAGCTGCACAGCCACCTCCTGGCAGGTTTGCTGTACTTTCCCATTAGAGCTGTCAGAGCTGTTACTGGAGAGGGGCTGTTCAAGTGATCAAGGTAGGAAGTGCCAAATGTAATGGCTTGAGAAGGAGTGACTGCCTCACATTTGCAAAATGATAGGTGTGTTTGCATGCATGAAAGCAGGGATTTGGAATGGAAATGGTAAGATTCAGGGCCTTTGGGTCTGAAGAGGGGACTGAGGTTGTGTGATATGGGAGATTGTGAGGTTACAGGTAGCCTGTAGAATCTGTTCTTGTTCTGGAGCATTTGTTCTCAAATGAGACCTTTTGAAGACCTGCATTACCTCAAACATCCTGAATTCATACCTGTGCGTCCAACTTCGTGAAAAATCAGTCTGTAGCATGTTGTGAACTTGCTTATTTCCACTTTCCCTTTGAACCTTCAAGTTTAACTCTGAAAGCAGAAGATTTTCAAAGCGATTGTAGTGGTGTCTGAGAATTCCAGTGATTCAGAGGGAAAAGGTCAAGTTCTATCATCATCCCAGCAGATTGGGAGCAGTAGTAAAGTTATAAGCATGACTAAAGTATTTTCCGGTTTTCAAGATTCTCATCCCTTCTGGAGTTTCGGTTGCCTTTCTAAAATTATTTTTTGGGAAAAGCTTTGTTTTCAAAGCATACGGTGTTTCCACCTGTAAATACTGTACATGGTATTATCTTCAGGGATAAAGCACAGTCTGTGCAGATATATTTAGCATTTTTATTACATCTGTATTTATCTTTTAATTACCTTAAGCCAAAAATTACACTTGAAAGAATGAAAGCATTCAGAAGCAGAATTCTCTCCTTGAAACCTGCGTTACCATAATAACATTTTAAGGGACAGGAGGGGAACACACACACAAACAAAAAAACCCATTTTCCCCCAAGGTGCACAGCATGGCTGAGTATTTATAGCAGAAATTATATGTAGTGTACAAATATGTTTACATATTTCATTATTTCATACAGTGTAGAATTGAGATACATGGTGAGGGCTGGTGGCAATGAACAGGAGTTTATTGCCACCTTAAATAGAAGGTTTGTGTGTGCTCTGAAGCCCTCACTGAGATGCTTATATCAAGCTAATTACCCTGGAAGAGGAGCCGTGGGCAGAGTGCTGGAGGGAGAATGCAGTGGCCTAGTGGTGTTGGAGCTGTGAGATGCACAGGTACTTCCAGAGAGCCCAAACCCACTGCACAATGCTGCTGTCACAGTAGCTGGCTGGCAGGGCTCGCTTTCTAGCTCCTTATCTTGTCATGTTTTTGTTGTAAATTGGGCTTTTTGCTCCATGGGATGTATGTGGTGGTGGCTTATGTGTTTTTAAAAATGTATATCAGTTGTGTTCAGTGAGGTCTGTTGCTTTGCTCTAAGACAATCAGTCTCATCTCTGGTACCAATCTGGGAGTTGTATTGTTTCCTGGATTACCTGTTTTACCACAGGTCTAAAAAGTGCTGTCTGATTCTCACTGAAAAATGTTTTGTATGAGATACTGTAAACTTCCATATTATGAAGTGACATTTTAAATCCTGTTACCCCCTTCTTTGATTCTCGCCTGCTCTCATTTCCCACTTGTAAGGCATTGCAGTCGGCAGCAGGATGTTCTCCCTCCCCCTGGGAGGTGCCTGTGCTGCTGACTCGCCTGGCTGTGCTTTCCCAGCATGGCTTCAAGCTGTTGTGAGTGCCAGAAGGAGCTCAGAATTGGGTTGAGATATCCTTGCTGGTAAAGTTACAGGGGCTGTGTGCCGTGGCTCAGGTGTGTGTTACCTGAGAGTGTTGGCTCAGAACCAGAGCAGGTGGTGTGAGTCTGGAGCAGAGACGTTCTGCCAGAGCCGTGGGGGCAGAAGAAATAACGGTTTTCTCTTAGCTGATGTGTCAACCTACAGTGCAGGTTTACTTTTGAAAAAACTTTTTCTCAGTCTGAGCATCACCTGCCTGGAAAGGTGGACAGAAGGAATAGGGACTTGTTGATTTTGGGCAACTTCTCATTGCTGAACACCCATGAAATGTTTTAAGACTTTGCTCTTTTTGGGTGCAAGTCTTAACGTTAGTAATTGAAGCTTTGTGGGTTTTCCACATATGAGAAGTTTTAAGAATGGTTAATTTGTAATAACGCAAAATGTGATGCTTATATTTGACAGTAAACCGCCATTTTTAAGTTTTATTTTCATACATGCAATCAGGCTAAACCAATTTCAGAATAACTTGTGTAGACCAACCTTTATTTATTGCATTCTCATAGTTGAAAGGTGCCTATCACTAGTGTGCATGCTGTTTTCCTTCATGCACATAGAAATAGGGCAAAAAGAAGCACTTAGGGTAAAATTATTTTGGGCACTGGTCAATTTGACAAAATGTCCAAGTTACAGTTGGGCATCTGTGTTGAATTTTGGGAACAATCAGCACTGACTTAACTCTGCTTCCTTTGAAGTTAATGGGCATGCCAGCTGATCATCAGTGTAAACTCCTGGGGCTGAAGGCTCCATCCTTGGCTTACTCTGTGGTGTGTGATGTTTCCATTTGCTTATAAAGCAGAACTGGATGGAGGAATTTTTTTTTGCTGCTTTTTGTTTTTTCAATACAATAAGAAACATCCTAGGAGAGGATTAAGTGAACAACAGAGATATAATCTGCCGCTTAGTTGTTAAAAATTCTTAAGAGTTGAGGGAACTCTGCCAGGCTCCCTCTCTGCATTTTCTTAAGAATGGATTTGGTTCCCATATCCTTGATTCTCTGGGAATCTATTTTTTATGATACTACAGTTGCCCAAACACTCTTTTGGCTCTTGCATCTCTTTTCATTTTTGTTTTAGTCCCAAGAGTGACGGTAGAAGGTCCCTGGTGTATTGGTCAGTCCAATCTTACCAAACTCCTGGAAACTTCTACTAACCCAGTTTCCCTCTGGCTCCATATCTGCCAAAATGCCTGATAAAATTCTAAAAGATCAGATGAACTGACAGACATGGTGCAGCTCCACAAAGCTGCATTTTCACTGATTCACTCAGTTGAGTTTAAAGAGCTGGCATAAAATGCTGGAGCAATAAGAATCAACAGAGAATTGCGAGGGAGAGAAATAGTAATAGGTGCCTGATCTTTGAACCAACTGATAAATAAAGTATAATCTAGTGAGGTATTGATGTGGTATTACAGAACAGTCAATTAAAGACTGCAGGCCTGTGTTTGGGTAGATCTGTGGATACAATCTTGGCACATGGGGCTGGGGCTGGGGAGGGGGCATGAAAATCATGAATGAAACAGAAATCAGCAAGAGGACTGGCAGCCTCTTTGCAAGTGCCATTAATTCCTCAGTGAGTAGGATTTTACTCTGAGGGAAATAAGTATTGGGACTTCTGTTAGCTTTTTTCCCCTCACCTCCTCACTCTTGTTTCTAGTGCTTCCTCTCTGCCTTGCGATTGCTTACAGACATTGGCATGGGATCCCGAGCTAGTGCCAGAAATGCTTCCCATTGCTGGCTTCTCAGGATCTAATTTTGCCCTCTGACAAGCCCAGCTCTCAATGTCGCACTCTGACATGCTGCGGAGGAGCTGCTGTAATTGGAAGAGGATATAAATTGCAGTCTTTGTCATTTAAAGCCAAAGTTTCTTTTTCTTGCCCATCTAGGACACGGTAGTGATCCCAGAGTAGTGCCTCTGTAATTCCCAGCGTGGTTGATCAGTGCCTTTGTCTTTCTGTGCTTGCCCCTGCATCCATGCAGCCATAAACAGAATGTGCTCTGGATACTGCTGAATGATAGAGGGATCACCAAATACTTCCTCCATTATGCTGTAAAAAACAGTAGTCATGCAGATTATTTGTAAATATAAATCCACAGGAAACCAAGCCTCAGAAGGAACCACTTGAGTAAAATTTGTATTAAAAAACCCTACCTCTTACTTTAAACTACTGTTAGAAGCCAAATAGTGTCTAGTCTCAGGTTCTCTACTGCAGTGACAACTAAGAGTTAACTAGCACTCAGCTGTGAAAGCTTGAAAGTTCCTTTATAATTGTGGGGTGTATGTAAGTTCACAGTTAAAATTTAATTTTTGTTGATCTTTGTTCCTCCCTTTTCTAGTCTGAAAAGTATCTTGTAATTAGATGCAGTTTTATAACGCTGCTATTAGTGCAAACTGCAGTGGTTTTGTATTACAATTCATAGCCAGATATTAAAAGAACAAATACAAACCACAGTGAAACCCCCGTTGTGTTGTAAACACAATCAATTCCAGACTGTAAGAATGCAAAACCCTCAAATTAATAACAAAAAATCTAATGGCAGAGAATATTAAGCAATGTAAAGAGCTAAATAAAAGTCAGGTTCATACATATAATACTTACTTAAAAATACCTGCATGCAGACTAAGTCAAATCCGCATGCTCAGCTCCAGAAGCCAACCAGCCAAGTACAGGAAAAGCCTTACTGGTTGTGAATGCTAATGTTGTTTAAAGGAACTTGCTAAATGTTGGAAAACTGTTTCATGGTTGCCTGAGAAGCTGCAGAACAACAGGAAAAAAACCTAGTCATTCACTTGTAATCTCTGTAGAGTGAAGTTAAGTGTGGTACTAATAGAGCAAACCATATTATTTTAGAAACAGTGTAAATGCTACTATAAAAAATACGCACGTATTTGTATACATTGCTTAGGTATACAGAATAGATACAAGAAACAATTTTCAGGTCTAAGCTTCTGATTGGTGCATACTGCTGTGGGCTGTTTTTTCCTTGATCAGATAAAATACTTGAAATTCTGGGTCAGCACTTGGTACTATTGTTTGAAAATCCTTTAAAACTACTCTTTATGTAAGGAAAATACTGTTGAGAGCTTAAGATTGGAAACAGGATTTGCAGTTTTATTCCAGTGGCTAGAAGCAGAGGTCCATGCTCACCTGGGCTGCTGCTGTGAACTGTCAGATAACTGGATGTGTTGTGATGTGTTATTTTTTTAATAGATACAATTTTAATTAATGAGAAATTTAGTTTTTCACTGGTGTGGATTTGTTGGTTTTGCCAGTAAGAGAAGAGGGTAAAACCTGTGTCTAGGGATTCAGGCATGGGTGACTGTGCTGTTTGTTAGGAACTTCCATCCTGCTCCTTGCTGCGTGAGAGGATTTTTCCCAAAGATCACAGGTAGGCATTTTTGTACATCGTCCAGAAGGAAACTCTAAACCAGTGCACCTTCCCCACCTTTACCAGGAGGGTATCCAATGCCACGTTTAGATTACATTTACCAGATAGTGCAGTGTTTTCATCAGAGCTGCTCTCATTATCTGGGAGAAGCAATTCCCGAACAGCTTTGTCAGCCGTCAGTGCTTGCTTTCATTGTTTTAATCCTTCAAAGGGCCCTTGTGAGAGAGCCGTGACCCTGGATCCCGGAGCACACTGCGGGGCTATTTCGGGTGCTGCATTCCCGAGCGGCTCATGGTGCTGGCTCCGGGCTGGAGGCCGGGCCGGCGCTGCCTCACCCTGCCCAGCTGCGGGCTGCGAGCACGGCTGGGGACAGCAGCTGGGACCCGCTGCCTCAGCACGGCCCGGGCACAGGGGTGACGGTCTGGAGCTGTTTGCAAGGGCTGCTGGAATATTCACTGGCTATACATATAGCCCTCGGATGTATATTGCTGCTATCTCAAATTTAATTTCAAGAGGCTTGGTTTTTAATAACTCTTCAACTTTTTGTTGTTGCTGTTTTATCTGGACGTTTTTGGCACACAGGAGGCAGGAGCTGGGCTCCACACTTTAATGCCCTGACCTGCTCCATGGGTTTAGGGGAAGGTTGTTTGATTCGTCTGGGCTCTGAGCAAAAGAAACAACAGAATTCTCAGGAGGTTCGATAACAAACTTCTACTTGGAAACTTTAGAACATTCAGGTAGAATTAAGGTACTTGGTAAATTTTATAACAATGTCCAGACAAAGTAAGGCACTTCACAAACTTTAATTTATCCAGACACAACAGGCACTGACTGGAATTTTTTAGTCTGGCTTACAATGTATTTCGAGAAGAAGTAGTTAGAGGAAGAGAGTGAGAGAGAAAGGTACGTAGTCACCCCCCTGCGATCCAGCGTGGTCTCAGCTCCATTTCAGTCCCGGACGGTGGAGCTGCCCCTCGACACACGTGTCACTGTCACTGACCCCTGCTCGTTCCGCCGGGGCCTCTGCAGGCACGGCTGTGCTGTGATGGTCGCATGACGCCGTTTCGGGGCTTCCCGCCCGTCGTGGATCACTCTTGACATTTGGGGTGGGCCCTGCCATGTCGAGGTGGAGCGCAGCCTGACTGAGGCTCGAGGGACTGGGGGGTGGATCAGTGACCGTCCCACGTACGCAGAGCTCGCCCTGTTCCGCCCCCACCTCCCACCTGGCTGTTTGGTGACAGTCAGTCATTCTGCCGGTCTCCTACACACATCCATGGTGAGCTTCCCACAAGCTGATTCCTGGAGCACTTTTTTGCAGGAAAGCCATACAAGTCACAGCAGGAAGTAACAGATGCATCAATTTTTAGGTGGAAATTCCATGTAGGCTTACATTGCACCTAAGATGATTATACAACTTTGCATGTTTTACACAGTGTTACATACTGTAGCTAACCAGACCAAATCTTTTTTTCCCTTCAATTTCTTGATTACAAATTGTTTCTTCTTGTTGTTCAGAGGCCCTGGCATAGCAAATATATGCAATCGTGATATTCTACCACTGGGGAAGGATTACAGTTTTTTCAGAACTGTGTTTCAAGCTTGTTTTGAAAATGCAATTGAAAGTGGTGAATGGAGCTTTAGCTAAAAGTCTTTCACCTTTACTTCAGTATTCTGTATGTGTTTTCACTTGTTCCACACCTCAGAGCTAATCAGTAGTCAGGCCAAAGGCTTTGCAGCTCTGTTAAGTTGCTGGGTACAGGTCTGGAGTGACAGAATTGCATTCAGCAGTGACCTTGCCACAGCGGAGAATGCTGTGCTTGTCTGCCCTGGCTGTGGCCTGGGCTTTCCATTTCCTCAGCCTGTGCTCACCTCAGCTGGAGTCCTCGAGGAGCTGCTGCCATCCATCTCTTACCAGTCAGGTCCTGACCATGCAGCATGTCCCAAGTGAATGGTTTTGGTGGCTTGTGAGGCAGCCTTTGATGTCTGTGCAGCAGTAGGAGCATCCTGCTGACACAGGCCAACGTCCCGCAGGTCCAGCACGCGGCCGGAGGTGGCGAGCATCGAGCCGCTGGCACAGGACGGCTGCCGCTGCTCACAGAAGGCTCTGGTCCAGGCACGCTCCTCGCAGCCCACACGCCTCACCACCATCATCTCTGCAGAAGACACACGTAAGTCTGAGCTTGTGTAAGCAAACCACTGCTTCTTCAGGGGCATCCTGGTGTCCTCTGGAAACAAGTAGAGATTTGGAGGTGCACAAACGAGAAATTTCCACTCATATGCATGGTCATTTTAAACTTTCCATGGGCATGGTTTTTAAATTCTGTTTGCCTCAGGAATTTTTTAATGGTATTAATCCATTAATCCAGGAAAAAGGAAATTCTTTAAAGAAAAACCCCCAAACCCCACAAATAGAGGGGCAGGCTGAAATATTAAAAGCTGTGAAAATTACTGAAAATTGCACAGGCAAATTCAGATATTTTGCATTTGTAAAAGCTGGAAATTGCCTTCGTGTTTGTCATGCACTATACCTGGTTAGTTTTTATAGTGACAGATAGGCAGACCCAGATGGTCAATTAAATGCCTTGCAGTCACTAATGGAAGGAGGTTATGTGGGTCTATTGTCTGTTAGTAAAAGACAAATTTCTGTGGGACATGACCCAGGTCTGATGGTGGCACTGCAGCAACCCCACATAAGCACGCAGTGACAACACCTGGAACTGTCAATGTAGATGGAAATGAGAATTCCTGCAGATCTGTTCTGAAGTTCAGTGAGGAGGGGAACTGCTTTTCTTGTTTGAGCCACCATTTGACCATGAGTTTCTTCATCAAGGTCACGACCGAGTTTCAGTTCCTTCAGTGNGCTGGAAATTGCCTTCGTGTTTGTCATGCACTATACCTGGTTAGTTTTTATAGTGACAGATAGGCAGACCCAGATGGTCAATTAAATGCCTTGCAGTCACTAATGGAAGGAGTTTATGTGGGTCTATTGTCTGTGAGTAAAAGTCAAATTTCTGTGGGACATGAACCAGGTCTGAGTGTGGCACTGCAGCAACTCCACATAAGCACTCAGGGACAACACCTGGAACTGTCAATGTAGATGGAAATGAGAATTCCTGCAGATCTGTTCTGAAGTTCAGTGAGGAGGGGAACTGCTTTTCTTGTTTGAGCCACCATTTGACCATGAGTTTCTTCATCAAGGTCACGACCGAGTTTCAGTTCCTTCAGTGTCAGTGTCTTGTGTCACTGGCTAAAGTTGAGGTGCTTCTCATCTTGTTGCTCTTGATGAGCACATGCAGTGTTGTGATTTCGTGTGCTCTGTCTCTTCAAGTGACAGGACACATCCTCAGATGCGATGCCATTGTTGATTTAATCCATGGCATCCAGATAGTGTCAACCACCAGAGAGCTTCATCTCGAGGATGCACCGTTGGAGCTCAAAATCCACGCGTTGGATTCAGAAGGTAAGGGATTTGCTAGTAGATTAAATATATATTGAAAGTCCTAATTGTCTGATAGGTGCTCTGGCTTTATTTGTGACACAGTGGGTTGTCTGAAGCCAAGTGGAGAATTTTAAAGGGAGTTCTTCGTGTAATACATTGTGAAGTTGTCTGTTCTTTTTTCTTCTTTTTCTTTAGAGCTTAGGTAGTCTAAAGAATTTTGCAAAAGGACATGATTTTTGAGACCGCTCAGGTATCCAACAGGAAGTTCAGAGATAATGTCGGAGACCAACCACGTATTGCTTAATTATTATCTGTTTTTATTTTATGCATACATAATACACAAAGTAAGGGACTTTCAGGACAACTACTGAAAGGAAAGAATGTGCCAAGCAGCTATAGAGGGTTGAATTGTTTGTTTTGGGTACTTACTGAGCCTATCCTCCTGTGTTTGTTTGTAAACTGTGAATGCCAGATGAGGTACGGTGATGTGTTAGTAATGACAAGGAAATTTGGTTTTGTACTGTGTGTAATACTGGATTCTTGGCTTGGTGTTTCTGCACACTCAGGGGTTCTCAGTGGGCAGTTTGCCTTGGAAGCCACCCAGGTCAGAGTGAATAGGAGCGGTGGTTCAAAACCTACAAGAAGAATTGACATGACTGAAATGAGGTGCTGGTTGGAATCTCTAAACTTCCTGATCTAAGTCGAGGGGCCCATGATACATTCAAAAGCTTTAAAAACCAGTTCTTTTTGACCCATATAACTTTGGGATACATCCTTGGGTGACCTTTGGACATAGTGGAGTCTTAGTGGACTTTCTGGGCACACTTCAAAAAAAGAAATTCAAGAGCAGTGGCAAGTTTATTGAAGGACATAATTGCTCAGGAAAAATGAGACAACACTAGAATAAGGCACTTTTGAATGCCTTATTTTGATATTAAGAAGGTGAAAAAAAAATCAATGTAATTATCCAGCGCAGTGAATATTGGCAGAAAATGTTCCTAGGTTTGCAGAAAACTTGCAAGAGCAGGTGTCAAGGCTGTTCCTGCAGCCTGTGTGAGAGGGAGAGTGGGTGCTGCGTGTGAGCTGTTGTTTGTATCCATGGTGCAGGGACACAGCTTGTAAAGTTATTAATTAGGCCCTAGGGGTGTACCAAGGAGGATTTGTTTAGGTCTGATGGCAATTATTGCATCTTACATTGCCAGATAATTGCATCTCGAATGGACCATTCATTAATATTGATAATTTTGCTCCTGTGTGTATTGATACATCTTCAGGAATAGTTACTTTCCTTATTCTTTTATATATATACACACACACACACACACACACACACACTCTCACTAATACATATCTATATATACATACACTTACATATATTCCAGTTATTTTTTAAGGTGTATTTTTTTATCAGTTACATTAATACAGGTTGCTTTTGTACATGTTTTTAACAATCCACTTCAAATACAAACTCGATCTTCAAATGCTACTTTTCAAAGATTACAAGAGACAAAGATGATTGTGGAGAACTTTGGCTAAATTAACTATAGAATGTGGAGGGGGGAAAAGTAATATTGTGTTGTTTTGTCTGCAGATCTTTTGCTCAGGTTATTTTATTATGACTTAAATGGAGGTGACTTAAATGAAAGACTTAAAACTGCATTTGCATTTTTTTGGCTAAGAGCGTAAAGCTAAAACATGCATCATTAAAAGTTAGACTTGAATGCATGTTAAATAGTTGAGTCTCAATTTTAATTATATTGCCTTGTGTTTTAGGAGTTTTGTGTGTACATTCCAATCTATTTGGGATTTGGAACTATCTGTAGTAAGTTGTGTAAAAATGAAAGAAGTAATATAGGCTATGCATTGTGTTGACTTACCTTAAAATATTTTTGTGGTTTAAAAATGTCATCCTCTTTAAGCATAAGACTTCAATAATAATTTGCTCTGATTCTTACTTTATTAATACAGATTTAAATGTCAAAGAGAGTAACACAAAATATACCTTAAAATACTGAATTTTTGTTCCATAATTACGGATTTCTGTTCCATAATTATTTGTGCCAGTGGACACTGCAATTCAGAGCAAGACTCATCTTAAAGATTGAAAGATCCTTCAGATCTTTATCATGATTACATTAAGTGTAAATCTCTGTTTTCAGACTGTTTATTCCTTTCTGTTTCTTTTTAAAATTTACACTTTTTCGTGTCCTTGTGATTCACAGTTTATAGAAAGAAGGTGCTCAGTCATTTGAGTAAAGACTTAGTGCTGTTATGGACAAAACTAAATACCAATGGTTCTTCTTGTAGGAATAAGACAGAGAAATTTCCTTGGGGAATAGGTCGTGGTTTATGTTCCAGGAAGACTCTGCGCTTGTTCTGTAATTTTGTTCTGATCTGGTGGTTTGATTTCTAGGAAACACCTTCAGCACTTTGGCAGGGTTGGTGTTTGACTGGACAGTGGTGAAGGACCCCGAGGCCGATGGCTTCTCAGATTCCCACAACTCATTACGGTAAAGTCGTTTCATTTGTCCTCAAAAGCTTCATGTCTTTGAGTCTGATGTGTAAAAGCATTTCCCCACATCTAGGCAGTTTACTGGACTGATGCCTGAGATAATGCTGAAGGGTCAGTTGTTTCGGGTTGGTTTTTTTTAAGTGTCCACCTACTCGACAGCCTGGGCGCTTCCATCTCTGTTCAGTTTAACTTACAGTGTTAATGAGCAGCATTGGAAGCTCTAATGCAACAATTAGAGATAAATAGATGCAGTTGTTCATCTTGCTGAATGACCTCATGCATAAGGTTTATCAGTAAGATTATTTTCTCAGGATTTCATCAGAGTTTAATTTTTTTGTTAAGGAGAAAAAAAAGTTCCCTTCCATTTCAGAAAGGAGCTCTCTGAACTTGAAGCGTTTAAGGTGTCAGTTGACACTTAGTTCTGGTGTTGAAATTGTTTTGAAGGTAGATAACCTTTAAATTGACGTGGACCAAGTGCCTGCTTGTGAACCAGGTACAGCTCGTAGGGCCAGGTGAAATAATTGAATGAAAGATACTCAATATATTGTCTTTCAGTCACATCAGTAAGTTGAAAACACTTGTTCAATGCATAAGCCATGGTCCTGGGTTCATCATCTGTATTGACTCACAGAGTCAATAACTGGAGTATATAACTTAACTGGAGTTCAGAAGTGCTGTGTTCTGTGGAAACTTCTGTCCAAAGATTTTAGAAGTGCTTTTCATCTCACTAATGTGATAGTGTCTTTCAGCATTTCTGTATCATAAGGAAATTATTTCTCCATTTAATGGAGGTGGAGTTCCTGCCCAAAAGTCAGGAAGCTCACCTGTAGCAGGGATAGGAATACAATTCAGACTGGGTAGGAATACAATCCAGACTCCATGTTTTTTTTTTTTAAAGTTTATTTTCTTTCATATGTTTGACACCAGACCATCTTTGGCCTCTGTTTTGGTGAAGGTGTTTTTTCAATTATTTTATTACACATGTGCCTTATGTAGTTTTGCAGTGATGTCTGTATTGTTCTGTTCTCCAGTGGCTTCAGGCAGAAGTTTGAGTTTCCACCCTTACCAAGCTAACCAGAATTGAAGGCTGCTTAGCAGTGCCTTAATGGGATATTTTTCAATTTGGACCCCAAGAGTTCCATCTTTGCACTGTCACCATTTGGTGTCAGCACACCAGGATTCTGTTATTTAGCAGCAATGTTAGTATTCATTATATTTTATGTCATGATGAATCTTGACTTTTCTCAGTATGAATGTTGCTATAAAAATGTGTCCCTGATACATAAAAATTTGACCAGTCTGCAAACACATGAAATATGAGTTTTTCCTCAGAAAACAGTTTACAGACACTTGTTGAGAACTGCTTTAGCAGCTTAGCTAAAAATTCCCTTACAGGAAATAGGTTCAAACTCATGCAGCAGAGGCTTAAGTTTGTCCAGAAAACAGGTTCTGTAGGTGGATTGAGGGGCATAAAATCATCTAGGAAATGATATCTTCCTTTAAAGGACCTGGCTTCATTCATGTGATGGTTTTGTGTGGGGAAACCAGTTCTCCTACAGAGCAGAATGGTTACCAGCCAACTCCCATCCTCACACCTGTATTCCCAACACACTGCAAGTGGAGTGGGGGTAGCAGACAAGACTTTATTACTGGATAAACACAAGCTCTCATTTTTCAGCGTTAGGGAAACAAAACCCCAGCATTTACTGGGGAAAGCCTGCTAAGCCCATAATATACCTGAAGCTGCAGATATGAGTGAGAGCCAGAATGAATGACTTAGTGGGACTGGATATCCAAGTCCTAGTCCATATGGAGCTTTTTCTTTCAGTATAAGTATTTGCTAGATGTGATTTTAACCTAACTAATACTAATTTATGCTCTACTGTTAGCACAGCTGTGATAACATAAAAACGTTCTAATGCTGGTACAGCTTTGCAAAATAAATTATAAGCGGTCTTAAATACCTTGATATCCATAACTGTTCTCCATATGGCTTTACTGATTTTGCAGTGAAAGTGCACATAAAGCCAAGCAGATCATGTGCATACAGGTGTCAGCCTGTAAAACATGCTACTCTTTCTGGTTTTGTCCTGTCATTTCCCCATTCATGGCAAATTCCTTCCCTCTTTTTTGTCACTCTTCACTGAAATTTCCAACAGTTCCTACCAGTGTTCTGCTTGTAGAATATTTTTATAGCCATTCATTAAATGCATCCCAGCTTCTTGAGAGAGGTCAAAGTTATGTTCTGGGTTTATTAAGCTGTTGCTTTCATAAACGTTAGCTTTGGGTCTTTCCCAGCAGTTGTCCTACAACAGAGAGAGTTTTTGCAGTCTACAGCTCCTGTACAAACTGGAGGGGTCATTGCAGACAACGTGTGCAGTCCTCTGATAGCTCACAAGCAAGCTTCAAACAAACTTCTATCTGTCACAGAAATTTGCTGCTGATATCTTGAAGAATGAGTAAAATTTGGATATCTGGTCCCAGGCAAACATCTGCAACTGGCTTAGAAATGGAAGTGGCTGGGGAGAGATGCTGGTGGTGTTTCTCTGTCGGTTTACAAAGGTTGGTTAACAATCTCCTGTTCACTTTTTGATTCACCTTTCAGTATACTCAAGTTCTTAGAATCCACTTACATCCCACCTTCGTATATATTGGAGATGGAAAAAGTTGCCAAGCAAGGAGATACCATTCTGGTGTCTGGAATGAGAACAGGGAGTTCTAAATTAAAAGCAAGACTACAAGAAAGCATCTATAAGGTAAGAAACTTGTGTTCATCCTTATTATTTTAGTATTTAATCTTACAGCCCGTATTACAGTAGTGCAGCATGTTTGCATTGTGGATGTCAGTGCTGCACCTCTGTGGTACTGGGTTGACTCTGTAGCCCACATCACAAGAGATGACACCTTGGGAGGGCTGGAATTTGGCGCAGTGACCTAATGCAGGACACTGCCTGCGCCAGAGATTATTTCTGAACCTCTGACAGAAGGCCCTGTGGCAGAGGAATGCATTCCTAACATGCCCATACAATTTAAGTTTTCCTGATATTCATACTCGATATACAACCAAAATCATAGGTCCTTCAGACCTTCTTTAAAAGAACCAACTACAACACTTCAGTTCTGTTTTTCAATCTATAGAACAAGGTTTGCTCTATTGAAAATAACTTTATTTCCTGTTGTGCTTGAAATGAGTGTCATGTGAATACTTTCTTAGATTTGGCTCTATCTCCTGAGATTGTGGTTTCCAAGGAAGGGCTTTGAGATCCCAGTGCCAGAGCTCCCAGAGTCTTCAGCTGCAGTTCTGGGTGGTCTTCCCAGCTGCTGTGGAGATCTGTGGTGGTTCTTGCTTTGTAACTTGGGCTCACTGAGTTTTTCATTGAACTCTGCAAACAGAATTGTTTCTTCTCTTAATAGAATTTGCAAACACCTGTGAGAGCTTTAATTATATTTTATTTGTCATTGTACTAATGTCAGCTTAATCCTGCACCTTAAAAAATCCCTCTATAAAACAGGAGTTCCTCAAGTTCATCTCATACCTGCAGCCTGTTTGTGCAGATTTGTGTTGCTACAGGTTGTACATTGTGTTTCTGCTTAGAGCAGAATTGCCTTGCGCTGTCTGACCCATACCTGTAAAAAGTGTTCTACTAAAAGATTATTTACATATATGTAGCACTTGTAAGGTGGCACAGAAGTAGTGCATGTTAAGAATTGTATTTTTGTTACAAAATTTAGTTTAGTTCTGCCTAATTGTACTGAATACATGGACGTACTCCACATTATATGTCCGACTTTTTCTTTTTTGAATGCTTGTAGCTTGGTTAGTTTTCTGGTTTAGTATTTCTATTTCTCAATTAGTTTTGAGCAGATACAGTGAGAGAAATTGAAATAATATTGCTGTGTTTGCAATTTTTTGTCTTTCTGGTTAGTAGTTCTTTCAATCTTTCCCTGCTGCCAGACTGCACATTTTCAGTGAACATTCCTCAAACAACTATAAGAGAATTTACACAATTATCTCTTGTATTCCTGATTTAATAGACCAGTGGGTTTGATGCAGGTTCCTCAGTGAGGTTATAATGGAGATGCTCTCTGGAGGTGCCATGTTTTCCAGTGGGGAAGATGGATTTCTGAGTGTCTGAATGATCACTGAGCATCTGTCTCAAGTTTTTCTGTACTCTCCAAAATCACGCACATACAGACATGATTTTTTCCTTCATTCCTGCACAGTGTGCACAGAGCAGATCTCTGTACCATTCATTGTCCCTGGCACTGCCCGGTTGTGACAAAATGTGAGATGAAAATAAAGAGCTAATTGCAGCAAGTAGTATTTTTCACTTCTAGATTCTGAGTTCCTGCTGCATGGTCTGTTTCAAACAAATGAGCTGCTTTAAATGTGGTTACTTTTTCTCCTTTTTCCCCCCCTCTGTCAACAGGATGTACACCCTGCAGAAGTCAGATTGCTTATTTTGGAAAACATCCTTTTAAATCCGACATACGACATTTATCTTCTGGTAGGAACATCAATTCAGTACAGAGTTCAGAAACTGAGGCAAGGGAAGATCACAGGTTTGTTCTGTTCTCTTTTATTTTTATTTTTTAGTGGTTTGTGTGAATTTTTAACTGCTGAGAAATTTTTAATTGTGTTTGAACTACTTTGTTAATATTTAATACTGTTTTCCTAAGGCACACATTGATACAGCTGTTTAGTTCTTTCAGTCAAAAAAAATGGTGATTATATAGAAAATAGTCTTGCAGATTTGTCAAGGATGTGAAGGCAAGGGTAGCTCAGAATAGGAGCTAACAGTGTCATTTTAGATGTTCATAGTCACTAAGGAAGTGACTGACTTTCTTAGTTAAACCAAATTTAGATTAGTAACTTTTCTAACATGAAAATGTTTTATTGGCAAATGGATTTGCTCCACAAAGTGGAGCTCTATAAATGTGGGTTAGCTGGCTTTATGCCCATTTAAAAGTGCATTGTCTTAAGTTTTCTCTCCTCTCTCATTTTGCCTTCTTTCCCTTTTTTTTCCTTTCAAAGCTGGAAATGAGTTGGATGATAGCTCTAAATAGTGAGATCATATTAGTTGGAAATTGCAGTTTCAAAGACATTAAAGTTTGCCAAGGACCTCATTGTGTGTGTGTGTTGATATGACGACAGAACTGCTATTTTTACAAGACATTTAAAATACTGATTTGATGTGTGCACTAGGCATCAATAAAAATACTCAGCCATAATGAGCAGCAGGCAGACACTGGCAGACTTGCTCTCCTTGTTCCATTGTCTTGTTTTCCATACAGAAGTAGCGATGCCATCCGATCAGTACGAGCTGCAGCTCCAGAACAACATCCCTGATCCCAAGGGAGATCCGTCCCGGCCGGTTGCCACCTTGGACCAGGCAACATCCATTGTAACCGCATTGCAGCGGGGCCAGACCAACCTCATCCTTGTGCACAAGAGTATCCTTCTTCGGGAATGCTTCTCCATGCACCCCTCTGTGGCAGGAGACAAGCCTTCCACCCTTGGCAACACAGAAAGATAAAATTGTCCTCATTTGCACCAAGGGTCTTGGAAATCGTGAGCACTGGTGGAGCCATGGAGAGCAGCACTGCTGTGAATGCAGTCTCAGCAGAGCTGTCTGATGCCTTGGGATGTTCTAAGAAATTAGGTTGGCTAAAGATCAGTTAAACCAGTTCTCAGCCACTGTAGAAATGTGGTGGGGCTTTATTTAACTTTTATATTTCAATCATTCTATTCTCTAGTGAGGTCTCTCCAGAGCGCTCACGGTCTTGCAGGGAAGTGGGGTTAACATTTATTTGCAGTGTACAATTAGCTTTAAATGGCCAAAGAGGCACAGGGAGCCCCAGGATCTTTGCTGATCTTTACTTGACTTTTACTGAACTTTTCTGTTCCTTTACTGAGGTTCAGGTATCCGCTTGCAGGGGGTGTCCAGGCTGCCCAACAGCACTGTTTACGTGGTGCATCCTGCATATTTAGGTTGGTATTGGCTGCAGTCTTCTTGATTGCTTAATGCAATTTCTTGCCTTGGTTTGGGGATTTTCATGGTGTACATCCATACTTCCATTTCTTGTGTTAGTTTTCACAGAAAAGTAATTTTATTCATAAAAGTAGCTCAATGTGAAATAAAATACGTGTATTTTCTTTTATCTCTGTAGTCAGCAGCTTAAAAGAATGAATGTTCATCTGCAGAGTGTGGGCACAAAATGCTTTTATCCATTAGATAAAGAGGCTGTTGGTTTGTGCTGTTCAATATTTCCTGTTTTGCAGGATTTACAGTTCATCCAGGTGACAGATGGGTCCTAGAAACAGGCAGACTTTATGAAATTACAGTTGACGTGTACGATAAATCAAGCAATAAGGTGTATTTATCTGATGTAAGTTGAAATGTTTATATAGTTTTCAGTGACTGTCTCCTGAAATGATTTGAGTGGTTTCTTATTTACATCAAGACAGGACAGTGAAAAAAGCGTGTTGTTTCTTGCCTTTTCCTTTTTTTCCATTTGTTTTGTTGTTGTTACTTCTTAACAGTAGAGCACTCTGGGTGATTAATGTGAAATTACTGGAGTCTTAAGTGCTGTAGAAGAAAAATGGAAGAAGTTGGACAATGCCCTTCAGGTTGGACAGGGCTTGGAGCAACCTGGAATAGTGGAAGGTGTCCCTCCCCATGGCAGGGGGTAGAACTGGATGAGCTTTCAGGTGCCTTCCAGCCCAAACAGTTCTGGGATTCTGTGATTCTGACTTCAGATGAGTGGTGTAGGCATTGCCCTGGGAACTGCAGAGCAGTGTAACTGCTGCAGAGCAGCACTGGTGGGGTTCTCCTTCACTTTCCCCCAAATGCAGTGTTTTCCTGTGTACAGGCTGTCTGTGCTGTGGAAGGACGGGCTGGAAGGTAGCACACAGCACTCCTGAGGAGCCCCCTGTCTGCTCTCAGGTGATTATGGCAAAAGCTCAGGTGAATGTCTGGTGTTTAAACGCTTCCCTGGTTGGTGGTTGAGTTGTCAGTGGATCAAAGAATCCCAGAACAGTTAGGGTGGAAGGGACCTGAAAGCCCACCCAGTGCCACTCCTGCCCTGGGCAGAGACACCTTCCACTATCCCAGGGTGCTCCAAGCCCCATCCAGACTGGCCTTGGACACTTCCAGGGATCCAGGGGCAGCCACAGCTTCTCTGGGCACCCTGTGCCAGGGCCTCCCCACCCTCACAGGGAAGGATTCCTTCCTAAGTTCTGTATACTAGGTACCAAGTATGCATAGTTCTTAAACTATAAAGAAAGGTAAATTTAAATAGTTCATTTGCAACAAGAAACATTTTATTAAATGATTGTTTTTCGGAGTATCAGAGATACGGGAATGTTATTTGCACATAATTCCTTTTTGAGATACAGATCTGAGTTCAAGCTAGAGCTGAGCAGTGTGCTCTTGAGGCAGTGTATTTGTGTGTTCTTTTGTGTTTGACAAAATTAAGAAATTACTGTAAAATATGAATGTAGTGGTATAAATATACTTCCATGTTAGTGATAATTTAAAAAAGAAAACTTTCTGTGGAGTTAATGCTGTGTCTAGTAAGTAAAATCTTACTGAAAGACTGAAACTTCCATAGGGAAAGCTTCTAATTATTTTCAGCAATGTGTTATTGAACCGTAGTTTCCTCCTTGATTTGTTGCTCTGTGTTTATGTTCAGTATTAATGTCAGTTACCTGTGCAATTTCTATTTAATGTTCTGGTTTTAGAACATCAGAATTAATACAGAGCTGTCCAAAGAATACTTTGAAGTGCTGGAGTCATCTCTGAATGGGTCATATCATTATGTGAAGGCAGTAAAGGCAGGTCAGACCACCATTGATGCTGCACTGACATCAGTAGTGGATCAGGTATGTCTTCATGGAAACTTCTGCTTTACTGGTAGGCCTGAAAATAATTGAGCTGTGTAGTAGTGACTCCACAGTAAAAGGAAACCTAGGAATTACATGTGTCTGAGCTGTCTTTGTTTGAACAGATTAAGAGCCAAATTCTAAAATCCTTTCTTCATGAAAACTGTCAATTAAGTCAACAGAGGATTTGCTTAAGTAAAGACTGTGGGATTTTGCTCCCGAGTGTGTGGCAAACACCTGTCAAGGCAGTGGTGCACAGCACTGATTTCTTTTCTCATGGCAGATCCTTGTGTGGGCACAAACCATTCCCTTGTGCTGGGCAAGGGGCCTCTCAGGCTGAGGGAATTTTACACTTTATTGTGGTAGGATCATCACTGTCACACCCTGGCTTTGCTCTGCAGTCAGTTACATTGGGGAAGTTTTCTATCAATTGGTAAGTGACCTTAAATGCTCGAATGAATATCTGCCAAATGTATCAGCCTGCACATTTCTCCAAATTAATATTCATTAACTTTCTGCTGGTTGGGCAGGCTGCTGAATGTGTGGCTAACTAGGGCACGTGGTGTGGAAGTGAGTTGCTTTTGCTTGAAACTTCAACACTTCAACCCATTTGCTGTGCAATTAGAACTGTGATTCCTTGAGTAGGATTTAGTAGATCCTTGATTGTGATAAGCTGTGGTCATCCTGTGTCAGAGAAGTTCTCTTCAATGGAGAGGGATCCACTGAGAGCTGTTAAAGTTCTCCTTCAGAGCTGCAGTGACAGTGTGTTGTGCCAGAGGGTGATGGCATTACAGTGACAGCAGGGCTGTAAAGGCCAGTGTTTCAGGGGTTCAGGAATGGGTCTTTCAGGCAGAATTTGGTACTCACCTGCTGCAGAGTGGAATGAGCAAAGAGTAACTGCAGGTGTTGAGTCTCCAGATTAGTTCTCCAGAGGAGGTCTCAAAATAGGAGTAGTGAAAGAATGTATTTCTTCCTGCTCTGTACCTTTTAAATTAATGTGGGCCCTTGTATCTCAGTAGCAGTAATACTCATTTAATGCAGTAGCACACCTTGCTGCCAGGAGCTGACTGCCCACAAGTAACTCTGTTCATAAAGTGATCCTGAACAGTTTTCCTTCCTCTCTGAGATGTTTTCAACAACTTGTCTCTACATCAGGACTAAACACTAACTCTGAGAAGCACTGTGGTGCCATTTATAACACTGTGCTCTTGCATTTTGCAGGACGGAGGTGTTCACACGTTGCCAGTTCCAGTGCGAAACCAGCAAGATGTGGAAATCTATGTTCCCATACTTCTTTCACCCAGCATTTTGATGTTTCCTTGGCAGCCAAAAGCAGGAGTCTATCAGTACCCCATCCAGGTATGCCAGAGAAGTGTCTAACAGCAGGGACTACTGTTCAGCCAGGCAAAGTGAGGCCTGGAACCACTGAGGTGGAGTTGACTTTGGATACTTGTGTCATGGTGGCATCCAAAACTTAAATTTAGAGGGATTTCATGGGATGTTAGTTACAGGAATGAATATGTAGTTTTAAAAAAGCACCAAGAAACCAACAAACATAAAAACCCCAGTGACTTTTACCTCTTGTTTTTCATTCCAATCCTCTCTCCCTCATGAATGCACCACACTCCTATGCATGGAGTGGTTTGGAATTCCAGGAAGCATCCTATGTACAAAGCTTCACCGAAGTAATTAGAGGCTGCCGTTTGCTGGAAAGGATTGGAAGTATGAATGGGAGTGTGAAGTGACTGCAAAAAGGGCATGACAAGATTAATTAGCAGCACTCTGTCAACCTTGGACATCAGTCTTCTTCGCTCACTCCATGCTTCTAATTAAAAGTTCTAGGGAGGCAAAAGCCACGGTTCCATTTACAGAAGGGATGTTTTGCATACATTTCTTAGGTGTGTCTTTGCTCCTAAGCTGTCAGTTATTCATGGAGCAAATGGTTTGTCTTCCAGTGTCTGGTATTCAGTGTAACTGAGGAAAAGAAAGTTGTGCTTGCTCAGCACAGACTCTTACCCAGGTCAATGATACCCAGCCCCTGTATTCAGGTGTTTGATGCAGTTCCTACCTCTCACTTTTAGCAGAAAGTACTGCTCAGTTTTGGATCTGTCTTCAAGTAAACCCTATCCAAAGAGGCAGTGGGACACGGGGTGTCTGGCACTTCTCCCAGGTAACAAGTGAGAGGATGAGAGGAAATGGCCTCAGGTTGTGCAGGGGAAGGTTTAGATGGGATATCAGACAAAACTTCTTCACAGGAAGGGTTGTGAAGTAGTAGAACAGGCTGCCCAGTGGTGGAGTCACCATCCCTGGAAGTGGTTAAAAAATGGGGGGATGTGGCACTTGAGGACATGTTTTAGTGGTGGGCTTGATGAGCTGAGAGGTCTTCTCCAGCCTTACTGATTCAGTGATTCCATGTGGAGAACAAATCTCATAGGGATTAAACTGGGTTCTCCAGTGTAAATGTGGAGGTAACTCCATTGAGTTTAGCACTGCATCTCTGCTTGTCTTTTCTGTGGGATTAGTTTGGTTTAGTTCATGCTATTCCTGACCACACCAGCAGAGTGTGGTAAAAATTCTTAGCACAAATCTGCATTTTCAGTTCTTCATCGTAATTCTGCTGGAGTTTTCCCAGTAAGGGCAAAGTAAAAGTGTTGTTGTTTCCCACCTCCTTTACAGTTCTATTCTTCCCTCACCTTATCTTGCATATATAATGAAGTGTCTTACTAGAGAACACTCCTTCATGATACTGCAGTAATTTTGTCAGTATTCTTACTTCAGCATGACTTTTTTTCCATAAAAACATTTTTTCTCCCAACATTTAAATTAGTTTGCATTTGCTGAAACAGAGACCTTTTTTCTGGTCTCTGCATTCCACAGTACCAGTGGTTGTTGACAACAGCACAGACACAGCCTGGCTGTTGTTCCTGCCTGTACATCAGTGCTTGCTTCCTACTCCATAGTCCCAGTCAGGCTATTTTAAATTGGTGAATAGACTTTTCTGAAATAAGTTGAAAGGGAATTTTGGATCTAGCCAAATTCTGTTTATAGCTAAAGTAACTCCCTCCAGATGGTGTCAGAATGCCTGGTAGTTTTTACTTTGTCAGCTGTCTGGTTTGTTGGGGGTTGCTTTGTTCATGTCTGTGCTAACAGGATGGTTTCTGCTGCCTTCCTTCAGTCCCTGCACGGGAAGAGTGCAGTGCCAGCTGTGTGAAGTGAAGCACATGGGGGTTCCTGTTGTCTGCTGAGAGCCTCCCTGTCACAGGGAGGGTGTGTAGCTCCCCTGTTGGGCTGTGGGTGAGGGTTGGGCTGCAGGGGAAGCTAGTTTACCCTCTCTCTCCTCAGAGCAGTCTGACTGCTACAGAGGAAAATTGTAGTGAGGTGTCTGGTTTTTCTGGTAAGGAGATGTGACTTGATATAGTTATTAATAATTGGGTATTTCTATCTTATGTTTTCTGATCATCTCCCTGTTTCAATTAAAATACCTTTACAAAACCACTGAACTATTGCATTCTTTTAGCTTTTCTCCCCACATCCCGTGCATCTCCTGCCACACATTGCTGCCTGTTTATCCACTGCTCCTTCCAGAATCAGCTTGTGCATGTGCTAAAAGGAGGGAAGAAGGGAGATTACTCTCCTTATAATTTTCTTTTTATTCTCTTTTCCTGGTAAAAGTTACTAGCTAAGCTCCTGCATAATTTAGATTTGTTGGTTTTTTCCACTGTCCTTCTAGACAAGAATTATCACCTTGTTAACTTGTAATTATGAAACAGGTTAAAGGAAATGCTGAGGAAGTTAAAGAAATTAAAACAATAAAAAGCATTTAAAAATTGCCCAATGTTCACCCTTATTTTACTATGGAACTTTGACTTTTATTTTGGAGTGTGAAAGTCATCTCTTCTTTAACATAAAAGATTTCTCAATAAACCTTCCTGCACAGAATTTGTCTCAACAGGCCCTTCCTATAGCTCACAATATTAGTGTTTAAAACCTACACATTTTGCAGCATGGCAATGATCCTGGTTCTCCAATAACTGGGATTGCACATCCTGGAGGACAATACTGTGTCCTAGCAAATGTTCATGGCCCTTGACTTTATACAGTAGGAATCTGCAGGAGATACTGCCCTGGTCTGGTGCAGTGCTCCTGCAGAGGGTGTGATGGTTTGTCTCTCTTGATGTGGACCATTAAATCAAGTAACTGGTTCTCAGCTTTGTGTAGAAAAATTCCACAGCTTGACTGCTCTGTTGCTGGAGCAGCACATTTGCTGAGTGGCTGCAGGTAGACTTGCTGATCTTCAGTGTAAAAATAAAGGAGTAATGTCAAGAAGAGAAGGATTTTTTTTTTCCCCTCTCTTTCTTTTCTCCCCTGTTGTCTCATTCTCTCCCTGCCTCCCACCTTCTTTTTCCTTCTCTTTAAATCCCTTCACAATTCCTGTTGAAAGCATCTGGTGGGTGCAGAGTGCCAGCTCTGAGAGCCCAGGTGAGCACTTTGGTTGTCAGCAGCAGAGAGTCTGTGGGAGTGTCAGGAATATGGCTGTCCCCTGTGCCAGGCCTCTGGAATGCTGTGCTGACTGGGAGCACAGACAGTCACTGGGAGCTGTGGGTGTCCCACCAGACCCGTGCAGCTGGGGGAGAGATTGGGGTTGGCAGCACTGGTGAGCACAGAGGAGCTGTGCATATGAAGAAAGCTGAACTTAAAATGAATTAAGGGTAGTAATCTTCTCGTCTCTCTCTTATTTCACCTTGCTTGTTTGAAACTTCTGAGGTGTTATTTTATTTGTGTTTCCCATGCTCAGTGCATTCCTGGTTTTCATGCAATATTTCCAAAGGCATGGCAGCTAAGAAATGTGAGACCCCTATACTTGATTAAATATTTTAAAGATTTCCTCTCTGTACTCCAGGCTTATGGAGGAAGTGGCAACTTCAGCTGGTGCTGTTCTAACCAGGCAGTTGCTACAGTGACAGTCAAAGGAGTAATGACAACTGGAAGTGATACTGGGATCAGTGTTATTCGGGCAACTGATGTTCAGAATCCCTTGCATTATGGAGAAATGAAGGTAAGAGTTTCATTTTGCCCTGATGTCTCTTGAATGTGGCTTTTGGAAACAATGAAGGAGCTGAGAATGCCATAGGTGTTCCCCTTCCAAAATGTTCCCAGGAGGTTTCTCTGCCTGCCCTGTGGCAGGTTAAGTGATGAGTTTCAGCTGGTGCATTCTGGAATCAAACTGTCCACTGCATTAACTTTGCTTTCATTTTTGCCCCTTCCTGATTTCCTTGGCAAGTGTTTTTCCATGGTGGAAGTTTTAAGTGCAAGAAGGAAATAGTAATTGACTCCTAGCCTGGCCATGTAAGCAGACAAGCCAAACTAAAAATTCTTTCTGCAGGGTGTGAGGTGAGTGTTCTCCCTTGATATAAAAGGGTGACAGTTGTTATCAGGATGTGCAGGGAAATTTCTGTGGAGAAGTAACTGAAGTGAGCACAGTGCTGCCGACTGAGTCCAGATATCTAAGCTGGACAAGAAAATATAATACTTCAGGAAAATTAGAAGAAAATGGCAATGAAAAACTTAGTTCCCAAGAGGGATTTTGTGGTCTCTCTGCAGACCATGCCCAGTTCTTAGGTCATGGTGATCCGTGTGTGGAGTGAAGGCAATCCAGCAACAGTACATGTAGTGGCCCCACAGGGAATGCAGGAGCTGCTCTGGTTAACACTGAAAGTCCACATCTTAAATATTTTACTCCAGAATGTTACTGATTTCGAGATACCTTCTTCTGTTCTTCAAACTCAAGTAAATTACCCTAATGAAGCTGTGTCAGTGCTTGCTCTTTCAGGCTGTTAAGAACACTTGGATTTGTAATGTGATAGAATAGAAACTACAGGTAAAGACTTCTGTTGGTACTGTGAGGTAGCACTACTCTGCTGCCTCCACAAATTGGAGGCATTTTAATCTTTGCAAAGAGCTACACATTGGAATGGAAACCTGATGGAGCGGAGGAAACCTGCTCCTGACCTCAGAGGAATTGAGTGTGCTGAGCACATGTGAGTACGGGGCTCCAGGGGCTGTGGTTGTGTGACTGCATGGCCACAAACAAAATGGGTTTGTTACTGAGTCTGGCAAACCACCTCCGGCTGCCCAAGGCTTCCCAGAGCTGCTGGGGAGTGTGGAAGTGGGTTTAGGAAGCATGTCTGCTGAGCCCTGGGGCAGTGCACCTTCCTTGGCCACTTGGCAGCTGTGGGGAGCAGGCTGGGTCTATCACACATCCATACGTCAGCCATACAGAACACCTCGGATTGGGAATGTTCCCACCTGCAGCTCTGCAGTACTGCACTTCTGGGGAGCCAAAAGCCCTTTGGACAGAAACGCTAAAAATCTGTTTGGCCAAGTCTGTCCCATAATGAAGAGGGAGCCATGGAAACAAATATTTTTCATATTTTAGTTTCCTTTCTTTTTTTCAGTGTTTTTAGTCTGTGTTTTGGGAAATACTTCTAACCAAATTTCACTTTTAACAGCTGCATCTGCTAATGCTGGGGTTTGAGGGACAAGTTAGCTTAGAGTTCTGCTCACATTATTTATGTCCATTCTACTAAGTGAATTTGAGAGGTACTAAACTTCATGCTTAAAATAACTACTGAAGTTCTTAAATAGTGACACACCTTAAAATCTGTTCAGAATTTAACTTACACACTTGCTCTGAATAATTCTCTGAATAACCCAGGATGCAGCTTTTTAGCAGTGCAACAGTTACTGGCAGGAGATACAGGAATGAAGATTTTTTCAGCTACAACTTCCTATCCTCAAACTTAAGTCAGAGCCTGAAGACAGAAAGAAACCTTCTGTCCATGTGAGCTTTCAGAGCAGTGTATTGCACAATCTGAATAGGTTGGTTTTGAGTGCCTTTGTTCTTGTGTTAGGAACTGCTTTCTTTGTAGAATAGCTCTTCAGAGTTCTGTTTACTGACCTCAGTGAACAAGTTTTAGTAGTAGTAGTTTTAGGAGTAGTTAATCCACACAGATTACAGCTTTAGCTCTTTACCATGTGGTTTGATATCCTGGAGCCAGTTGCAGATTAGGTAGTTAAGATACTGCAAATAAAAGCTTTGATCTTAGTGTTTGCTATGAAGTCTGTGGTCAGCCTGTGGTGGGTTCCTTAATGGAAAACCAAATCAGAATAACAGACAACACAGTTCAGGCTTGTGCAGCAGCACACCAGCTATAGAATGACAGAAGGGTTTGAGTTGAAAGGGATGTTAAAGCCTATCTCATTCCACTCCCTGCCATGGGCAGGGACACCTTCCGCTATCCCAGGTTGCTCCAAGCCCGTCCAGCCTTGGACACTTCCAGGGATGGGACAGCCACAGCTTCTGTGGGCACCTTGCGCCAGGGCCTCTGTAATACCCTCTGTAATAGCATGGAAGATCTATTTCTGCCAGTGTTACTTCTGAATGTAATCACAGAAAGATTACTTGCTTGAAGCAGAAGGTTGTTAGATTAGGCAGTAGGTATGTATTCACTTCTCCTGGATTTCTGCACCTTACTGTGTGGAAATGTTGAGCCCTGGCCACCTGTAAAAAGTTTTGCCAACACAAATTCAAGAAAGAAGGAAAAAAAGCCTTTGAGGAAATATTTGGGTCATTAGTTCCTTTAATTTCTACATCTCTGCTGCTGTGAGGAATGGAGGCTGGGGAGCTTTGCTAAGCTTGCTAAGTGTGTTAGGTGTGGCTCAGAGATTTACCCTGTGAAAGTCAAGGTTGGATGCTAAATCAGACCCAGTTGGTGGTGGCACCTCCTGGAAGATACCACACAACTTAGTCCACACTTGAGTGTGCAAAGCAGAAGAGAGAATTAGAGGAGCAGCAGTGAAAGAAAGGCTCACCAAACTGCTGTGGGCTTGGGGATAAGAGCACTGCAATACACCTGTCCTTGTTTGTTTCCTCCTCAGGTGTACGTCAGTGAGCCCAGTGGGATGGAGTTCACACCCTGTCAGGTTGAGACACGTGTTGGCCACATCCTGGAGCTGCCCCTGAGGATCAGTGGCCTTACCAGTATGGACAGGGGTGAGATGGTCCCACTGAGCGACTGCTCACACCTGGAGCTCGTGGTGCAAGTGGAGAACCCCGGCGTGTTCAGCCCACTTGAAGGTGCTTTGACTCCCTCCCTGCTTTGAAAGCTAAATTAAGATGTTACCAAGTCACACATCTACCTGAAATCACTGTTTCCTTGCTCTGTACAGAATTCCCACAGAAGTGACTAACTTCAGAGGGGAGGGCATCAGAGTAGCTTTATTTTGAGGATATATTTACTTTTTTATGCAGAACTTCTTTTTGATATTTTTGACATTTTGGGGGACTCTAAAAGCACTTGGCAGTCATTTTATTGGATAATATGTAGTCTCTCTTTTGTCTTTCTACAGATTTAGCATTTTTAACCTCTTTTGTAACAAAGCTGATGGGTTTTCTCGAGGAAGGTGCACATATATCTTGTTTTGAAGTAACATCAGTAGACTTAGAAGAATGTTGATTAATAACTACTTGCTCTAATTGTCCGTCAGTACTTTGAGTTCTATGCAGACACTGCTCACGGTTTGCTCACAAAGGACCAAGACAATGAGCTGCTTAAACTTTGCTTAAAGCTCTGTAATTTTTAAGCTCATTTCTTAAGAAATGCCTCTTGTCAGGGATGTGTATCATTTTTAAAGATTGACATCAGTGTTGTTGGGCCAGGTGAACACTGAGCACTATGCCTGTCCTCGTGGCTGCTGGATTCCGGATGTTATTCTGATGTACCACTATTTTTTTCCAAGTGACTCTCGTATGAAAGTTCTTTCCTGTCCTCCTGAGCCAGTAAAAGCAGTGTAGCATCTCTTTGCCTGAGAGGCAGCAGTTTCACATGTCACTATGTAGTGTGCTGTTGTAGGGTTTGCTTCAACAAAATTAAAAACAGACCCCTCTCAAACTTAGTGTCCTCTAAGTAAGCAGAGAGATTTTGTGGAAATACCTTACCTTGAGCTAAAGAAAGGATGTATTGCCTGCAGTTCAGGTGGTTCTGTGCAGGACAGTTTGTCTAAGCACTGTGACTTTTTCTGTGCTTATTTACACGCCAGTTTTATCTTGGAACAGCAAAATGAAAATGTTCAGTAAGAGAGAGAAACCGTATTAGTTCGTACCAGAGTAAAGACTCATGTCCTGATTAGAACAGTGTGAAATGAGACTTTGAAAGACAGACACTTGGGCAAGTGTTGGGTTTGTTACGAAAGGCAGTAGTGCGCATTTTTACCCATTTCCTTGGAGAACACATCTCTGCTTACTTCTGGTACAGCTGCTTGCGTTGAGAAAAATCATCATAGAGTCATCAATCAGAGAATCCCAGAGTGGTTTGGTTTGGAAGGACCTTAAAGCTTCCTATTCCACCCCTGCCATGGGCAGGGACACCTTCCTATCTCAGGTTGCTCCAAGCCCTGTCCAACCTTGCCTTGGACACTCCCAGGGATGGGGCAGGCACAGCTTCTCTGGGCAACCTGCGCCAGGGCCTCCCCACCCTCACAGCCAAGAATTCTTCCCAATATCCCATCTAAACCTCATCTCTTTCAGTCTGAAGCCATTCCCCCTTGTCCTGTCTCTACATGCCCTTGTAAAAAGTCCTCTCCATCTTTCTTGCAGGCTCCCTTCAAAAAGCCGTGTTGAATTTAATTAACATGCTGGGCTTTTCTCTCCAAATAAGTTTTTCTATATTTTTGTTTTATCTGACAGGAAGACTTAAGCCAACTGCTGATTTTTGCAGTGGAGTCAGAGTGAAGGCTGAAGCTCAGGGATACACCAGAGTGGTGGTTGTTTACACCCACGGGCACGTCCGCCTCAGTGCCAGCATCACCGTCGCTGCTTACCTCCCACTACAGGTGAGTCTGTGTGCTCTGTTCCTGAAGCAACCCCTCATCTAAACACTGTATGTGGCAATTGTGTAAGGAGTAGGTTTGAAAAACCAGCGTGGGTGGGTTTATATTTCACTGTTGGCCGGTTCACTGAGGAAAGAATCGGAGTACAGGGTCAACAGATGAAAATAGAAATAAGGATGCTTTATGTTACCTCATCTTCAGAGGCTAGCAGTGACTCTGCAAAGCTGAAATCTAATGTGTTTGACCATAGCTTTCCTCCCAAATCTGGAAAAAATTTTGGTGCAAATCCTGCAAATCTGTGACTGTAATGATTTTACATTTTAAATATGCTTTTCTGTCAAATATCTTCAAATAATTATGCTCAGCTCTTTAAGATGCTGAGACATCCTAAGCAGAGTGTGTAAACTTGGTGTTCTGTCACACTGGCAGCAGGGTGAGAGAGAAGCACAGTCCCTCTAGGAATTTTTCATGTGTATGATATCATTCACATTTATTAGCAAAGCCCCTTGAGGTGTTGTAAAGCTGCTTTTCATGTATAAAGTTAAATGATCCTGGGGTACCTAACAGCCAGGTCATGGTAATAAGGAAGGTGGATTAAGTGCACTTTCAAATAAAAATGATCTGTGCTCAGATATCTCAGTGAAGAACTTAACTTTCTTTGAAGCGTAGAACAGTGATTTCCACACTCCTTTCCCTCCTTTCTGAAGAATGAAATATTTATGATTCCCAGAAAGGGCAAGCAGCATTTTTCTGTCAGACATCTATTGAAAAAAAAAAAAATTACAGCATTAAAAAGTGGGAGAAAGATAAACAGTCGAAGGGCAAGCAGTCACTTGGGACTAAACCTCATAGTTTTCTAATGGGTTTTCAACTTTTTATTATAAATACAACCAGGGAGTAAATGGGAGGAAAGAACAACAGTGGTGCTGACCCTTGCCTTCTCACTTCCTACCAGAAGGCACCTATGGAAAGAATTGAACAATCCTTTTTGTTGGCTGCTCTACTTTAGCGTATTATGATGATGTGGAACACAAACTACAAATGGTTTTTGTGTACTACTTGTCAGGTTAATTGCTGTGGTGGTGAACAGCACAGGCTGTCCCAGGGATACACATCAGTGCAGAATGTGTTAGGGAGGTTTGAAGTAAAACTTGTGTAGGAGAATAATTGCACACACAGAAGTGTTCTGGAGAGAGCACTGTCAAGTGAAAGTACAATTTGACATTATTTCATTCATGTAAAGTACTGTCTTTAAAAGGGAAGCAGTATGCTATCTCTGTGTGCTCAGAAGAATATATTATGGGTCTTCCTTTTGCTGTAATTCTTAATGAAAGAGATGTGATTAGAATGCAGCTAAAGCTTTTCTTTGGATCCATGGGTTCCTTTGGATATCATCCAACTGGACAGAGTCCTTGTAGATTTTGGTGCAGCTCTGTTCTTCACTAAGTGTGCTGACAAACCACTGTGTGGGATAAATCACAGCCTAATCAAAGTAACAAATGCAGCTGTTCATTAAGAAGGAAATTTATTTTGCAAAGCACAACCAAACTATGTGTAAATAGAATTATTAATTGGTAATTAATTAATTCCAGGCTGTTGATCCACCATCTGTCGCTTTAGTGACTTTGGGTTCCTCTAAAGATATGTTGTTTGAAGGAGGACCTCGACCATGGGTCCAAGAACCTTCCAAGTTCTTCAGGAACATCACTGCTGAGGATGCAGGAAGTGTTGTCCTGTCTTTACTTGAACCTCCCACATCTCAAAACAACAACCAGCACTGGGTTAGGGTGCTGTGCAGGAGCCTGGGAGAGCAGGTACGTGCCAGAGGTGTCTGTGTTGGCCTCCATGAGGCACTGAGCTAAGGCAGCTGACACTGGCTCCAGACAGATTTATGGTGCCTTATACCTGTTATATTGCAAGATGTTTTTATAATAAGCCAGTAAAGAACTTGGGTGATTGCACTGTTTGTGTGTTGTGATGCTGGTACAGGTTGAAGAGTGAGCATTTCACAAGATTATGTTAACAAGTGGTTGATGATGGGTTTATTGCTGTATAAACCCAAGTTGTGGAAACATGAAACATCCTGATCAGTGCAGGTTCAGTTTGCATCAGCAAGCTGCCTCCTCTGTCTGACCTGCTCCTCTTAACCACGGTACCTTCCAGTGCAGTTCTGTTTATTCCAGCAAGTGGCAGCCACAGGAATTGCCTATTCTGCTCTCTCTGCAGCCTTTGTGAGCGTGGCCATAGTCATTCTCCACCTGGGCTTGTTCTCTCCAACGTGCACAAGTGATTGATCCTGCTTTATTCACCTTCCCCAGTCTGAGGCTTTTAGCTTTGATTTAATGTTTTCCTCCTGCAGTTCTGCAAGGCCTAAGCTTTTCGGTGGGGCTGCCAAATTCCACTGTTGTGCTCAATGAACACTTTGCAAAGTGGAGCTATTTCTGTCAGTGCAGATTCAGAAGGAACAGGCCTTGCTGTGGATGTGCAGGACTGTCTCCTGCACCTCACCCCTGCATGGCTCTGCCGAGCACCACTGCAGGAGGAGATGAGCCAGGGGACCACAGCTGCCTCAGCCTTCTCTGGCTCTGTAGCCATCTGTTTTGCTGAAGGCTAAAATAGGAATGTGAAATAAAAGATAGGACATTTTTAAACACACTGAAGTGACTGTAAGTGTTGTCTTTGGGCTGTTCTCAGGCTGCAAGAAGAACACCTGCTGTTTTCTTTTTAAGTTACAAGAGAGTTGTTGTTTGAATCAAGTTTGATAGTAATGAACACGAATACCTAGGAAAAGTTCCCAGGAAGAGTACTTTCATAGTGATAAAGAACTGTTCTTGAAATCTGCACCCCCTTTTACATCTTGCTGTGTCTTAATAGTGCTGTAAATCCCCAGGAACAATGTTTTTGCTCCTTCATTCTGGTATCAGTGTGACTGAGACCTGTGGAAATAGGACATGCCTGAACTCAGTAGTCATTTTCTCTTCCCTCCTTTTCCTGTTCTCAGATTATTGCCTTAACAGTTGGAAACAGGCCCACAGTCACCAACATTTTCCCAGTGGCTGAACCTGCTGTGGTGAAGTTCATCTGTGCTGTCCCTTCCCGACTGACTTTGATTCCTGTTTATGGCCGTCCTCAGCTTGATCTCTCCTGTCCTTTGCTCCAACAGAACAAGCAAGTGGTAAGCCTGGGAAGTGACAGGAAAAGAAGTGTTCTTATAACTAAAAAATCAGTGTTTGGACCTCACGTGTGAAATAAAGCGTCTGACCTCCTGCAAGAGTAGCAGTGACTCTGGTGCTGGGGCCACACTGGTGCCCGTGGGTGCTCCTGCACAGAGCAGGCTGAGGGGGTCCTGCAGGAGGTGGCAGCAGGTGGAGGGAGGGGATTCTGCCCCCCTGCTCTGCTCTGGTGAGACCCCATCTGGAGCACTGCATCCAGCCCTGGGCTCCCAGCACAAGAACAATGTGGAGCTGTTGGAGCAAGTCCAGAGGAGGGACACGAAAGTGCTCTGAGAGCTGGAGCCCCTCTGCTGTGGAGCCAGGCTGGGAGAGCTGGGGGTGCTCACCTGGAGAGGAGAAGGCTCCAGAGAGACATTAGAGCCCCTTCCAGTGCCTGAAGGGGCTCCAGGAGAGCTGGAGAAGGACTTTTGGGACAAGGGATGGAGGGACAGGGCACAGGGAATGGCTTCCCACTGCCAGAGGGCAAGGTTAGATGGGGTATTGGGAAGGAATTCTTCCCTGTGAGGGTGGGGAGGCCCTGGCACAGGGTGCCCAGAGAAGCTGTGGCTGCCCTGACCCTGGAAGTGTCCAGGGGCAGGCTGGAGGGGGCTTGGAGCAACCTGGGATAATGGGAGGTGTCCCTGCCATGGCAGGGGTGGAACTGGATGGGCTTTGAGGTCCATTCCAGCTTGAACCATTCTGTGATTCTACAGTGACCATTCAAACAGGTTTATAAAGAAACCTACCAGAGAATAGGAACACACCTGTTGATGTTTGGATTATGACTTCTCATTTAAGTGTCACACTGAGGAAGCTGTTCTGACTTGTGAGATAAAATTATTTTTTATCTAAATAAGAGGGAGGAGGGAAATATTTCCAGCAGCTGTTTCTAAGGAAAGTACTTTTTCTTTTTACCATGTATGATTCGAAGATAAGCACAGGTTAAACCCAGGCTAGCCATGGTCTTCATGTGGACAAAGAGGTTTATTCTCAGATCTGGTACATGGCGAGGTTTCCCGCGTCGGTGCAGGAGAGGGAAGCTGCGCCCTCCGGGCCTGCCAGCCCCATATATGCAGGGGGCCCGGGCACGCGCACTTGGGTCCCCCGTTCCCTGTCTCTAATGAGAATGGAGTGTACTGACATGTTCCACCTGTGGGAACCTTTAATCATGAGGCTTCCCACCATGAGGCTTCCACCTATTTGTCACAATTTCTATGCAGGCAAAATGGAGTCTTGAGCCACAGACAGCCTTATCCTAATCCCCCTCGAGTAGGCCTTCCGGCAAAATCACATGGTCCCTAACATACCACTTCATTCTAATCTGACTGTTCTAGTGAGGAATACTTTACCCTCCACATGTTATTATTAATGAGTGTGCATTTTGTGTCTTACAAGTACAGGCACAAATTATGGAAGCACAAACAGTGAGTACTGTTCAGTGACTTCAGAGGTGTCCAGCTTTGCACCTCTGAGTCACAGTAAATGAGCAATGTGTATGTGTGGATTATCAAGCATAAAGAATTTGGCTATTCTGGTTTTATTCTATATTTCTTCTCTATCCTAATGGGTTGTCACGTGTTGGCTGCTGAGGAAACCACGTTTTGTCATGTTAATATTCCCAGGCAAATATAAAAGTCATCCTCCTTCCTTAAAACTGTTAGGTTGATGAATCATTTTAAACAGTTTCTATGTAATAACAAGATGAGAAGGAGATTTTTGTGTATTACTAGGAATTTCACAGCTCACCTGCTTTTCTGGCTCCATTATGTGTCAGTTAAGCCTGTGCTGGTGCACTGCTGTTGCTGATGCATTTCACAAGAACAACACCAAAATGTTGAGCTTGTGACAAACAGCAGCATTTTCCGTTTTTTGTTTGAATTCTAAAAGCAATGACTTCAAGCTCTGCTTCAATTTTTGTTGTTGTTGTTTTGGGGAGTTTATTTGTTTTAAGGTGATTCACTGGCTAGAAAAAACCCCCCATCCTGCAGAAAAGCCCCCTTAGAGTTCACAGATTCACAAAATATTCTGAGTTCGAAGCGACCCACAAGGATCATCGAGTCCAACTCTAAATGTCCCATGGAGGGATTGAACCCACAGCTGTGGTGTTACCAGCACCATGCTCTGAGCAGCTGAGATCACCTCAGGGTTGTTGAAGTACAGCTGAATGATTTGCAGTGATGGCTCATTGTAATGAACATTCCTCATGGAATGAGTATTACAACAAATCTCATGGAACTCAGCATATGTTTTCTTTTAATGATCAAAAAATCATCTTGTATCTGTTCAATTCAAAATATTCCTTCTTTTTCAGGTTCCTGTTTCCAATTATCGCAATCCAGTCCTGGATTTGGCTGCCTATTACCAGCAAGGCAGTAAATTTGATAACTTCAGCTCTCTTAGTGTTGTCTGGGAATCAACCAAAAAGGCCATTGCTCGTATTGAGCCCAGTATGCCAATGGAACTGACTCTGAGGGAAGATGGGAATGGTCAGAAGAAAATGCACGGTATGAGTGGGTTTAAATGAGCATTTAGTTGTTTGAAGGCCAGGGTTAAATGCCTTTGGTATTGTCTGAGCTTGATTAAAGAAATGACTGTAATTGCAGTCACAGTTCAGTTTAGCATCAATGTGTACTGTTTAGTGTATGCTACTAATGGGGGGAGGAACAAAGAACCAAGCTCAGTGTCTAGAGCCTGTCTTGAGAGAGGAAATTCGTGTCTGATGAAATGATACTGCAAGAGCTAAGCAGTGTATTTCTCATCTTTGTCCATTCCAGGCTTGCAGACTGTTGTAGTTGATCGTGAGTTTGGAACTGCTGCCATCTCTGCAACTGCCACTGGATACCAGCAATCCCACCTGGAGGCAGCCAAAGCCAAAACACCGGTAACAGAATCTGGGGGAGTTGTTGCCATTTTCCTGTGATGAATGCACAGTGTTCCTGGGATGGATTTATTTCCTCCATGCATAGCAGTTTACAGATCAGGCAGCTACAGGGTGGACTCTGGGGACAGGTTCATACAGCAGTGGGTTCATACTTGTCATGGCTTTTCCTGCTTTCCTCTGCACTAGGTGCTGCTGTCCGTATCAAATACATCCAAGCCCTTGGGAGTTTTTTAGCTATCTGGGCAAGGGCATTACAAAGAAGTGTTTCAGTTGGTTTTGTTTCGATTTAGGGTTTTTTAATGAATTGGTGAATCTCTGCTGCTTGTCCTTCACTAAAGCAGCCATGTGCTTCGTGCAGCTGTCGCTGGGGAAAGCAAATGGATTATTGCCACTGCAGAGCTGGGTGGAAAAGTTCTGCATGAGCAAAGCAAAAGCTGACTGATTCCTCACATGGACCATATGTTAGTCTGGGCTCTGACTAATGCTGTCTTTTTTTTTTTTTTTTTCCCTGAGAGACTCCTCCTTTGTACAGTGCCAGCCATAAGCCCAGGTTCTCATTTTACAAGTCATTAGCCACTCTCTGAAATACTTTAGTTCATAGATGCTCAACATAGGGAAGAACAATGGCAAAAGGTAGTGATGATGAACAAAGAGGGCAGGTGTAAACAGATGGCAATTTCCTGTTTATGACACTTTTTAAAACTGAATACAAAGGCAAGCTTCAGCCTGTGGAATAACCTGATATGTGCAATAACTGATTTTTAAAATATCCTGCTTCCTAAATGGAATTTCTGCTTAATTTTGTTACGCAAGATTTAACTGGGTTTTAATGATATGCAGGTCTGAATCATGTACCTTGAAAACAGAGTTGAGGCAAAGAGTAAAATACGCAGTGAGAGGTTCCAGTATTTAACTCAAAGCAGGTACCAGATGAGCACCAGGAATGTGAAATATCCTATGGGCCAAGTTTCCTCTCATCATGGCCCAGGTTTGGCATCTGTTTAGTAACTTCTTTGAGAGGTGATCTGTTTTGCCACTTGGTTCTTGACTTTTCCATGAGTCTTTTCCTGTTGGGAAGCATGGTGTAGATGCATTTCCTCTGAAGAATGTGACAACAACAGTCAGAATTACTACAAGAGAGACACAGTTACTTTGCCACCAAAGTTATTTGAGATATTTGATTGTTTCTTCTTTTTTTTTTCTCGTAAAAAATTGAGTTGTACTATGGACTCTTAATGTTGTGCAATCATTTTGTAATTCACTGTGCTCTGCTTTGTTAGACCAGTATTCTTTGTTCTTTCTTACTTTTAGAAATAATTAGGAAAGTGAATCTTCCAAACTTTGTCTTGAATTCAGAGAAGTTTGTCGTATTTCAGAGTGTAAAATGGCACTGGAGTTCTCTTCCATTCTACTCTCTAAGTTTGGGAGGACTCTTTGATAGTTGAGGAGTAGCTGTAGATACCATGTCTGCCACACTTTATAGGCTCGTGTGTTGTTTCTTTAAGTGAGGTGAGTTGGCTGCTTTTTTCAAGTACATGAGCAATGGGCTGCTCTGTTCTGCTTTATTCTCTGTTCAGATCTGCCCATGCTTCTTTCTTGCAGCCAAAACCACAAACAGAAATCTAGTAGATGGTGTATCAAGATGTCTTGATCATTGTTCCATGTTTAAGTGGAACACTCTATTATGTCATTAGGGAAAGATGACATCCTTTCGACATCAAGGAAATAATTCTACTAACTAGGTGAAATGGGTACAGAATAGTAACTTCCTCTAAAAACCTTTTTCCTTTCCTAAGCTAATGTTGTTATGAGTGAGTGATTAAACTTGCATCTGGTCCAGTGTTTATGTACTTACATTTAAGGAAGAATTTCTTTTGGTGCCCTGCTACAAAGAATCCTGAAAAGATGAGTTAGAGGTAGAAGAAAACTTAGTGTGTTTGCCTTATTCTGTATGAACTCAGGCCGTGTGTCAGAGCTAACACCCTGTCTGTGCATGCCAGGTATGGCTCACTGGTGCTGCAGTGCCTGGGCTGTTGTCCTCTGTCTGGCCAGGAGTGCAGAGCAGGCCATGCCCTGAGGGTGCCCTTCCCTGTATAGGAGGACTGGCAGCTGAGCCATCCTGGTCTTGTGGACATCATGAGAGCCTCAACTTCTGCTCTGGCTCGTGGTCACCTGCTTTAAGGATCCTGCCTGCACACCCAAGAGCCTTGTACTGTTCTGTGCCTGCCTGCTGTGACAGCTGAAATGTTTTTTGCAGCATGAAGCTGTGCTGCCAGGGCCTGCTACCATCGAACTGATGCTCGTGGAAGATGTCCGAGTGAGCCCTACTGCTGTCTTCATGTACAACCACCCTGACGTACAGGTGAGGGCTTACTCTGCTTCTTTCTAACTGCTGGGAGGAGAAAACAGCACAGATTGTAGAATATATCTAAGGAAACCACTTTTGGCAGCATACTAGGAAGATACAGTCTTAATTTAGGATGCTTTTCTGGTTTTGCAGGCAGAACTTGTCATCCAACAAGGTTCTGGATATTTTTTCATTAATACCAGTGTGCCAGATATTGTAAGAGTGACACATGAGACTCAAGGTATTGCTTTGGTAAGTGCAGTATTTTGTGATTTTATGCCTTTTTGCCAACCTGGTTATAGTTCTGCAGCTTCAGCACTCCTGGTCATTTTCCATTCTCTATCCACATGGGATAGAGAGGCAATAGCTGCAGTTTGGATGTGTTTGCCTGTCACAGTCATGTTTCAGGCAGGGGATCTTGGCACTTTCAGGGATAGTTTCAGGTACAGGAAATGGTTTCATTATAGCCACGATGCACACATGTTCTCTGTACAAGATAAAAGCCAGTCCCAAGTACTTGACCCATTCCAAATCTGCAGTAAAACATTCCTGATTACATGAACACACAATGGAAAATAACGTGACAGAATTATTCAGAAGTGTTACATGTAAGATTAATTGGTTTCCAAAATAATATTGGAGTATTTGCTGTAGAAGCTAAAAAGCTTCTGAAAGCTTGAAATTCTTCTATCCTCTAGTGCTATTTCAGGGTGTTTTTTTATCACAGTATTGCATCATGATTTTGTGAATAAATATTTATTAAAGAGTTTAGTTCTGATCTCCATATTAAGTTTTTAATGCACTTTTCCACTAGAGGATGCAACTAAAGTGCAGGTATGCTTGACTTCATCCAGGCCCAGGATATGAAATGCATTCTAACAGTGAACAACAAGAAAACTTTGTTTGCATTGCTGCTTTCATGAGGCAAGATTTGGAAATGAAGCAAGTTGCTTTAAAGAGTAGTTTTTGTAAATTTATAATTTACAGACCTGTCTTGTGAGAAGTAATGCTGATAAAGTTGTGAAATAATGATAATTAAGGTGGAAATGAGAATATCAAAAGAATTAGTGAAACGTTTTGATTGTCTCTAACTCTTGCAAGTGTGAGATGGGAATATTTTTCCAACTAGGCACAGAGGTGAGGAAAAAGTAGAAGAGATGAGGGGTTTTTTTGTACATAGTACGCTGTTTAAACTCTTAATAGTTTTTTAGTCAGATCTCCCTCATGGGTTTAGCAGTGCTTTAACTGGTGTATAAGTTCACTGCTCTCATCTGAAATGAAGGAATGGAGCAGGGACAGCAGGATAGGCTTTGGGAAGTATAGGAAGAGATTTAACTGCCTGTCAGATTAAAGGAGAGAAAACTCCCACTTTTTAACACGTTTAAAAAAAAATACAACCCCCACACACACACACATTTTACAGTTTTGTTAGCCCTGTGTGCTATTTGGTTAAATCCCAGTGTCACCCCGGGATTTTTCCATGAGAGCTAGCAGCATGGCCTGGGAGATGGGCAGGCCCTGTGTCAGGCTGCTGCCATGGCAGATACGAGTGCAGCCAAGCTGAGAGAGGATGAGCTGGCAGTAAACTCTCCCAAAAAGCTAAATTCTAGTTATCTAGAGTAGCAATTCCCAGACTTTTCACTGGGGCTGCCAAGGATAAGTTCTGTACCTCTCCCTCTGGTGCTGATACAACAACTTTGTGGGCGTGGGTGGTGGCAGGGGAAGGGTGAAGAGTGTTCAACAGAGCAATAACTCTGGGGAGCCACTGGACACCTAATGGGAGAGGAGAATAGCAGAGGTAGGGGAGACAAGGGAGAGTTCTGAAAAAGTTGCAGTAGCTCTGCTTGCCCTTTTGGCCATTGGCTGGTTTCCTTTCTCTGGTCTCCCAGCCCAGCTGAGCTCCATTCCAGCTCCCTCCCCTGGCTACATTCCCTGCTCTGCTTCCCAGGGCTCTGTGTGGTGGCCCAGCACCTGTATTAGCCACCCACTCTGGGAACTGCTGCTGTTCTGCAAGCTGACCTTTATTAAAACTTCACATCCCTTTCTATTTTGAGGCAAAAGCAAGAGTGGTGCCCTCAAAGAACAAAATGTCAGCAGTTCCCACTGCTGTGCTGCTGGCTCCCGTAGTGCTGCCGAGCAGTGCTGAGAGTTTATTGCATCCCTGTGCCCTGGGGGGCCTGGCTGCCCATCTGCCCTGGCCAGAGTTCAGAGCAGCCCTGTGAGTGCACACAACAGGACTCACAACTTGGGAGCTGTCCCTGGCCAAAGAGAAGGTACCTGGGAAAGGGAAAAGAACAGCTGGGATTGTCCCTGCGCTCTGTGGCAAGGTCAGGCTTCCAGAGAACTGCAGGGCTGATGTGAGCAAGGTGGGGGTGCATGGCCTTGGGAAAGGTGACTTCGGGATGGGTGCTGAGTTCTGAGGGCTTCTCTTTGTGAGCAGAGCTCTCTTTCTTCATTGTTTTCTTCCCTTTATCTCTTAAGAAATGTAACATTCTTTTTCTTAAAAATTAAATAATAGTTGTATTAAAGAAATACCTGATTTGTCAACCATCCTCTTACTTGCAAGGGTCTGCCACCAGGTTTTGGCTGCTCATTCAGATGAAAAACAGGAACAGCAGAAAACAAATCTTGCAGGAAGAAATACTAATGCTTTATAGGCATAATCTTTGTCCTTGACTTTTTTTTCTCCTTATCCCTTGTTTCTTACTCTAGTAAGAAAAGTTTTGTTGCTCTAGGTGATTTGTGTGTTTCTTCTCCTGATGGCAGAAGAATAACAGGATGCCAGACTGTTGTGGATAAAGGTCTCTTAATTCACTTGCTGTGTCTGGGCTGTTTGCACTAGCTCAGTAGCCTGATACTTTGTACATACATTTTACAGCTTGATTTTTATTTTGGTGGCAGAACTCTTGGTGTTTGAGGCTTGGAGACTTCTGCATCCAGCTGCTTTTGCCCTGAAAGTGGCACAAATGTTATCCTCTGAACAACAGACAATGAAAATAAGTGCTATAATGCAGTTTTTGTTTGACACTGCAGGTGCAGCCTCTGCTTCCAGGATCAGTGACTGTAATGATTCATGACTTGTGCCTGGCTTTCCCTGCACCAGCTGAAGCTGAAATTTATGTATCTGATATCCAGGAACTGTATGTGCGAGTTGTTGACAAGGTCAGTGCCTCTGAAGCAGCATTAGGAGCTGATGCAGCCTGCCCTGACTGCGTGTGCTGATCCTCTGAGCACAGAGACATGGGCAAGACAGAAACACTGTGCTCTCCCTGTGTCTCTGTTTCTCCCTCCCAAATTGATCCCTTTAGGTTAAAAGTGTCTCCAAGTATCAGGTATCTCTTCATGTTCTGTGTGGCAGCAATCTCACCTTCTGCATTTACACAGCAGTGTTAATCCATAATTTATATAGACATGCTCATTTACATTTCCCCTTGTTTAAAGTGCATGTGAGCAATTCTTTCAGGAGTAGGTTTTGCCCCAAGGTCATTTTCCATATGTCAGGTTTTAAAACTGAACAAAAAAAAGTCCAACTCATTTCACTTGCCAGCTTGGGTGCACCTTAAACAAAATAGTGTTGATATTTCTGGATGTTTTAATTATGCCCTTGCCAGCTGAAAGAACTGAATTCATTCATTTCATTTGACACTAACTCTAGCTGTCAGGGATTAGTCTTTAAAATCAGTGCTATCTAACCTTGGGGCTCTATCTCTACTACTCTACTACAAGTGTAATACAGAATAAAGTGAAAACGTTTATGCTGATAAATAAGGGTAGTTTAAATGCAAAATGACTGGATGTGTCTACTTCAGGTGGAGGTTGGAAAAACAGTTAAGGCTTATGTCAGAGTTCTGGATGACTCAAGGAAACCTTTTCCAGCAAAATACTTTTCTGTCATGGATCTCAGTCTAAGAGCAGCATCTCAGATTGTCTCACTTGCGTAAGTAAATGCTTTTTTTTTTTAATTAATCTGGAAATAATAAGCAAAAATTGAATAAAGGTATTAGGTGGAAGGCATCGTAGTATATAGTGGCTGAGGTTTTATTTATTTTATTTTTATGAAGTCTTAATTACCTGTTAAAAGTTTAAAAATTACTATGTGTCAGGAAAATAGCCTGAACTAAGAGTCTGAATGTTGCTGGCTGATGAATGAGACTGCATTGCTACAGTGCAAGGTCTGATGAAGCTTTGTGCATCTTGGAAGCAGTGACTTGGCAAAGAGTGTCAGGTGAAGAGCGCTGTGGGAAGGCACATCTGATGTTATCAAACTCACTCTGTCTGTTACTTGTTCCACTTTCAGGTATTTCATATTGCAGTAGAACACAGATTGCACAGAGCCAAGATGTGCAGAAATGTGATGGTTCACTTTGCTAAGACATAGCCACTTAGCCTTGTGGTAAAACTGCTGTGCACTGAACAAGTCCTTTGCATTTGTTATTTGTAGTTTACTCCATGAATTCTCTCTTTGCTGTCTTTCTGTGCTGCAGCCCCCTCAGGGAGGCTCTGGATAACCACACTGCTGCTTTCCTGGTGCATGGGGTGGCTGTTGGGCAGACAACTATTCTGGCAACTGTGACTGACAGAAGAGGACAAAGAATCTACTCTGCTCCACAGCAGATTGAAGTAAATACTTCCAGATCAAATATGTGCATAAACAAAATCTGTGTTACAGTGTGGCAGGAGTATGTAAATTACAGTTATTGTCATAAATTTGCCAGAAAACAGATCATTCTGTCTGGAAGATGACCTAATGCCAGTCTGTTTCAGATTTCAGTGTTGTTTAACTGCAAATGATGAGTTAATTTTGTACGTGCTCAATTTACTGTAATTTAGCAAGTAAAGACTCAGTTTTACACTTGTACTGTTTGTGACATCATTTATCTGATTGGAAGATCTTGAACACAGGTATTTGTATTTCTGTTTTTAGGTCTTTCCCCTATTTAGACTATTGCCAAGGAAAGTGACCCTAATTATTGGGGCCATGATTCAGGTGAGGCATCTTCTTACATTCTTTTGTAATTTCTGTTGTAAAATGAATATATATAATTTGATTTTCAGCAGTAGATACTCGACTTGACATTTTAGCTGCAGTACACTGAATGGACTGACAGGATTCCTGGAGAGGGACTTTGGACAAGGGCCTGGAGGGACAGGACAAGGGGGAATGGCTTCAAACCTGACACAGGGCAGGGTTAGATGGGATATTGGGAAGAAATTCCAGTGTGAGGGTGGTGAGGCCCTGGCACAGGTTGCCCAGAGAAGCTGTGGCTGCCCCATCCCTGGAAGTGTCCAAGGCCAGGGTGGATGGGGCTTGGAGCACTCTGGGATGGTGGGAAGTGTCCCTGCCTGTGGAATGAGTTGAGCTTTAAGGTCCCTTGCAACCCAGACCTGTCTGTGATTCTGTGATGAATACTCCTCTGAACAAGAACAGTTTCATTCTTGAACCACCTTGCATTTTGCTGTATGGCTGGATCAAAGGATTTGTGTTTGTTTTTGTTGATGGAGCATCAGCTTTTCTGGTCTTAAATACCAGCACAGCGTGAATAAATCTGTCAGCTCCATGAAATTAGGCATGATGGGCTATTTGTACAAACTGAAACACAGAGCAGTGCTCTACACCAGGGGTAGTGAGGAGAAAGGGCAGTAAAGTTTTCTGAAAGTGTCTGGAGTGGAGGTAGTCTCAGCCTGTGACACCCTGTGGGACACATGGTGCACCTCTGTGCTAAGCTCATGTATTTCCCAGTGTGCCATCATTCAGGGACCAGTGTGTAGGAGGAAAAAGCCCTGAGCTGTCCTGGGGAGGTGCAGACAGCCTTTTACTGCAGACACCGTGGTGCTGAGCAGGGAGGGGTGCACCCAGTAATGTTAACCAGAAGAAACACCTGAAGGGTTAATTGTTCTGTGTGCTGTTCTAATAGGTCACTGCTGAAGGAGGCCCCCAGCCTCTGTCCAACATCATTTTCTCCATCAACAACGAGCACATTGCCTTGGTGAACAGCTCTGGGCTGGTCAGAGGAGTGGCCATTGGCAGCGGGGTGGTGACAGGAGTGCTGCAGGCTGTTGATGCAGAGACAGAGAAGCTCGTGGTGGTGTCTCAGGTAATGTCCATGGTACTATTTGGGGCTGGGAGAGGCTCTCTAACTCCTGGCTTTGGCTCTGTAAGGGGGCAGATAGTCTTTCTGCATGAGCAGTGTTACCTTGTGCACTTCTCTGGTTTCCTGAAGATGAAAACTCAGTGTTTCCTGCCCCCTGGCCTGTGAACTTGCACATGTGCTGGCACAGGTGGTACTTGGAACAGGTAGGTAAATATTGCTGTGCCTTAAACCAGACTTTTACAGATAACCAGGAGGCCTTAAGACCACTCTGATATCTTCAAGATTGCTTAATGCATCTAGAAGAGGCCATCCAAAGAAGCCTTTCTAGTACAGCAGAAGGTTGTCCATGCCTGCATTGCCTCTTAGGTCAGTAGGGTCCAGAAGGCAACTGTTGCCCCAAAACCACATTGTCTCTTAAGCTAAAGCGGTAATCTGTCTGTCACCCCTTGTTGTGGTGTGAACCCACCTATGAGGTGCAAATAGTGAATTCCTGATATTCCATCAGAATCTGTGTCCTTAGAATTTCCTACAGCTGAGCAGGCCTGTAAGGGAGCACAGGTCCCTGGGATTTGCATGAGGCTCAGAGCAACAGAACTTGGGCCAAATCTTACGACTTTCTCCTTTGAGGTCGAGACAGCACAGCTGCTGTGAACCACAAAGCTCTGCTGCTTGAAAGGTGTCAGTACAGGCCAAGAGAACACAAAGTAATATTTAAAAAAAATAAAATATAAAGAAATCTGTGCTTTTTAATGCATGGGCAGCAGTCTGCCCTGATAGTGTGACAAAAGGCAAAGGAAACTTGAAAGGTAAATCTGCTGCCCAGTGAGGTCCAGGTCTGACCTTTCCTCCCCAGTATGTAGCAGAAATAAAATCTATCAGGAATGTCTGGTTATATGAAGAGGAGGCATCAGTGTCACACATAACCATCCTTTTATACTTTATTGTCCCATTTGGTGCTCTCCTAATTCTCTCCATGTCTTCCTTTACCTCCTGGGTTTATTCATCCCTCTTCTCCTGGGGATCTTGTCTACTGCTGTCTCTCACCTCTCAGCTCCATCATTCATGTCTTCAGTAATTTTGAGCAGATATTTGTTTTTTCAATTTAGGGGGCATTTTTAAATACCTGTCACTCAAAAATTAATGCTTTTGTAGTTTTTGGAGTCCTCCTGAATTTGTCCATCTGTATTTTTTCTGACAAGTCATGCAAATCACATGGCAACAGTGATTAGATAATGGCAAAAGAGTGGCTACAGAGCTTGAAAGTGAAATCTAGTTCCCATTTGACAAGTGCTTAGAGTGTCTTCCTTTCCTCCTTCCAGGACAAGGTGGAAGTGGAAGTGGTACAGCTGGCAGGTGTCAGAATTTGTGCACCCATTACACGAATGAAGACTGGTACTCAGGTGAGTTGGTTTGTGCTTGGCTTCTGCTGCCTTCCCTTGGTTGACTGCAGGTTGTGACCATTCCTATGAGAGCATCTGCTGATGGCACTGCAGCTCTGGGAGGCACCTCTGCTGCTGCTGCGAATGTGCTGTCAGTGGAGAAGCCTCCCTGGGAGCGTGGGGAGGCCCTGGCACAGATTGCCAGAGCAGCAGAATCCCCATCCCTGGCAGTGTCCAAGGCCAGGTTGGATGGGGCTTGGAGCAACCTGGGATAGCGGAAGGGGTCCCTGCCCAGGGCAGAGAGGTGGATTGAGATGAGCTTTAAGGTTCCTTCCAACTCAAACCTTTCTGGGATTCTCTGATACTAAAACAGAATTCAAAACAAGTTTACCTTCTACACTAGATTTTTGGAAATTCAGGCCCTGCCAAAGAAGCATGCTTCAATTTGGAAAAGGATTCTCTAATCTTTATTCTTTTTGCAGTGGAGACTTCCTTTATATGCTGACAATCTCCAGTATGTCCATTCTGTCCAGAACAGATACTGCCTAAATGATCTTTTAATAAGCCTAATTTTCAAGAGTCTCTATTCCCCTATTAGTTACTCATTGCAAAATGGCCAGTGATTCTAGCTCATGGGTCCCAGGTGAATGAATTGCTTTGAAGATTAAAAATAAAACCTTGAAAGTCCTTGTGTTGTATGCTTGTAGAGCATGTTCCAAATGAGAAGGAATCAAAATTGAGTTTTGACAGGTTGGGAGTTGACTCTTCTTTGTCATACACATCCTTGCAACCAACAGCAGCCAAACCATTTTCTTCATAAGAGACCTCACCTCTTGATCAGTGAATTTTATGTGTAACTCTCTTTGCCACGTGCAGGTGTTTGGTTTGCATCCTGGAATCACCTAAGCAGGTTGGTTTCTCTATTTCCAGATGCCAGTTTATGTCATGGGCATCACCAGCAGCCAGACTCCCTTCTCCTTCGGCAGCGCCGTGCCAGGGTTAACGTTCCACTGGTCCGTCACCAAGAGGGACACTCTGGATGTCAGGACAAGGCACAGTGAGGTAAGGGGAGGGGGTGGGGGTGTGTGTGTGGGGGGGGTGTGCATCCTGGGAGAAGGAACCTGCCACAACAGGCTACTGAGAGAATATTGTTGCCTTGGCTCCCTCAAAATTCTGGATCAGTTGTCAGCACCGGGTGTAGTGTTTCCTCTCTGCCAGTGTCCATGCTTTCCACAAGTCAAACTTTTATCCCGTTGTCTTGTCCAAGGCTTCTTTTCAGCTTCCTGCAAAATACAACTTTGCAGTCGATGTTTATGGCAGAGTAAAGGGAAAAACAGGCCTGAGAGTTGTTGTGAAAGTCCTTGATCCTTCAGCCAGCCAGTTCCACAACATGGCAAGAGAACTGTCTGATGAAATCCAAATCCAGGTAAGATGATTTTCTTCACAGTTCATGTTTAAATACCTGTTACAGAACTAGATTAATGTCTGTATTTGAAGTCAGGAATTTGAAATGCAAAGGAGTAGCTCCAGCTTTGGTTTATCTTTGAGCCCTTACTCTTGTTTGTACAGTGTTCCTCATTTGGGCTCATTCAGTTCATGGGCTCAGCCTTGGGGAAGTCTAAAGAACTCAGGTGAATGTGGGGTCCCCAGCACCGTTTCATTTGAGAAATCTTCTGTTTTCATGCTGCTTCGTGGTTTAGCCATAGCCCTGGAAATAAATGCACTTCAGAATAATTTGTGAAAGATACTGGCTATCCCATTCTCAAATATTCGGTTGTCTTTTTTTACCATATATATTATACAAGGGAAAAACAAGTTATAGTTCTGTTTAGATTTTTTTGGTTTGTTTTGAAGATTAAATACATAGAAGTAAATTACTTTCTGCACAAAGCAGTAGGCTAAAATGCCTCTTACTTTCCAGGTGTTTGAAAAACTTCATGTAATCACTCCAGACACAAAAGCAGAGCAGATCTTAATGTCACCAAACTCCGTTCTTAAACTCCTGACCAACAGGTTAGTGCTCAGTGTTCATGCTGTGACTTGTGTCAACACTGCATCAAACCATGGGGCAGTTCTGTTTGAAGGGAGCTGTTCCAGTCCTTTAAAAGGGTATCACAGTACATCATTTAATACACAACTTACCTGCTGATTCGTAATATCTTATCTGTTCTCTTGGGCTTTGTCAAATCTTGTATTAGATTGTAGCTGGAAAATTCATTCACTATTGGACACCTTCTTTTAAAAGCTGCTGAGCCAGTTAAAGCAGTATCCTGCTGCCTGCTTCCAGGTTTTGATGGGTGATTGAGGCTTTATGGAATATACTTCTGTGTATTTCTTACACAAAGGCTATTGCTGGATTTTCAGATTAAAATGTCATTTCCAAATGAGAAAATCTTTTTACATAATCTGTGTTCAAAGACTGACATTTTAGACTCATTTCAAGCTTGAAATGCAGTTTGCCCAGCGTGATAATGGGCAGATACAGACATCAGGCCACACACTGAGGGCAAAGCTTTAGATGAATTTACCTCTTAAGGGGAGGGGACCCTTAGTTTCATAGAATCACAAGACCGTTTGGGTTGGAAGAGACCTTAAAGCTCGTCTCATTCCAGCCCCTGCCCTGGGCAGGGACACCTTCCACTGTCCCAGGGTGCTCCAGGCCCTGTCCAACCTGGCCTTCAGCTGGAGCTCCAGTGACCTTGGTCATCCAGCATCTGCTTTTGAAACAGTTCTACAGGAGCACTGTCACTTGTAGCCACTGATGTTGTTCTGCTCTCTCTTCTGAGGAGTTTTTCTCATTAATGAGTCATTAAGTTGATAAGATACCAGTTTGTGAATGTCTTTGTCCCAGCATCTTCATTATGCAATATTGGAACCCCTGTGTCTGAACTCCACCAAAACCTATGGCACATTGCCAAGAAAAGGGCAACTAAAATCCAGCTTTAATGCTTTTTTCCTAGGATAAAGTAGAATATTTGTCTTTTTCTATATGGAGGAGCTTGAGATGGGGAAAAAAATAATTTACAGATCTGTTAGAAGATGTGATAAGTGATACTTGACAGCAGCTAATGTCTCAGAATGCCAACTCATTGCAGTTGATGCACTTGCTGTCTATATTATGTGCAAATACCATGGGGAGAGCTATTCCAGAAATTAACCTTGTCTACAAAACCTCTTCCAGGAAGCTGAAGAGATGCACTTACTCAAGTCCCTGACTTTAATACCAGCATTGTCCCTGGCAGATTGATCTCCCTGAGTGTGGTGTGCAGAAAATGGTGGCAGAGGCTGGCTGGTGTGTTCTCCAGTGCAAATCTCTGGAGTCATGTTACATCAGTGGATGGAAACTAGATTTCAGTACATGCCTAAACCCCCATGAGTCTTCCAAGTGAGCTTGAATCAGAGTTTAAACTTTGCTGTCTTAGGCTAGAACACAGGCTTTGTATTTTTTGTTGCAGACACTGTGGAAAAAACACGATTTTAGATTTGCATTATATACTCGTGTAAACATGATTTTACACATTTAAGGGATTTCCTACTCCTTGTTATTCTGTTCTGTTTGTTTGCTTTCCTCAGGGACCGAGTGGCTTCCCTGAGTTACCGTGTCCTGGATGGCCCAGACAAAGTTCCTGTGGTGAAAATCGATGAGAGAGGTTTGCTTATCTCCGGGTCTTTGATCGGATCATCAACCATTGAAGTGATTTCACAAGAACTGTTTGGGATCAACCAGACCATCATCGCTGCTGTTAAGGTAGTATCAGCTCTCTACCTTTGCAGTTTTCCCAAGTACATCTTCACTGCTGCAGCAGGAATTGTTGGCTGCACTTCTTGAACTTCACTTCTGAAAAATGTGCAGTATAGGAATTAATAGTTCTGAGCTTTGAAAAAAATTTAGGATACTATACTTAGATGGATAAACATCAAATCCCATCAAGTTCTTAAATTTGGTACATTTTGCAAAAAGACTTCTGTGTGCATGTGCCTTAAAAAATTTTTTTTTAAAGTCCTAAAAATCTCTTTAAAGTCTGATAATTACAGAAGTTCAAATACAGAAAAAAAGATGTCGACTTCATAAACCTGCATTTTGCGGTGGGTGAAAAGGTAAATATCATCTGGAGTCATCAATATAAATGTAGCATCTGCTGTGAGGAACCTAAGCAATACCTAGATTTTCAAGATACCAGTGATACAACTGAACAGTGCCCCAAAATTTGATGCACTCTGCTGTTTCCCAGCAGTTCAGCCTTTGGATGGAATGAGTATCTCTGTATGAGGGCCTGTCTTACCAGAGGCAGTAGTTGAGCTGCTGCTGCCTGTTTGGTGAGCTGGCAAGGAGCATATCCAGGGCTGCTCTGTCTGCTTGAGCCACACTGAAAAGTGTGTGCTTCAGGACACAACAAATCTGTCACAGGACTCAGTGGTTTGTTTCAGCTGATGGAACATTCTTCTCCCCCAAAATGTCATCTGTTGATTGAATGCTGTCATGGGAAGTCTCATGTATCCTACTGGGACACAAGGGAACATTCGTCCATCATCTCTGTTCAAAAAATCCTTGAGCCAAGGGCATCTGGCAACGTGAGCCTTGGGATACCCACTGCTCCACTTCCTCCTATCCCCTTTCACTCAGCATCTCTCCTCCGTCCCAGCTAAAGGAGAAAGACGGACAACTGAGTGCTGACTTTAAATTATTTGTAAGTTTAACTCCTGTAATCACCATGAAGTGCCTTGGTGGGTTTTTTAATTTGAGTTTTGGTTTTTCCCCTCGTGTTCAGCTATGCCTGTAGGACAGTGTGTAGGTCTGTCCTCCCGGGTGGGGAATGAGACAAGGAAAGGGGGCCTGAGTGGGGAATGTCACCAAGGCCACTCCTGCTGCAAGGTGGTGGCAGTGAGTTCTGCAGCTCTGTTACACATGACCTTGTTTCTTCCCTTTGCTGCTGGATCCAGCCACTGAAAGGCATCTACTGAGTCTGGGCTTGGCTCAAATGACATTTAGTCAGCACAGAGAGGGACTGGAGTCAGATCCCCCTGTGTGAGGTGGTTCTGTGCACAGGACATGGCAGAGCTGCCTTCAGGGAATGGTGATACAGAGCTTGTGAGCTCTTGGTGGTGGGAACCATCTCAGTTCAGCATCTTGTACAACTCAGTTGTTTTCCTCTACTTACTACAACTGTACTGCCTTCGTGGAAGTTATGGTTTTAACCTGCCAGTGACTTGGTGAGGTAACACAATGCTGCTGGTTCATCTCATGGCTGAAGAACTGAGAGAGCTGGAGAGATTTTGCCAAAGGTTGTGTCAAAAAACTTGTGACAGAGCTGGAGATAAGCCTGAATCTGTTGTGTCATTCTAAGGCAGAGCTCTCTCCTTCACACTGTCCTTCTTTCATAAGGTCTTATGTTGTCTGTTTACAGCTGTACACAATTAAGAACCAAACTGCTGCAGCAGCATCACTTAACACTTAGACCTTCAACTTGGCTCAGCAGAGGACTCTTATATAAGCCAGGGAGGATGGGGGAAGAAGGGAGTGACAGTGTGGAACCAAGCTAAGCTCTCATCTGGACCAGCTGCACTCAGTATTTGATTTTATTTTTCTCTTAAATAAAAAAAGTACTTCGAAAACTGAGATGCTTTAACAGTAAATAGCTCTTTTCATCAATATCAAATTTAGCAGTTGTCCCTTGTGGGACAGTTGCTGAGATTTTAAAGCAAGCTTGATATTCCATCAGAGAAATGGGGCTTTTGTTGGCTTGTAACCTCAGCTTGTTGGGCAGAGATCTGTATGCACTGGGATTTTAGCTGATGATACCAGCCTGTGGAGCAGACAGTGGTATATACTGATCATCCTAGCCTTTTTTTTTTTTTTTTTTGATTCACCAAAGATGTATTTTGCTTGAGGCCAAATTTGTCCTTTCCTTTTTAAGTTCTGACATGTACATTTTCAGATTGCAGAGTTTTACGTTTTAGCTGAGCCTCTTAGGTCAGAAAAAAGAAGGGATTTTCCTACAAGTTAAGCTTGAGGGCTTCTTTTAAAATAGTTTTCTCAATATATTTGAAGGCTTTTGCTTCCTCTCTCCCTGCATTATTTATTTTCCAACAGCTGGAACAAAAAGAGCAGATACAGCTATTTTTGTTGGTTATTTTACTAGTTGACCTAGGTAAGTTAATTAAGAGTAGTAATATGCTATTTAAAAGCCAAAACAATAGGTTGTCAGGTCTTCAGAAAAACTTCCTTCATTGGAGTGTTCCTGCAGAAATGTGGGGGGGTCACATATGGTTAATGTAGACTCTCCCAAGGAATTGGGAGCAGTTCCTGACTTGTGTCGTGGCTGAGGCACTGAGGGAATGAAGCACAGCCTGCTGACCCCTTGGGGTTTGTCAGCTGCCAGCTCTGACTGCAACTTCTTGGCTTTCTCACCTGGTGCAAGGCAGCTGCGGAACAGTGAACATCCCATCCCCTTACTCCCACATACGTTGTGAGTTACTCTTCTGGTAACTGGGGAATGAATTGCACCTTTTATTTCAGGAATTACTGGGAGAAAGGTCTAGGGGCCACTTGTTTTCCTGCCTACCCAGGGAATGTTAACAGTTTGAATTTATAGGATGGTAATGTGCTCTCTGAAGTCTGTGTTTGATGTGTGTTTATACATCCTTATTGCCTGCTTCAGTTCCCAGTGGTATTAGGAAAGAAGGCTAAGAAATACCTGCTGTGAGGGTGTGAAGCAGACAGAGCCAGGCTGTGCTCAGGGGCAGGGCAAGGGGAACACACGGGAAGGGGGCACAAGACAGAACTTTTTGCTGGGGTGGCTGTTGAACACATTCCAGGAGGCTGAGGAGTCTCCATCCCAGGAGACGCCCAGGCCCTGCCTGCACATGATCCTGGCCAGCTGGCTCTGGGTAACCCAGCTTGAATGGGGGGGCTGGACTGCCCAGTCTCCAGAGGCCCCTTTCAACCTGTGAAATGTGGGTACTGGTAACAACAGCTCCACATGATAGTACTGGCATATAGCTAAACACACAGCAAAAGGTTCATGAAGGAAGCTTTGTCTATTTGCATAATTAGAACCCTTTTAGATTATGTTTATAGAGGCATCATAAAAAGCAATTTAACTTTCCTTCTATGTATTTCCAGGTCTGCCCCATCTCATACCTGAGGATCTCCATGAAGCCCATTCTGCTCACCCAGAACAAAGAGGGATTGCTGGCTCTGCCCCTGGGAGTGGCACTGACATTTACAGTCCACTTTCATGATAGCACTGGAGAGGCTTTTCATTCACATAATGCTGTGCTCAATTTTGCAACCAACAGGTGGGTATCTGTCACGGGTGGTAATTAAAGAGAGCAAAGAAAGGCCAAACACACACAGAACAAAGATTGTTCCAGAGATACCAAGTGAAGATACAGCTTGGGCTGGCATTAGCAAAGAAAGGGTTTTGTCTCTCTGGCCTTCAGAGGCAGGAGCAAAAAGAAGAGTCGCAGTTAGCAATTGATACTCCCTAGCCATGGAAAGCTGCGCACATAAGCATGATCCCAGTGGGGCCTGCTGGAGCTCCTTCTACTTTAAGTGACTCTGAATCATCCCCCTGCACACAGCAGTGGCCTGTGGAAGCAGGTGATCCCTTAGCATTTGCCTCCTTTCCCAGTGCTCTGTTACACTGACTCTCTGAAGGCTTATGTAAGGTGGGGAAAGTTCTGGATCAGGGGCTGCCTCTTCAGATAGGCTTGTACAGCCTTTGCACAGCAGAGACGAGCCTCACAAGGCCTTTTCGTCTCTGCCTCAAAGAGTAAGTTTTACAAACCAGCCTTCTGTGGCCATTAGTAAATTATACTAATTCTGTTACTGTGACATTGCTTGTCTTCTGCAGAGCACCTTGCACTTACAACACTGATCATGACGAAACAGGAGAAAAGGGGTTCAACCCAAGATTCTCAGTGGCACCTAAATAATTTTTATAATTTCCTTACTTTGTTGGACTTCATTAGATGACTGTTGCTGAAAACAAGCAGTCAGCCATCTGAAAGAGTTTGCTACCTCTCCTGTTAGAGTGATTATGACATCAGCAGACTGCAGCAGCATTTCTGTTTGCCTGTAGGGACGACTTGGTGCAGATCGCGAAAGGCGCCGCCAACAACACCTTTGTCATCCGGACTGTCAACGCGGGCCTGACCTTGCTCAGGGTCTGGGATGCAGAGCACAGTGGCACTGCAGACTACATCCCCCTGCCTGTTCAACATGCCATCATCCCAGAGCTCCCAGATGTGGTGGTGGGTGACGTCCTCTGCCTGAGTACCTCGCTGACAGCCCAGGAAGGTGAGTGGCTCCGACTGCCGTGGGTTAGCAGCTATTTCATGTGACATCAGTGTGACTCTTGCTCATCCTCAGCAAAACTAAATGCATCATTTATGATGTGTGTTCAGAGTCAAATGTCACTCTTAATGATAAAAATAGGTTTGATCAACTCTTCTAATTTTAATTGTACTGTGCAATACGTGTCTTGTATTGAATTCCTTAGTATCACACTTCAGACATTTCTATTCCATTAGTTGGAAAGGCTTGTTTATATGGGACTCTTGCAGAGTCAGGATTGTCTTCACTCCCTGTAATTGATTCTTGGTAGTAATGGGCTTTTGTCAGAGTAACTGCAGACCAGTTTGGTGTTGGGCTGTCAGCCTTCCAGCACGAGCCCCTCGAGTGTGATGGCTGTGCAGTGGGAGGTGTGGACACTGCCTGGGCAGTGGCACTCATACACCAGAGTGCCCAGGAAATGCCTCAGTTGGCAGCAGTGTGTTGAGCAGTGCCCCTGTGTCTTCCAGACCTGCCGGGTGTGTGGAGCTCCTCCTCAAGTGCTCTTCTGCTTGTGGACGCCAAGACTGGCGTGGCCCTGGCAAGGGACTCTGGGGTGGTCACTGTCTACTATGAGATTCCTGGGTTACTGAAAACTTACAGAGAGGTGAGGCACTGCTCAGTTCCTGCTGAGGTTGGGTTGGTTTGGGTGGACCCTCACCAAAATATATTCTGGGGGGGGGTTTCTGTTATTGATAAATATTCTTTTAGAAATGAAATGGTTGGAAAGTATTTGGTATGTGTCCAGACATGTCATGGGTTTTTTTAATCATCTGTGCTAAGGAGGAAAATTCAGCATAATACTTCAGATTTTTTTCCTGAACTGTTCTTATATTGTACATTTTGATTCCTTTGTTGGCTAAGTTGTTTCCAGGTGGTAACCAATTTTTGAGTATGGCTGCTTTTATGAATGAAGCTTTGCTGCAGGCTGAGATGCCAGCAAGAACTTTCCCAAGTGTTGTGCCATGCATCACTGATCAGAAGTTCTCTATTAAATGATTCTGTTTATCTGCAATGCAATCGTACTGTTGACACAATTGACTGCATCAGCCAGCATAAGCACTAGACATTCTTTTAAAATTAAATTTAGACGTAGAGCTTTATGCATATTAACTTCTGGGGGTTGGGTAGAAAGACAAAATGTTTTTGCTAGCTTAAATTGCTTGGAAAGGCAGTTTCTAATATTAGAGAAGTGTGGGATTTCAAAGAAAAACATGACCTCGTGGAGTCTTTCACAACCAATCAGTCTGGTTTTGCCTTAATTTTTCTTTGTTTAAACAGTTTTTGGTAACAATGTACCTCATCCTTTTTTCAGATATTGATTAATGTACCTCAGAAGACCACAGCAGTGCATGTCAGTGGAATGCACACAAACTTACAGGGAGTTGCTGCCTCAAAAGTAATAGTTAAAATTGGGGAAACCAACAAAAACTTGAAGGGTATGATAAAAAATATTTATGCTTATGGGTTTTTGGTATTCATGATAGGTGGCTTTGGTTTGTGTGGGGTTTTTGTTTGTTGTTTAAGGGTCTGTGAAACTGGAGTAACAATATCTCTAGGAGCTTTTCGAAATCCCAGGAGCTCTAGAAGAATCTTTGGGCCATGGGACAGAATTTGGAATGTGTTCTGGGGCACTGTTAGTATTTCACAACTAATAAAGTCAGATTTCAACAGAAGTACCATTTTTGATCACATAAAAAAACAGTTAATGAGCAATCAGCTAATTGCTTATATGTTTAATTGCAGTTGCCTTCTTGGAGTTATTATTTCTTACTGAACATGTTTAGTTACCATCCCTAAATCTTTTAATCAATACAAAGATTAAGCATCATATTGTGTCCCCTGTTTAATAAGCTGTATTTTGTGTGATTATAGATCCTTTTAGCTTAACAATTAGCACTCGTTCCAATGTTATTTTATTTTTCCATATATAAATTATTAGCCTACCATAAAAACCACCTTACCAGATATTGAAACTCCCAGGATCATATGAGTTATTCAAGAGACATCTGAGCTGAAAATTCTCTCTAGTTCATTCTTCCCTGTAAATAAATTATTCCTGTCAAGAAAGCCCCACAACATATAAAATTTTCATTGCTGTCTCTTTGGGATTAGACCTGAGCAAGGACAGCTGTCCATGATTTCCAACTATTTTAAGGTCTTCATAACTTTGTGAAACTATTTCAGAAGGTAGTAGAATAACCTGACACTACAAGCCATGATTTTGCTTTTAATTAATTAAAATTAATTAGTTACAGTTTTATTTTGTAATGAATTAGAGATTAATTTTTTTCCTTCCCCCTAGGGGAGTGCTTGCCTGCTCAGATTGAAGCCATTGCTGAGTTACAGCCACAGTCCATTATCAATTGCCATCTAGATTTCAATACTGATGTCTTTGACTTCCCAGCACAGGATATTTTTTTAGCAGAACCCGGATTTGATGCAGTTTCAGGTAAGATATGACAAGATGCCACACTGCGGACAAACACAAGCTCTTGGATCCAGCAGATTTCACAGAATCCCACAACGGGTTGGGTTGGAAGGGACCTCAAAGCCCACCCAGTGTCACCCCCTGCCCTGGGCAGGGACACCTCCCACTATCCCAGGTTGCTCCAAGCCCCGTCCAACCTGGCCTTGGACACTTCCAGGGATGGGGCAGCCACAGCTTCTCTGGGCACCCTGTGCCAGGGCCTCCCCACCCTCACAGGGAAGGATTCCTTCTTAACATCCAACATAAACCTTCTCCCTCTCCTTCTGAAGCCTCGGAGCTTTGCCATGTAGGACCTCAGCCCCAGTGAGTTGTTCACATTGACTCTGCCTGTTTAAGTAGGGCTTTCTGCCTGGGACACAAACATGTCCTGGTTTCCAGAGAAAGCCACAAGTCAGTGGCAGCCCATTTCATGTTTGTCAGAGTTTTTGTAGTAAGTCAAAGAAACAAGGGAGCACTCACATGACAAGTATTCCAAAAGTGGAATGTATTCCCAAAACATCATGAAGTGGAATTTAAAAGGAGGATAAATTGCTAGACATTGTGGAGGTAGAAATAAAATTGTGCAAGTGTAGAATATGTGTTAATGTTTCAGAAGTATAACTTGATTAAAACAGAACCAAAACACCATGGGCTGTATGTAAAGAACATTAATTATCTGTTAGATTCATCCCTGCACACATGGTGTAAGCTCCTGTTCTACCCTGGATATGCCTCTGCTACTTCATTAGGGGAAGAAAATAAGGGGAAAACATGGACCTGGCATGTTCTGCTTGTTACTGATGCTTTTTATCTTCCATTCTCAGGGAAAGTTTTACTGCCTTTATTGGTAATTGGTAACAGATTAATTGGTCACATATGAGACTAGAAACATGGTGAATGTGTAGCTTATAAAGAAGCTTTTATAAATAAACTACATCTTCACAGACTTGGTGATGGTAGCTGGCTAAAATTTTAATACTAGTTGAAAAGAATGTGAAATAGGATATTAAACATTATTTTCATTAAAGCCTTTCAATATTAGCATAAATCCTATGTTCAAAGTGGAACTGAGTCTCACTGGCATATTAAAATGTGACTGGAAGTTACCAGATTAGTGGGGTTTTTATGATACTTAGTTTGGGACAAGGAACAACTCTGTAGTTCTAGTGCTGGGATTATGATGCCTGACCCCACAGACACACTGTCCTGTTTACCTACACACTTTAATCTTGCTGCTGGTTCAATTTTGCCATCTTTTTTAGCTTTTCTCTAAAAATGTTGCAGAAATCTCCACGTGCGTGGAGAAAACCCCATGAGGGTGAGCAGTGTACATCCCTGTCTCGTTCTGTAGGCCACTACACGTGTTCCATCTCGATGCACAGCCTCAGCGAGAAGCAGCTGAAGCTCCTGAGCAGGAGCAGGGTGACGCTGAGGGTGACGGGCTGGCTGCGGGGCAGCGCCCCGGCCGGGCAGCGCCTGGGCACCGAGGTGCCCTTCGACCACTGGTTCTACGCCGACCAGACCGAAATGCTGCTGAGCAACCAGGACGCCAGCTCGGTGCTGAGGGTGTTCGGGGCTGCCGAGATCCTGGATACCCTGGTGGTGAGTGCCTTGCAGGAAGCAGCACAGCACAGCTGAAAGCGTTCTGAGCTGTCACATGCAGCGTTCTAGTGAAAGGCACTCTGTGCCATCCTGTTCCTGAGATGATTTGGAATTACTTGGCTTGGAATGTGTTTTTCCTCGGTTTTCACTTTTCACAGAATCCCGGAATGGTCTGGGTTGGAAGGGACCCTAAAGCTTACCTTGCTCCCAAAGCCCTGCCATGGGCAGGGATTTCAGTCACTAGGTCAGGGTGTTCAGGGCCTCATCCAATGTGGCCCTGGGGTTTTGGGGTGGTACAGGTGTGTCAGGCTCAGCTGGGACATGGGAACCAGCTCAGAGGTCAGGAAGCAGAAACCTGCCTGATCCCTGTGGCTGGAGTAGGTTCTTGCCCAAGTCTGTGTGTGACTGCCTGTGGGTCACACAGCCCAGTAAGGAACCCTTGGATTTCTGCCTAGACCTTGGCAATAACCAGGGGGGAAGTGCTGCAGGTGTCACTGGAAAGGTACATCTGACTCCTCTTGAGGAGTGAATTGCTCTGTGTTTCTGTGGAATAACCCTGACTCCTGGCCTGAGGATGGATATGTGCTGTGCTGTCCCAGGCAGTCTATTTCAGGTTATTTCTTCCCTCTGCAGGTGAAATGTGGGTCACCAACAGTGAAGGTGTTGGAGAAGGAGAAATCCTACGGGCTGCCGAGTTACGTGGTGTACACAGTGAGCCTGGCTGATCCCAGAGCTCCCAGCCAGGGCTCCCTGTCCACCACTCTCACTGTCTACAGTCCCATGACAGACCAGTCCCTCTCCATCCCAGTGACAGTCATCTACCTGACTGACAGAACCACTGCACCAGTGAGATGTGAGTTTATCTCTGCACCTCATATGCCAGAATAAACCCTTTACTTGCACTGGTGCTCATGAGGTTCTAAACTTTGGTGTGTTAAAATCGGAGCTGGCAGCTGACAGGATTAGTGACAAGTGAGCTGTTCTCTGTGGCTAGAAGCCTGCAATACAACTGCTGCTTGTGACTGGAGTTGAACATATTTTTTGGGGGGGTCAGCCTAGAATACTCCAGGTTGACATAACTACACCAGTGATGTAGTGTCTGAAAGTCATTTTTTTTCCACTCTGCTTTTGTTTACTCCCAAGCACACCTTTCTGTTTTGAAAACAGGTCAGCATTTTGGGGCTGAGAAAGTAAAGGAACACACTTAAGACATTGCATATAGAATCATAGAATTCCAGAAGAGAATGGGTTGAAAGGGACCTTAAAGTTCATCTTGTTCCACCCCCTGCCATGGGCAGGGACACCTTCCATTATTCCAGGTTGCTCCAAGCTGCATCCACGGTGGCCTTGGATACTTCCAGGGATGGAACAGCTACAACCCCAGTCAACATCTTGAGCTGTTATTGGCAAATTTTGAAGACTGCATTGGAAATAGTCACTAGAATCAAAGTTGTATTATCTAAGTTGATGACACTTACCTGCTGTGAATAAAACTTCTTTTTGGCTATTTCAGTTTACAAACTGTTAACTCTTAAAGTAGATTTCAGAAGATGCTCTTTCAACTCAATATTGTCTGTTGTTAATTGATTCTACAGATGAAGTCGGTCTCTTCCAGCAGTTTGTTGAGTCTTACCAAGTGATGATCTTCACCTTTCTTGCACTCTTAGCAGGGACAGCTGTTATGATCATAGGTAAGGGAAGGAAAGATTGCACAAGTATTTTTTTCATAACTTCTTACAATGCATTAGCTGTAAGATATAAAGGAATAATTTCCATGTGAAATTATTTTGTTTTGTTTTTTCTCTGACTGTCTTGCAGCCTATCATACATTTTTCTCACCAAATGGACAACCCAGTCAGCCAGTATTCTACCCAAGGACAACTCCTGAGCAAATCCTGAACAGTAAGCAGCTGTCACCCAGTTAGAAGTTAATTAATTGATTAGTCTGGCCATTGCATTGGAATTGAGTGTAGGAAGGTCTGTAATCAATACTGGCTATTAAAAATAATTCACATTATTACAGATGTGTTTAAATTAACAGTAGGTTGCAGGCCTGTTTGTAAACAGACATTCCTGATGCTTCAGATAAAAATAAGGCAGTGTCACTTGCTGAGATGAAATGTATTGTGCCCCTCTCAGGCTTAGAAAGTCCTGAACAGGAAGACCTACAAAATTTTGATACTTGTAAAATACCTTTTCAAGAGACAATAAGCTCAAGGGATTATTCCACTTTGATGGATGATTAGACTCTCTGCCAGTGTTCCAGCAGACATCAGTAGCAGTTAGTTGTTCTCTCCTTCCCAGTTTGATTGTTGTTTTCTCCTTCCCTTGTTTTAGGTTCCAGTGTGTCACCTGCACATTCCTTCAGCCCCCCGGCCTCCAGCAGGCAAACAGGGCCATCACCCACACTCTGGAGCACGCGTTACGCCTCTCGTTAGAGGCAGCACCACTCCACCTCATGCACTGGGGCTGGGAATCAAACATACAACAACTCAGTGCCTTAGCAAGTTGAAGAACTTCATCAGTTGTGATGTAATTCAAGTTTTCTCTTGAATATAACTAGTTTCTTAATCTATTTATTTTTTTTTTAATATTTAGGGCTCTTGGAATTTATTTTTTTATGTCAGTGTTCAATTATCAAAAACTTGTTTTACCTGTTGTTTTATGCTCAGTACAGTGCTGCCTGGACAAAAAGCAGTGTTTATGCTAAGCTGTCTTTCTTGCACTCTTCAAGCAACTAGAAGTTATATCTAAGTTAGAGTAATAACCATTTTTTTATTTACTTTTTATAAAAATTAATTTCTTTTTAATGAACTTCAAAAAAGGGAAATAAAAAGAGTTGAAATATGAGCCAAAGGTTTGCAGGATTGTATATTGTGCAGAACTAGTATTTTATTTTATGTTCCAAAAGCTCAGGAATGCACTGCACTGACAAGTGTTCTTATGTTAGTCTTACACTGGGATTCATCAGCACAATGTGATGGTTTAGCATCAGGAATTCTGGAACAACTGTGAATAATTTGGAGGGGTTTTACAACAACAACAATAAAAAAACCCAAAAAAACCAAATCCCAAAACTTTGTGTGGCTTCCTTTGGGTACAGCTGCAGTATTCCTTGGTACTGTAAGCACTTTCTTGAACTGGGAATGTGAAAGCATGTGCCTTCTAAGTGGACCTTTTTTCTGGTAGGAATCCTTTATTTTGAGGATGTAATCATCATCCCAGTCACTTCTATTTTATCAGCAGGATTTTGCAGCTATCAGGTAAGGGCTTTGTTTACTAGGTATGCCTAGTTTTAACTGTGAGTTGTTGTTGAGGGTTGTGTTCTTTTCAGGGAAGGAATTTCCATTTTGTTGCCCAGAAAATGGTGGATGAGCTATTAAAAAATACAGTGGAACTAGCCAGGGCCTTGGCATGCCATTGAAATGGCTTTGGGAGAGGCTAAGGGGCACGGTGTGGGTTTGTGGCAGTTTCTTAGCTGGGCAGTCAGTCAGTGTTTGCGCGGTTTGGAGCGGACACGGTGGTGCGGTTTGGGCTGTGGGAGCTCTCCCAGCCCGCGGCCCCGAGCTGCGCTGGAGCCCTCCTGCTGCCGGCCTGCAGGCCCAGCTGCCCCACTGACGGAGGCTTCAGCCGCCGCCAGTGCCGGGACAGCTGCACCATCTGCTGCTTGTCACCGCCGGGAGAGCCTCCGCATCCGCGTGGGTGCTGCAGGGGAAACGGGGCTCCCCCACCTCCTCTCGCTGTCCGGAGACTGAGAGAGAACTTGTTGCCTGAGACCTCGGCTGCTGCCACCGCCACACCAGACACGTGAGAACTCGGGGAAAACAACCCTTCTCCCTCCACCTTCTCCCTGTCTCCCACTCCGGGGCCGCCACTGCCCCGAGAGGTTGCCGATCTGTGGAGCCCCCTGAGGCTGTGGGGGAACCATCGCAGCCCCTTCGGCTCCCATGAGGCCAGGGCACGTACTGCAGCCCCCTGCCTCACCAGTGCCCCCTGCCTCACCAGTGCCGGGTGTGCTCGTTACTACACCACAGGGGAAACCGTCTGACGGGCAGGATTCCTGTCTGTGCTTGGTTTTTGTTTTGTTGTTTGTTCTGTTGTGTTACATATATACATTCTAGTATAGAACTCTTATTCCTTTTCCCATATTGTGCTCAGAAGCCCTGTAATTTCAAAGTTACAGTAAGTCAGGGAAAGGGGGAGGTGTCAGTTCTTCCATTGCAGGAATGTTCCTCCCTTCCTTGGCAGGCATCTGTCTTTCAAACCAAGACAGTTGTCAGTAATATTCTGGCTGTCCGAACTCTTCTAAGGACCATAAGGAAAGTGAAATAACAAAATACTTCATGCAAAATACTTTGTATGCAGAACTATGCAGGCAAATAGACGAATGGAGGAATGCAGACCTAGTGCATGGCATGGAGTTTTGGTTTCACGCAGTATTACAAAAAAAAGCATTGCTACATGTAATTGCATTGGGTCTTGTTTAATTTACTGGCTAGTTTTGGAGAATTTGTGCCTTAAGTGCTAGTACTACTTAAAATGGACAGTTTGGATGTAGATAATCATTTGAATCTGTATTAAAAAGCTTTTTAAGATTTCTGTTTTGCCATTGGTGAATTTTCCTGTGGTTTGACTGTTCAGAATCTAGCACTGGACTTTGTTATTTCAATCTATATTATTTAATAAAGCTTTTAAAGATTGCTTTATTTTGCTGTTGATTAATTTTCTTGTAGCTTGTCTGTTTAGAATTTAGTACTGGGCTCTGACGTGTACTTTACCTCCTACAGCCCCTCACTGTTTGCAGTCATGATTTTCCGATCTGAATTTTCAATTTGTTGACAATGTAATGTTTTTTAATTATTTTGACAATTTTTCAACAAGTATTTGTTGTCAGGGACTTCTTCAAGTTTTCACTAAGCACCTTCAATTCCTGCTGATGTCAGCGAATGTAGAGTTGTAGAACAGCTCTTAATTTTCCAGGTTTGTTCAAACTTCCCATTTTGTTCATTTTGGTTTTTAAGGAAAGATGTGATCTTTTTCCACTTCATTCAGCAAGAAATGAAAGGCCTATGCATCTCAGTGCTACTGTGATAGGAAGTTCAGAAATGCTTAAAGGAAAGGTTTTACTCTCCTGTTGCTTCTCTTCCCTATTCAGCAGTCTGGCACTGCATGTTCTGAAAAACAAACTGCTCCAAGTGCTGGGAGTACTTTGGCAAGTGCTCACTGGTTATTTCATTTTTTTAGGTAAGTAGTTGCAGTCTCCTGGCAAGAAAAAAAAAGAAGTAGGGAGTTCTTCAGACTCTGGAGCCAACCTGCTGCAAGCAGAAACCAGGCTTCTGCCTCGAGGAGCTCGTGTGGTCTGTGGGATTGTTGCTGGGGCCAGGGGGCTTTGGGGATATAAATTTTTCTGAGCATATTGCTGTCAACATAAAGATCCTTTTTTTTTTTTTTTTTAATATAATAAAATGAGATTGCGGGGGTTTGAATTTAATGCTGAGTTTTTCCCCT
>WBMZ01013494.1:0-86982 GCA_013400975.1 Atrichornis clamosus | reverse complement strand
TATATATATATTATATATATATAGCAATAAGAGGACTGGAGATGTATCATGAATTTCTGTGTCAAGTAGAGCTGTTCAAAAAGGGACTGGGGGGGTAAGAAGGGGAAAAAAAAAGGTAGATTTTTTTTCTTTCCAAAGAAAAGTCCTGCCAGGTGTATTCCCTTTAAGCAAGGGTAAAGAGTAGTGCTGACCTACAGAAGTAGTGCCACAAAAACCTCAACGTGTAGGACTGCAGTAGGGAAATCAGTCAAAAGGAATATGCAATTGAACCATTTCTTTTGGCTCCTGGGCAGCCCAGGCGCTGGCAGGGAGGTGACAGGCAGCCATCTCCACACAGAGGTGTGAAGACAAGAGCGTGGGCATGGCTGCTGTGAATCCTGGCAGCAGGAATTACAGCCCTGTTTGCTGTGACAAGAGCAGGCAGGTGACCCTTGGCACCCAGGAAAGAGCAGTGCAGAGGAGGAGCCATCCCTTTACAATTGTATCTCAATTTGGCACAATCTTAGGTTATTTTGCAAGCTTACCTGTTCTGACAGGTTTGACATGATGTATATGACATTATGGCTGACCCAAAATTTCTGTTTATGGGCCAGCATCGTTTTCTGCACTCATGGAACAAAGAGAAAATCCCTTTGGAACACCCTAAAGGGTGTTTGTGAGCATTCAAGGCAAAAAGCAAACTCAGGGCAGCAGCAATTTCAGCGTAGATTTGTTTTCCATCAAAGAGAAGGGCGGGCTACTCCTCAGGAAAGAGCCAGGCTGTGGCTGTTCCATGGATCACAGCTGACATGATAAATGAGAGCTGGTGCTCACCAAGCAATTTAAAGGACAGGCGTTTTACAGGGTGCAAAACCACAGCATTCTGAGGACACACAGGTAAATTATCCTTCTGGTTACACAGGGAAAACTCCAAACCACTCTGTGAAATAAGCTGAGTCCTCTGACACATGCAGTTAACCCTTCCCTTGTTGGATAGGAAAGGCATCCTCCTCAGGATGAGATTCCCACACAGCTTGTGGGGAAGACGTGCTGCTCACAGGCCTTGGCACATCCTCCAGAGCCTGTGGGTTCCTGGAGGCCTCAGCAGCTGACAGCATTAGTAGATCTTGGGGAACCTGACAAATCTCCAGATGCATGGAGGAGATGCATGCTCCAGGTCCATGGAGCACCTGGGGACAGGCAGGGACTGAAACGTGGCCTTCAGTGCAGTCCAGCAGAGCAAACATCTGCAATGCCTTGCAGCTCTTGAGAGGACTTTGTCTTTTCTTGCTCCTCCCAGGAGGAAAAGGAGAAAGGGGAGGATGGATTTTCCCTTTGTTGGTTGTTTCACTGGTAAACCTGGGGAATAAATTAAATGCAAAGACTTACATGCTGTGCAGCTGACCTTCTTAAACATCAAGAAATTCCCTTTGGCAGTATCCCCACCTCAGTGACATCCTATTTTACTATTCAGTTTATTAAACATCTATGTTACGCACCTTTAAAACATAGAGTGGATGTAAGACAAAACCAAATTCTTGCATCTGCAGGACTTGAGGTGTGTGGGCATAGACTGCCTGCAGCCATTTTACACCCCCCAAATATCTAGCGCCTTAACTTTACTTTTTTCCCTGTCTTTTTCAAGCCCATCCATTTGTCAGTATTTTATTCCCGAAGTGCTTTCAGAGCTCCGTGATGAATGTTAGATGTTGCAATTACTGGCTCACTGGGCAGAGAGTGGTTCTATAGGAAGGTAATTGGCTATTTTTCCTGGCATGAATAATATTCGCATTAATAGCCTCCCTCTCCATGTCTCTGAGAGCAGTTCTGCTGTGTGCTTTTCTCCCTGCCATGGGAACAGACACACTTTATGGCCCAGGCCAGGCTGGGTCAATAATAAGAGGAAGGGGAGGCAAATTCCTGCTCCGTGTAGAGCAACAGGAAAGATCTTAGTCATCTCACGCCCAACACAGAACTGCTGTGGACTCCAACCTTCAACAGTTTCTCTCTTCTAACCATTCATGACAAGTCCCAGAGGGAAATCTGGGGTGATGCCAACGTCTGAGTGCAGCCAGCCCACTGGTACGGCAACCACACTGCGAGCCTGGGGCAAGGTGGACATGCATGAGGGACTTTCTTCACAAAAAAACTGGCAAAGAGTTCCAGCAGAAAGAAGTATTTTGTTCTTTCTTCAGAAGAGAAGATCAAAGGGCTCGCCCAAAGCAACAGGAGCAGCCAGGGACCAGGTCAGCCCTTTCCAGGGCTGTGGGTCCCAGCGCAGACACTGCCCAGCATTTTCTTTTCCTCTCTTCTCTCCAAACCAGCACTTTCAGGCAGAGGTTAAGCTCCCCCCACTTCCCCCTCTCTAATTACACAATTTACGCCTTTTCTACTGTAATCAGCTCCCATTTATACAGCCCTGAGAGAACACAGGATAATCACCATGGGGAATAATCCTGTCATTTCCCTTGCTGTCTCTGCAGGATACTGAGTCCCTCCAGTATAAGCAAGGAGAGGGGAGGATGCCAAACATCTTCCTCAGGGACTCTATAGAATTAGGCAGAAACCAGTTAAAAAATATTTAAAAATCATGAAACAGAGCCTATCTTCCAGTCACCACTCTGGTACAAGCTCATGGCACTCCCTGGGTGTCAGCCATCACCACATCTCTGTAGGACCACTGTTGCACTCAGACCCTGGTAGATGCTGTGGCTCTCCACCGACCTCCCTGAGTTGTGGGATCTCCCTTCTTTTACACTCTCCCCGCTTTGTTTTTCTTTTTGAGGCTCCTTCCTTTTCTGTGGAGCACAGGCCTTCCACAGTTCCCTACGGAAACTTTTAAGAAATGCTTTGGAGGAATTGGGGCCTCTTATCCAGCTCTTCACAAGCAGGAAAAAGGACAGGTCCTATGCAAGAGAACTTGCAACCTTCGTAGCAGGCAGAAAACAGCATGAGGGAGAGGTAATGTAAGAAAATATCTCCTAATGGAAGGACACCTCAGACCTTGTCTAGCAGCTTCAGCCATTCTGCAATGGAAAGCAGAGGTGAAAATCTGTAACTGTAATCAGAGGGACAGAGCTAGGGACAAACTTTAACAAAATTCAGCAGTGCCACCTGGATCTTCTCAGGTGAAGCTCTGGAGGGACCAGGACTGCAGGATGAGGATCCCTCTGCGCCAGCATAGTTTGACCATAGTCAGCTGAGAAAGTAATTATATATCCTTCCAGTTAATTCCGTTGCAAACCACGAGAGGGAAACTGAGTATGATCATACCAGGTTACTGCCAGCTGGAGTTGTGATCCCGTTTCATCACCACCAGACAGCTCATCTGCCCTTCCAACAGAGCCACTTGCTGAGAGGGGAAACATTAAGTGCTTTGAAAATATTAAGTTCAGGGAGAAAGATCCTTTTCCTTTCGGGGGGTCAGATGCCATTCAACACGCAGCCGGGTCGCGGGCTGGAAGGAGGCAGAAGATCGGCAGCACGGATCCCAGCCCTGCTGCTGCTGTTGGCACGTTTGCGTGATTATCACCCAAAAGAAATCAGAGTCACGAGCCCAGAGTGATGCGAGTCAGGCGGCTGATCCGCATCCCACCCCCGGCCGCGGAGCTGCCACAGCCTCCGGCACTCACTGCGGTGCCTGGCGGGGAAGGGCAGAGCCGCATCCCACCCCTCACACCCTCCAGCGCCCACCGCAGCCTGAGCACAGCCAGGGCACAGCTCGCTGTCCCTCGGCGAGGTGGCACGGCTGGGTGGCCCTGCCCGAGTCACTCTCGGGGCCCTTCACCATCACACATTACGTACCAGATTTCACTGTTTCTTTTGGTTTGTTTATAACTGCTGTCCCTTTGGCTCTAGTGGTACTTAATCCTTATTACTATTAGAAGAGGAAAAAAAATAAACCTTTGCTAATCTTATTTACAAAAAAAAAAAAAAAAAAGAAAAGACCCACAGAATCCTATTTCCTTAAAGCAGCAAAGGCAAGAGGAACAGGGAAAAATCTCCATAGCCACTGCTGCAGTGAGCTCTGAGCCCCAGAAATGCTGCAAGCTCACTTTCTTCCTCATGGCTCTGGTGCATCCATCTCCAAATACCTCCTTGCCTCTGTGCTGGAAATCAAGCTGCCCCCCCTCGAGGGCAGAGACCTCCATGCCGTGCTGAGCCTCGGGCCATGGCTTGAAGGCCATGAGATGGAGAATGGAGCAGTGGCACAGAGACAGGAGGAGGACATGGGGATAGCAGGAAGAGGGTTGGCCTCCAGGTAATGCAACAACTTCCTCCAGAGATGAAGCCCAGGGCTTTCTCCTTCTATGCTGTTGCTGCATCCAGCATTAATCACAGTCTCTGGCACTAATTTAACATTAATCAGCTGATTCCTCTTCAGGCTCATGGCAGTGCCTGAAGAGTACCTGTGAACAGAGGCTCACCCACAAGGTGATATCCCCCCACTCTCAGGAAAACCGCCAGCAGCCTGAATGCTTCAGGCGTTTTCCCACTCTGGACTGCTTTCAGGAGCCAGCCCTTCCCAAGAGGAAGGCAATCCCCACAGGGTGTTTTCCCCAGCGCCACCTTTGCGTCTAATTTAATTTTTTTGCCAAAATGTTTTTAAACATGCATAAGTCTGACTCAGCAACCCAAAATGTTTCATTCGATGCAAAGCAAAATGTTCTATTTTGTTTACAAGGTAATTAGCCAGTCTTATCTCACTCACCTTTATAAGCACATGCAAGCCAACAACACAATCTGGGAATATGAAAAAGCCTGGATTTAGGAAACATCAGAGTCAAGCTATATTGGCACATCCAAAAACACATCTCTCATTTCTTAAAGGCAGGATGGGAGGCTGAAATTACTTCCCAAATTCACCCTGATTTTGCAAATTGGTTTAGCCCTGCTGAAGGTCCATTTTTGCAAGAAATTTACAATCAGTTACAATTTTCCTTGCCAAGCTCAGATGCTTACAGAGCACTCAGAGAGCTGCAGAACAAATCCAAGGGCAGATCTCAGCCTCATGGACCACAGACAGCCCCTGATCCTGCTGGGCCCTCACCACTCACCCAGCAGCACCACCAGAACTCTTTGGAGCTGTGTCCCGTGGTGCTGCTCGTGGGGACAAATACACCTTTATGCAAATGGAGTTGCAGGAACAGGGCTGAAATAAATAAGATTGCAATCATCTTCCTAGAAGAGCGATCTCTATTACATCACTTTTATGATCTACAGGCAGACACCCACCATAGTCAGCCTGGATATCAAAGAATATAACAGAATATATAATATATATACATGCACACACACACACACACACACACACACCCCACTTGCTTTCTAACCAGTTAATCTACCAAAGACCCTCCACCACGTTTTAAAATATTTGTTTATCAGCTTGTACGACCAAGAAAAACTTTCCTGCAAAAAGGTTTTTCTCCAGGCCAGGAGGAATTGCTTCCCTGCCTCCTGTTTGTGCTCTACAGAGGCCAAGTGCTGGCTCCTTTGGGAGAACAGCTTGGCCTCTGCATAGGATTTTTGTGATTTGTACAACCTCTGAGGGCCAGGAGAGAAGCTGGCTGGCAGCAGAGGAGCCCTCTGAGCTGAGACCTGGATTTGAGGAGATGCACTGATGGGTGGTGGAAGGGCATCCCTTGGCAGACACCTCCTGAAGTGTGCATGGTCCCAAACACTTCAGCTCCTCTATTTAGAGGGAGGCAGGCAGGGATTGAGTGCTACACACAGGTATCAGGGTTTTCAAATGATTTTTGTGGCAGTATGCAGTTCTTCCCAGACCTTGCCACTGAGGTGCCATGTTGCCCCATGTCCTGCGTGGCTCCAGGGAGCTCTAGGGCCAGCTTGGGGACTCACAGCATGGATCAAAAAACCTTAAATGCACCAGGTCCCACTGGGAGGGCAGAGCATCCTATTGCTCAGGTAATAAGGGATGTGTCACCTTTAACCATGTGGGACTGCTCTTCCTAAACCCTTTGTCTTTGTTTAGAGAAGTCCTCCATCTGGCAGGAGGCAAAATATTATTCTCTCAGCCCCTGATTAAATTTCAATTAAAAAAAAAAAACCTGGCTTCTATAAGTAATGGCTCAGGACAGAGGAAGCATCATTTCATTGGGGCAATTAGAGCAGTCTGATTAAACCCAAGTCTTCCGATCAGGCTCTGCTGATTAAGTGGGTTACAGACACTCTGGATTATATTAACGAAATGAATCAGTTAATTATATGACAATCAATAAGAAGCAAAAAGGAGGACAAGCAATTTGCCTTTAAATGACCATCTGCATTCATCAACATGATACATGTTTGTAAGTGTTAAGGGAAGGGGCAGACATGACAGATCTCTTAGGCACTAAGATAATCATTTCTGATAGCTGCCATTCCTGAAAAGCAAGGAACTTACAGCATCTTCCTGAAAAAAACAATTGCTTTTTTATAATAGCTTTCAAAACAAACAGGGCACCAGTGCACAGAGCTACTGGGGACAAGAAAAAAACTACCTTTGAACTTAGGGCTTTAATAAACTGAAAGTCTTGGTTTGGAGTTGTGAGTTCAAATGGTCAGCACTGCTTGAACCAGAGACATTGTGGTCTTGAATGATTATCTGACTTAGAGCTCCCATCCAAATTGAAAACCTTGGTGAAGTGGGAGCTGGAAAATGACATTGTTAAAGAGGCAATTTTTGCCCTGAAAAGCTCACAGCCTGAATGGAAAGACTTAAAAAAATAAAGAGGAAGAACTATTTTGTGAAAAATACAGAACTATCTGTTGTTCTCCTTTTGCTGGGTTCAAAACAGGCAGACTGTGAGGGATTTTTCAGCATTTGTAATGAGGGCTTTTAATCATTTGGGGCTTTTAAAAAAACAACAGAAAGCATTATCAAGATGGCTATTGAGAAGTTTTTCACTCTGAAAGCAGGCTTTTCAGTCAAGCTAAAAAGCAATAACATTTTCAGGAAAAAAAAAATCAGTGAAAATGTCATAAAAAATGAAATGTCTGACAAGCACAACAATCTTTCCAGCCTTGAAAAAAGGGATTGGGTATTTTATTTTTGACTTTCTGCTTTATGATTTCAGCTGGATGGCTAATGCAGAATCAGGAAGGTGACTTTTCCTTCTACCAGAGAGGGAGACCTTAGGACCAGAAAGATGAGTTTTGCTCCAAACCATGCCTGCAATCACAGACTCATTTAGGTAAGGAGGGACCTCTGGCAGTCTCTGGTCCAAGCTCATATTCCAGCTTCCAAGGACCCGAATCAGTTTGCTCTGGGCTCTTTCTGGTGGAGCTTTGAGGATCTCTGAGGATGGACACTCCAGCACCTTCATTCTATTCACACTGCCTCAAGCTTTCAGCCTTCTGGTTCAGAGCCCCAGTGAAAAAGTGTCCTAATGCCCCTCACTGCCCTGGGATTGTTATGGAAGCAAACCAGGAGATCTGGGATATGCAGTGGCATCTACAGTCACGGGGGAAGTAGCCTTTAAAAGGAAGATGTGTGGGCCAGGACTTTTTGAAACCTTCAGACTCTGTCCACAGCCTTCAGCAGGGACGTGAGGAATTGAGTGTGGGTGTTCTCCCAACCAGCCTCATCCAGACCAGCCATGCTGGAGACACTGAGCACCACCACAATGCAGGCTTCAAGATGCACTCTAAAGCTGTGACACCTTGTTTGTCATCCTTGTTCTCTCCCCCTGTATGAGACTGTTTATGAGTCTCTGCAGCAATAAACCAAAAAGGAAGAACTTCAATGTCACAGCCTGGACTGCCAGGCAAGGAATTGGCCTGCCATTTGTGGGCAATCATCTGCCATCTTGCACAGGAAGTGGATCAAGCCACTGAGGGACTTTCTGCTCCAAAAAAAACACTGTAAAAAAACCTGATATTGCCAGGAAGCAGAGGAAAGCGGATTGCAGTGTGACAGCTCGGCTGTCCCAGCAGCAGGTTTTACTGACGTTAAGAGCTCCGGGCTCCTGGAATTGCTTTCCCAAATTCTCTCCAGCTGGCTGCCTAGTTAGAGCCCACAGAGAGTAAAGGCAAATACCTTTCATCTTTTTTAAGCTTCAGTTTTGAAGGAAGCAGAATTATGCTGCTGTTCTCTCTCTCTTTTTTTTCCCCCCTAATAACTTTTAAATCCTTTGGCTGCTTGCACCAAATTTTTCACAGGGGAACCAGATGTGCAGTTCTGACAGGTCTAGAGTAAACAGGTAGCTGAGGAGAGGAGAGAGAAATTCTGCTTGTGCAAAATGCCTCTCATGGAAAGCCACACCGGAACATGACACGTCTCATTTACAGGACACCATGGAGTCCAAGCAGAACTCAGCCTCCAGGAATAACTCCATGGGAAGTGGGCTGTGCTTGGTTCAGCCCGTGTGTCTCCCAAGTCAGTTGTCCTGCCTCCCAGCAGGGTTTTACAGTTTGCTCTGAGCAATGCCTGCGTGCAAGCAGCAATAATTTCTAGCATGGAAGGAGGTTGAGCTCAGGGCTTCTTCTTTAGTCCTGAGCTGCTGGAGCCACCACACGTGCAGCTGTCGAAGAGCTCTGCTACATCCTGGAGTGCATCATCCGGCACAAACCATCAGATGCAAGACAGCAATTGCACATCCCTCAACAGTGCAATTCCGTGCCCAGTTTCGGGCACCCAGTCTCAGTGTGTTAGGAGGTGAGAAGAGTGACCAGCATTATCAGAGCCCATGAAAACGGCAAGTGCAGAGGGAGACTGAAAAGGCTGCAATTATTTTAGTCTCGGCAAAGAGAAATATGAGAGCAATATGCAAATTTACAAGAAGGTGTTGTGAAGTAGGGCACCTTCTCTGTGGTGACAATAAGTAGGAAAGGAAGCGGTAGGCCTCAGGTGCAGCTCAAGAGGATATGTATGGGCTAGAAATTAAGGAAAACCTTGTCTGGACAGGGATGATTTTCCACCTCTGCAGTTCTTAAGAGCAATAGACCATTCAGCTGGGTTTATGCTTTGGGAGAGGTCACCCCTAGATCTCCATCCTGACTTATTTTCTAGTTTTCCATAAGAAAGCTACCATCACAGGGGAGACCACCAGCAGCTTAATGCTCTGCTTGAAATAGATGGGCAGGACACAAACCTCAGAAGAGAGTATGACGGGTTTTCAGCTTCCCTGGTGTGCTCAGTGCTGCACAAAGCCCTGACAGCTCCTGCCCCATTGCTCCAGACAATAAGGATGCTACAAATTCCAGATTATCATTAATGACTAAATGTCCTATCTGTATTCAGGAAAACCTTAGGACTTTCCCCCATGCCACAACTAAACCACAGCGAATTGGCATTTTAAAAGCTCTGCTGAATCTATCGTTGGTAAGAACAATGTGATTGTTGCCAAGTTAAACTCAGTCAAACCACTATCCCACTATACAGTGGAGAATTTCGGTCTGGATCTGGACTTTGGCATTTCTATCCAGGACATTCGACTGTCTGCAGTAATTCAAAATGCAAAATGTCACTCACATAGGAGGCACCTATCACACAGACCCCAAATCTCCCTGCTTGCCAGAGCAAAGAGATCACTGCACACCTCCAGAACATATGTGCAGTGTGTATGATGCTAATGCTGGACACTGCTGATGCCCCTCTGAACATTAAGAAGAAGGCTCTTCCCCTCCTACTAACTTGTTCTTCTTGGAAGGTCTCTTTGAAGGCACGAGGACTCTGATTGTGCCACACAGTCTAATCAGCAAACCTGGCACGTCTGTGTGCTGGAAAGGAAATAAAAACCACCTTGATCACTACTTGCCTTTTACCTTAACCAAGTCTGCCTTGATCTCACAAAACCCAGGGTGCTTGGAGTACAGAGGCACAAGTTCAAAGAGACAGCAAGAAGTTAATCTGAAAGCAAAAGGTGCTCTTCAGGCAGGTGGGAAGAAGTAATTAGAAAGCACAGCTATTCCAAAGCTTCAATAAATGACATCAAGGCAGCCATTATACACTCACTAAAGCACGAGGGTCCTTCATTCCTGTCAATCAAGGAAAAAAAATACACAAGACTGTAGACATATGGGCCAGACTGCAAAGGCAGGAGCCCTAGGGCTCCTCATCACCCTGCTCCGCTTGAGGCAGAGACTCTGCAGGAAACAAGCAGCTTCAGGAGGTCCACATCTGTCAAGCCTTCTTTTTTGTTTAGTTGTGCTTCTCCTATTCCCTCCATCAACTTTTACTGTGCTCCATGAGCTTTGTGGAGTCCATGTGCTTCAGCTTTCCATAGGCAATGTCCTATTTTGATGTTACTCATCCAAAATGCACTGTCTTTGTAGTTCAGCATTTTAGTTATTATTTCGTTCACCTTCAGAAACTGTAGCCTGTCCCACTCTGAAGCCTAGTGACAAATCAAAGGGCACTTACTCTTCTGAGTCTCCCAGCCCCAGGCAAATGTAGCCCTGGATTCAGGATCCTGTTGCTTCAGAACTGCAGTTGCAGAGGGAGATTCCCTTCTTCAAAATTCTTCCATCTCTAGCTTCTTGTCTGTAAAATACAGCTAATCACTGCACAGCTTTTGTCTGTGCAGGCTGTGAGCTCTTGGGGGCTGTCCAAGGACACCGCGGGCGAGCAACCCCTCTGTCAGACAACAGAAGATGACCTGCATGAGCTGAACACAGGCAGGTTGGCAGAGAGAGATTGCATCTTTCATCAGAAAAATTGATTCACAAAAGCCGAGAGGAGCAGTTTTCTCTCTGCAAGCAACATCAATACACACATATGGATCCAGAGCTAGTGTTTTTCCCACAGCATTTCACCACCCCCTTCCAACATCCGTCTCTATCCATGTTCTGTAGCAGTGTGAAATTCAGACAGCTGCTTCCTGACTTGGGCTTGTCACACCCCACAGCTAGGCCTGAATCCCACATGGCAGTGATGCAGATCCAAGCGCTCTCCTCTGCACCAGATGTGTGCCAGCTGCAGCTGAGCGGCACGGGCTGCGATCCTCTGCTCAGCTGCCTCTGGCTGAAGGAGCCGGCGAGGTTGTGGCACCCGGCTGCTGCCGAGGGGAAGCGGTGCCACTGGGCAGCACAGCACATCCCCTCTACAGGCCAGCAGCTCCTCCCTCCTGCCCCAAGCCCAGGAGGCACCAGCCTCCTTACACAGCGTGACGCTGCTTCTGGTCCTCGAGGGCTCAGAGAATTGCCTGGACACGGAGCAGGCTCCTGCTGGACTTGGGAGGGTGTCCATGTGAGCACGTGATTCCTGCTGCCATCCTCTGCTGTCAGCCCTGCTCACAGGCAGATCCCTGTAAGCCACCCAAGCTGCTGTGGAGCTGGGGCTGCCGGCAACAGTAGGAGCCCATTCCCATGCTGTAAGCACTGATCCCTCCTAAAACCCGAAGCGATCGCATTAATCAGTTCGCTTCGAAGTAGGCCATGCGAAATGTGTTTGAGTCTGGCTGATAAAATGGGGAGAGGAAGAAGTGCAAGGAGATTAGAAAGGAATCGTGCTTAATTTGGGAACATCTCTGAAGATTTATTCCAAAGCATGAAAGCCATGGAGAATGCTCCCGCCCAGAGATTAAAGATGCTGTGACTCACATCTCTGAGGCCTGACAATAGCTTATTCAGGAGAGCTGCCTGTAGCCACGAGACAGAGGATACAGTTTTCCCAAGGCATTTCAATTTTCAAAAGGAAAAGAAGACTAGACTTCATTAATTTCACCAAATAACATGAGACACCATCAGCCCCATCTCTCCTAAACTGGCTCCAAACTTTTGTCAGCCTGAGTAAAACCACAGCCACCAGTTGGAGACAACTTCCACCTTCTGGCATTTCCTATTGCATTTGACCTCCAAACAAAAGAAGAGAGAAGAAGCCAGTGGAAGGCCCTTGCCAATCAGGGGGAATGAAGCAACCATCACCCTTTGCTTGCCAATATCTCCTTCTTCCACAGAAATGAAATCCAGGGGCTAAAGTCAGCTGTTTTATCATGTTCTACCTGCTCCACATCCAACTGTGTGAGCAGGTGTCCCCATTCTGTGACCCCACGGGTGGCCCACTGGGTACTGGGTGAGTGGATGCCAGAACCTCGGCACTTCTTTCCCCACAGGCTCAGGATGGCCCCTCTGTCCTTGCCAACTCCAGGTGAGCTTTCAAAGGAAAGAAGGTGGCACCAGCAAGAGGGTGCGTGTCGGAATTAGTCTTGTGTTTTCTGCTTTGCTTCTCTCATCAGGTGCAGAAGGGAAGGGGATGGTGAGTTTGGGAGAGATGGGATGGCAGGTATAGGGAAGAGCGGGATTGCCACCAACAGACTGCCTATGCTGGAAATCCCTTTGGAAGTGCTGGTGTAACTGAGCCTTGGAGATGAGCAGCAGGACACCTCTAGGACATTGGAAAGAAGGAATCAGACTCAATGCTTGACCGATGTGGGCACGACTTTGACATCACCTCTTACAGCGAGTGTGAACACAGCCCTGTGTTTTTACTGACAAGGACCTTTTCTTAACCAACCCAGTGAGGCATTTGTGGCTGCTGCTATTGACGTGGAGGTTGAGGCTGAGGCAGGTGCACATTTGGGAGGTGTCAGCTCTCATCTGGGGAGGTCAGGCTGCTGCAGGATCCTGTGTGGGACAGCAACCCAGCAGCTCAGGGACAGGGGGACCAGCGGGCAGCAGAGCAGCCGTGGCGCTGCATTGCTGATGCTCGAGAGGTTCCCCTGCATCGCTGTGCAGCAGCAGATCATCCTTGGTACAGCATTATGGATGGTCCCTTCTGAGTTGCTGCCACTGCTGCTCCTTGTTCTGTTCTCCAAGATAGCTGGAGCAGAGACAAGCCCAACCCTGTAAGAGGCTCTGCAGAGTTTGTTTTGATCTTCCTGCTGATGGGGAAGGACAGCCAGAGCCTGCTGAACCTAAAAGGCTGTGTACCAGCTCTAGGCATGCAGGTAATTGTACTCATCTCCCATATATCATCCTGGGAACAGCAGCCTCTGTTGCCAGACCTAATGCCCTTTATGCCATTTCTTTTGTGGAACCAGCTTGAAATTGATTTTGAAACACAGGCAAGAGGCTGTATCAGTTTTCCCCTTGGAGGTGTGACAGCCTGTCTGCTTTCTGCCAGGTTAGGTTATTTCTGTTCTATGCTGCATGTGTGTGTGTTCCCCTGGCTCTGTTCACTGAGACAGGTAGGAAGGATCCCATCTTTCCAAACTCAGGCTGGTGGGGAGAGGAAATGACTGATAACATGACGTAGCAGAATGACAGCCACCCCCACACTTCATGCTGTGTCCATCTTCTGCACTTTGTTTTCCAGGAGAAGGGTTCAGGGAGGAGATCTGAGGCACATCCATTCTCTACAGCTTAGTCAGATCTTTCCAAATCATGAAATCCATCTGCCAAGCCATGGAAGAAAACTGAGCTTAAAGGCTAATGCACAAGGTTGCCTCACCTGTGGCAAGAGGACCCCATCAAAAGGCATCCCCAGATTTCTAAGCAGTGCAAGGTCATAGGATCATTTTGTGATGTCTTTTTTGAGATTCTTGCTTTAAAATTTGTCTCTCTAACTCAAACCTGTAGCACTAAGAACATGCAAAGAGGTGACAGCCATGCCCACAGGTGCCCCTGCTCTTCTGTAGCTGGGCAGCAAGATTACAACCTTCTGACTGGAGATGGAGTTGCAGAGGAAACCCAGAATCAGAAAGATTGTGGAATTTTTTTTTTCCACATTGCTTTCAGTTTAAATGTTAACAAAGCAATCAAGATTTCCCCCATTCTTAAGCAGAAATATTTTAGCACCGTCTGTTCTTGAAGATTCCTATTAACAGCACAGTGTCACTGAGCAAACGCAGCTGCCAGATCTGGTCCAGTGGCGGTCTGAGACACTGCCAGCTGGTGTAGACCTGGTGCGAAGATACTCCTCTCAACCCCAGCCAGAGTCCAGGCAGGACTGGGGGAGCCTTCACAAGGTTAGTCCATCCTCCTAAAAGAGTCTGAACATATATTTGTTCAACCTCCCCTTTGAAATTTCCACAGACTCACAGAGTTACAGAATGGGTGAGGCTGGCAGGGACCTCTGAAGGTCAACTGGTCTGTGTGGCTCAAGCAGGGCACCTAGAGCTGTTTGCCCAGGACCACGTCCAGTCAGCTTTTGAATGTCTCCGAGGATGGAGATTCTACAACCTCTCTGGGCAACCTGTGCCAGTGCTGGGTCACCACAGTGTACTGGTGGTGCCTGGGGTAGTCCCTCAGGTGCATCTTGCTGAACTTCACGAGGTTCCTGTTGGCCAATTTCTCCAGCATGTCAAGGTCTCTGTGGATGGCAGCACGACCCTCTGGTGTATCAGCCACTCCTCCTAGTGCTGAGGTCACACTCTTGGCCCACCGTCCAGACCACTAAAAAAGATGTTGAGCAGGACTGACCCCTGGGGTACCCTGTTATCTGCTGGACTCCAGCTAGACCCTTCAGACTGTTTTCAGTGCACTTCACTGTCTGTTCAACACAGAGGTCTTGCTTTTGTCTGCAAATCTGTTGTCACGCTTCGCTATTCTCCCTCCTGGTGGGATTTTTTTTTCCTTCCTCACTACCTTCTGAAGCTGACTTTCAAACAGTCCCTCCTTGCACCTGGCTAAACCGTGATGCCACATACAGGGGGAAGTGGGGAGAGATGCTGCTTTTCCCGATGTGCTCTGTCACTGGAATGGCCCTGGTTTGTAGCACAGGCTCGTCCAGCAGTGTTTCATGTCTCTGCATCTGAGCCTCTTGTTTTCAGATTACTCCAGGGCTGGTTTTATTAGTGCTTGATTGAGTGGTCTCAGCGTGGCTCCTGTGGAATACCCACATCTTCCACTCACCATGGAGCAGATGGAAATGTTCTCAGTGAGACACTCACGCATGTGCTTTATCTACAGAGGAAACATCCACATCTCGGGTCTTATTACTGCTGCCAGCAATGCCCCCTGTCAGCTTCTGGGGAAATTTGACTGATATTTATTTGGGCAGTACCAGAACGGAGCACTGGCAGAAAATTCCCCAAGTCATTCCATTGATTCTCCTGGTAGAAAATCTTCAAATGCTGTAAAAACCCTATTGAAATTGCCTTTTTTGTCACAGTGAGTTGAAATCTTGACAAAACGTCTGGAAAAAAAAAGATTCCTTAGGAATGTTTTGACCACCTTTTCAACAAGAGTGTGATTAATAAATACAATGGGCCCTTTTTTTCCACTTGAGCAGCCCTTTATACCTGCTGAAGTCTTCTGGGTGAACAACATTAAGGTATGAAAGACTTCAGGAAGCAAAACCACCAAAAGATTTGGAAAAGACAGAGCATAAAAAAAGAGTGCCAAACACCTGCCTTTAGGGATATTCTGGAACTGACATTAAGCCATTTTTGTGCTGCCCAGGGGTTATATGGCTAAAAAAGGACATACAAAACAGTCCTATGATTGGAATAGTAATTTTGGCACCCTCATTTTAGGAGGAACAAGGGAGCAATGAAAAAAGTCGAACTGTTCTGTCAGCAGCTGGAAATGGATTCTGTGGTTGATGCACCTGCACAGCACAAACACATTTAGATTTATATGTATGACTGAGTGAATTATGACCCTGCATATTCCTATTTGTCTATTATACAATAGACCATCTTTCCTCTCACACCTACCATTCTTCATTATTGTTGGTTTGGGGGGGTTTAATATAAAAAAGCGCCATGTTTTTCATCAGTCATATCCATTCTCTAACTGTCATCCTGGATCCAGGCTGACCCTCCACTGACCACAGATCTCCCACAGGCAAAACTCCAGTGTTCTCAGCAAGACCCAAAAGGTACAGGTGTTTCATATTAGAAGAAACTGAGGTTTTTTTGATCTTTCACATGTAGATAAAAGTTTCTGTAAATCCTATTCTGAACCCTGTGAAATGCTGAGTGGCAAAACAGTGAGGCACCAGGCTCAGGCCGTGCTTGCATTGATTATCTGAGCCCCGACTGATGTGTGGATGCTTTATGCTTTGTTCGCTAATGTACCTTCAGCAGCACTAATAAAATTTCCTTTGAACAAGCAGGAACAGGTGATCACACAATTATGTGTGTCTCGTCTGTCTGGATGATTCAGCCTCATGTTGTTGTCATAGCAGCATGTCCCCACCGTGGGCTCGCACGTTGAGGTAGGTCTGGTTTGCAATTTCCAAATAATAAACAAAGCCTGGTGCCCTGATGTGATAGAAGAGAGCTTGTTGTGTTGTTGGAATTGTAACCGTGGGAGCTAAAATGGAGCTGATTGTCGACACCCTTAGGACACGCCTGTAAGGACTTCCGAGGATGGGAACTCAGCCCCAGCTGGGACACGGCACCAGGCTGTGACAGTGCATGTGGAGGACTTAAGTGATTGTCACACACACGTCCTGAGAGCCAGCAGGTCCTCAGGGGACACAGGGGGAGCACCTCTGCTAGGCCAGTCTCTTGTCACTGCTTTTGCAGAGGCAGCTCTCCTTGCAGCTGATCCCTGCAAGTTCAAAGTGACAAACGTGGAGGCAGATCCTCAGTCGGAGTGGATCACCATCTAATTCAACTTGTTCCATACAGAGAGGGCCTGAGCATCTGCAAGTCCATTTGAGGTTGATTTCAACCAGTTGTGGTTTGGGGCATGTGTTAAAACAAAATGTGTTAAAACACAGAAAGCCAACGCATGCACACACAGAACAGGTAAGGAAGAGAGGAGTAGAAATCCTGAAAGAATTCTACACCTAGGACCAGTCTGAGTGCCACTAATTTTCCTTCTCTTTTTTTTCCTCTGAGATGACAGAGCACAACATGATTCAAGTGTCTAAGGAAATTTTCAATCATACTGAGAGAGAGAGAGAGGGAACTATAAAATGGGATGGGATTGCACTGCGATGCTGTGACCCGTGTGCACCCAGAGCTCTGCCTCAAATTGGAAGAAAAGTGCCAATTAATCTGACACTGAGGAAGGCACAGGCAACAAAACCATTTCATGTCTGCTCATTTCCCCCCATGACATGTAGTCCTCTCCACCTTGCTAATTGGAGAAAGCTTGCTAACAGCAATCTGATGTGGGTTTAATTAAATACCTTTTGAATGCCTCTGAGCGGTGGGAAAAGCTGGTGGAGTCATTCCAAGTCTGACACACTTAGGAAGAGCTTCAAATCTGGGGCTCGTTGCTTCATCGATGAAAGAATGCAGAGGCTGCGGGAGCACTGGAGGATCTCTAATAAAAACAGTGCTAGAAACTAAAGGCTGACAACATCTGGCTGCAAAAATCAGGATCTTCCATATCCTGCAGTTCTTGTAACACTGCAGAGAAGATGCTTGGTCATTCTGCGGCAAAGGAAGGGCACTGAGGGAGGGAGACACCTCTGCAAGGGACATGTGCAGGGCAAGGATGCTGCTGCTGTGTCCTGAGGAGAAGGGCTGCACGTCCATCAAGGGGGTGAAGCAGTGAAGGGTGCAGGAGAAGAGAGGAAGAAGATGTGCTCTGGGAGGGAAGAGCTGGAGAGAGGAGCAGCAAGCACCAGATGTGCTGGGGCACAGCTCTGTCCCAAGTCCACACGAAATACTTTGGCAGGTCACTTCTCTTCAGTGGATGTTCAGTGCTCCAGGTGAAGAGAAGGATTCCTGCCTGGGAATCGGGGCTGCCACGTGCTGAGACCATTTGTGCCCTAAATAGGAGGGTGAAGCGTGATTCGTTTTATGAAGGGTGCGTTTTGGCACGTGTAGATGAAGGGGGAGCATGCCATGGGTACAGGTAGGCTGTGGGCAGGAAGATGCCCTTGCAGCAAAGCCAGACCCTAAGACAAAGCTTCAGCTATGCCACAACTTTTCCCATTTCTTTACAGAACCCATTTCCCCCCCATCCTAAGAGGAGGCTGGGAGTGCTGTGTACAGGCTGAGTGCTGCAGGAGAGAGCTTGCAAATAATCTGAGAGCAACAGAAAAAATTTCAACAAGACCTTGAAAGAGTCTATTTAGCTTATCAGAAAGGAGGTCAAGAGGTGATTTGATTACAGTGCCTAAGTGCCGTCAGCAGAAGAAAACACTAGTTTCTAAAGAGCTTTTTAATCTATCAGAGAAAGCCGGAACAAGAGCCAATGGCTGAGAGATGAAGGCAGACAAATGCAAATAAGACACAGGGAGCATATCTTTAGCAGAGGGGAGATAAACGGGAAGAGCAAACTCAAGGAGAATGGCCTCAGGATCTCTGGGTGCCTTCAAGTGGGAGCTGGATAACATGCTTGAGCCAGAGGGGAGCCGGGTTGGGTCCAAAGTGGCATTTAGAAGCCTGTGATATATGGATATATGCAGAAAGTGCTCTGGCACTTCCTTGTCTCCTAATTGCAAGAAAATCCAAATTCCTTGGTCTTGTCAGGACAGAAAAATGTTTGAGCACAGGCTTTGGGCAAAACCTGGCTCAGTCACCAGGAAGAACTCAGCTCAGTGTTCATGGTTTCTAAGGCAAGACTGAGTCCTGGGGGCCTGCGCTTCCAAAGGCTTGGTGGTCTGAGCCAGTTCCTCCCGGCAATGCACCGGCCACATGCTGGTGAGAAATTCCAGTCTAATGGAAGGAAAAGCTGTCGTGGGTAGGAATTAAGGCATTGCCAATGAAAAGCATAAACCAAAAAAGATTACCAGAAGTCCATCTCATCCTGCACCTGTATCTGGCCCTGGTAGAGAACTCTAGCAGGGTTTTTTTGTTAAATAAAAGAAAACAAATCTGGAATGATTCTTCCTTGAAATTTCTTTCTTGTTTCAAACAATTTGTGACTGATGGACTCCTGAAGTGGAGATTGACACACAGCTATTAACAGGCCCTGATGCTTCTCCCACGAAAACTTCAGGCTGCTTTTGGATCTATTACACTTTTGCCTGGAGCAATAACATTCATCACTTAATAACTCAATGTGGGGAAAAGTATATTTTTTTGCTTGTTTCAAATCCTCTGACCCTCACACTGGTACCTGTTATTTTTTGGTGTGAGGAGCACAACATATTTACTAATTGCCATTTCTTTGTGCTATTCAAGACTGTTGAGGCTTCTCTCCCACCATTTTGTATACATAAATAGTATGCAAGAAGATGCTATTGTTTTGGATTGGCCTTATCTTGGATTGGCCAGGAAAATTCTTATTTTTAATTTTAATTTGACCTATTTCTAACTCAAACATCTCTGGGCATCTCTGGAGAACAGACACTAAGCTCAAGCAGAAGAACTTCTAAGCACTAATTTCTGTGTTTCTCATCTGAATCCCTCCTGTTTGGTGATAAGAGAAGGTTTCTAAGTCTGGATTCTCCTGGGATGTCTGGGCAGCTACCTCTTTAGTGTTGCTGTGTTTTCTCCTTTTTTTTTCTCTGTACAGCTGTGTTCAATAAAGGAAAACTATTAACAAATAAACCAAGGAAGTCCTTTTTGGCCCAGGGGCTGTTTGCTGGTGAAACCAGTATTTAAATATTTACCACTTGAATGTGAAGGAATTTCCTGGGCTGTGCTGTCTGGCAAATAAGGCAGCTTATTCAGCATACAGTTAAAGTTCTGGTTAAGTCTAGGAAATAATTCCGTGTCAGTAGTGGGTGTTTACTGGTGGGTAAGTGAATCCTACTGTGACTGAACCCATCTTCATTCCCCTTAACTCCATGGGCTGTTGTAATGAGGGTCCATCTGTAGGTGGGAAAAGTGGGCCAAAGATGGATCCCTCTGCCAAATGTTTGCCAAACACTGCTGAAGGCACCTATTCTGTCTGAAACAAACCAAAAAAAACCAACCAAAAAAACAAGCCAACCAACCACCCAAAAAAAAAAAAAAAAATCCAAACAAACAAAAAAAAACCAACCACAAAAACGACCCACCCAACCAACCAAAAAAAAAAAACCAAAAACCCCCAAACAAAAAAAAAAAAACCCAACAAAAAGACCCCGAAACCAAACCAAAAAAGCACTCTGATTCAGTCCACATTCTTTTTTCCCCTCTGGCTATAAAAATTTTTTTAAAAAATCCAATTTTAGACATCAGTTTAAAAAAAATTATTAATCTTTTCAATTTAATTAATTTATAAAATATAAGTTCAAGTAAAGTTTAACTAGCTAAAAAGAAAATAAGACATATCAGAGTATCTAAAAGAAATGTATACTTGACCCATGCTGCGGGTTAAGTAGTTTGGTAGTGTAACAAAAGTCAATGTAAAGCTTTCCAATCCAGCCCATGCTTGGAAAGTTTTTTTCAGCTCTTGAAAGGTATGTTGGTTGTGACAGCTGTTTCCTCTGTTTGTTTGGGTGGGAAACCTGAGTGAATAATCCTGCCTATTGGAGTCATTAGGGACATATGGGAGTTCTCTTTACTGTCTGCAACAAAACAGCATGTGCGGAGTTTCCGTCTGAAAACTAGAGCAACAATTCCCAGCTGGACAAGCTAGGAGGTAATCTTGATATGGAAGGGTTTGCAGTGTAAATACACAAACCACAGCTCATTAGACCTGTTTTACAAAGTCTGTAATAAAGGCCAGGACCTTAAAGTCTGGAATTTGATTATTCCAGTAAGGGCTAGAGAGGCTGCACAGAACTTAGGTTTGATTTTCTGAATTTGTTTCTTGATTTTCTTGAATTTGCTTAGATCATCGTTCCTCCAAGAGGGAAAAATCTTGCTCAAACCATCCCTTAACATCATTAACTTTTTTCTCAAGTACCTACTTAGGGTTGAGGGAAGCACACTTTAAATGTGGCTTTTCCACAGTTGAGTTTAATCACTCTTATCCTTTGGAAACCACGAGAGGATACAAACATGTGACAGCAGCCATCTGGAGAAGGTTCTGGTCCAGCCAGACTGTCCCCGCTGCCACTCAGGCTCACAGCTGTGCCGCCCATCCCAGGAGTCCGGCAGGAACAGCGTGGGGTCCCGAGCATCTGTTGGAGTGGTGCCTGTTGGGATCCACATCGGGCTGTTTGTCCGGAAAGCAGGAGTGACAAAGCCTGGCTTCGGATGCATTCGTGTCATCCCATCCCCACAGCACTCGTGCCATGGAGACCACCTCTGTGGGCACTGGCAGGATGATTACATGAACAATATGTTGTGTTAAAGCCCCCAAGGTGCAGGCTTGTCCTGCTCTGGGGAAATGACCAGTCTTGAGTTTGTCCCCTTTCCTCATCCCAGACAGTGAACTCCAAGGGTTCAAAGAGCAGTGCCTGGCTTCAAAAGATAATAATCCACTTTGCTTCAATGTTTCTCTTCCTCCCTCTGGAGCCATCTGACCACATTTCTCAATTTGGGACTTCATCCCATCACTGTGAAGCTCTAAAAACCAAAGTAGAAAGGCAAGGTGGGATCCTCAGCTCGCACTGTGGCTCCTCAAGACTTTACCCCAAGCACTGGTTTTCATGAGGCACACGCTACAGCTCTCCAGGAAGACAAAGCCAGCAGCCACGACATGACAGCATCCAAATGCCATTCATCAAGCCAGCGTGGTTTGCTTTCAGCTGCTTTTAATCTTTCCCAGTCTCTCAGAGGGAACAGCTTGGATCCTCCCATGAACTGGAGAGTTCAGTCTCCCTCAGCAGATCCCAGACGTGGGCAGTTAACAGTGACAGGCTTTTGAGCAGCCACAAAATAAAGGGCTGGATTTTTTTTTTTTAATGGATGCTATTAGTGTTCTGGGAAGAGCCTGGGCTTGTGCTCATTAAGTCAGCAGTTTCCAAAGTATTTCCAGAGAGGAAAAGAGCATAACTGGTGGAAATTCTTACTGTTGTAGCAAATGATCAATGCACTTATTTGCAGGGCTTTAGTGGCTGTGATTAATTCATAGCCAGAGATAAGAGTGGAGTACCTGCTGCGATGCTCTTACCTTGTCTCTGCCTCACTGGTTGATTCTCAGGTACAAGCAAAAACAACCCTTAATTACTTGGTTAAAAACCTGACGGCCACCAGGGAACAAATGAAATGATACAGCCACCTCTGCCACCACACTTTATAGCTCCCAGAGATAATTGAATGGAAGGAAATGCACTTCACAGTCCCCCAAGAGGCAGCAGTGAGAGGAAATACCTGGATGTGCTCAGGGGAACAGCCAATGACCAGGGAATGGCCAGCTGCAGGGATGACCTGCACAGGGAGGACACTTCCCACAGCTGGAGGGATGAGTTATTCCTATGGTGCCTTCAGGAGCACCTTCACCATCCCATTCAGATGCCTCTCATCAGTTTCACAGTCATTGGTGCTGTTCCCTTTTTTTAGTTGATGCCTTCAGTCCTATAACCCAGACAGCAGAGCTTAAAGGTGGCCAGCCAGCACCTCTCTGGTATCAGCTAGGAAAAAAGCTTTGTCCAGTCAAGGCTTGAATATCTCTGAGGACTGAGATTCACCACCTTCCTGGGCCCCTGTGCCAATGTCAGACCATAACCAGGGTGAGTTTCTCTTCTAACATCTAATTGGAATTTCACTGGCTACAACTTGCATCCATTGCCCTCTTCCTTTCACTTGGCATCTCCAGGAAGAGTCTGGCTCCATCTGCTCAGGACCTTCCCACCCCAATCAGTGGCCCTGTTCTCAAAATTAAATTTCATCCTCTTTCCCTTGCTGCCTTGCTGGCTACACCAGCAGCAGAAGAGCCACCTCATATGGAGACGTGCCTGCACGGAGATTCTTCAGGTGGATTAGGGCATCCTCTTAGAGTCCAGGCTTTCAGGGCTGTGTAAATATGGAGGAGACATTCAGATGCCCTTGACAGGGGCAAGCAGATGGGCTTGTTCCTGCTGCAGTAGGATGGATCACTTCTTCTGAGCCACTCTCTTTAAGGACACAGGCAAATAAAAATGCAGGAGAAAATCCACCACTTTACATGGTGATGCTTTTAATTGCCTTGGCTAAATGGGAAATTAAATGCTGGAAACTTCAAGTCCTGTTTGATGTTTAGCATCCGTGCTCCAAAATCATGGGTTCTCCGGGCACGGCTTTGGTCCGCCCAGGGAGCGTGAAATCACTCCCAAATTGCTCGATGTGTAAGGTAATTGGCCTCCATTCCCTGAAACACTCCAGCTGCAGGCTTGGGGAGCAGACACCATCTCCCAAATGGAACAGACTCAGAGATACCTCGGAGGCTGTGCATGTGGCACCCATGTTCCTGGCATTGAGAGCTCTTTGTCCGACTGCTGCAGAGACCATCTCCTGCTTCTTTGGAGAAGCTCAGTGCATGGCAAGGTTGAGGAAATCAGTCCCCAGAGACAGAGCAAGAGAGAGTCCTATCAGCAGCCCTGTGCTCTGCATTTTTTATTTTCTCCTTGTTTTGCTCAATCAAGGCACATCTGATTTCATGTTGGGAGCAGCTGGAAAGACGAAAGATCCTGGGTTAAAGCATGTTTTTGCTGACAGAGTAGCACCTGCTCACAGAGGCTGCCATGCTCAGAGCACTCCTGCCCCAAGGCTGGAATTTCTGTTCTCTGCCACAGGGTCTGTGATCACACCTCACCTGCCAGTTTTGTTTGCCTGGTGGCCATTTGTGCCCTCTCCAGCTCTGTGATGACCATGCCCCACATGTCTCCGACGATAACACCATGGGCTCTGCACACCTGCTGAGAACGGTGTCAGCCAAGGTGTGACCACTGTGTGCAGCACAGATGCTCCAAGACCAAACAGTCCTGTCCCCCTTTTCCTTTGTACAGACACCTCACACACTGGTGGCCATCCCTGCTGCCTCTCCCAGTCCTGCCATGCCTTTGGAGTTGAGGAGTTTGGGTGTGGAGACGGAACCCAATCTTCAAGATTCGCACTCATGGACTTATACAGTAGCCCAGAGACATTTCCTGCTGTCTTTTGTCCTTTCCTAATAACTCCTTGAAGCAACAGGAGAGGTCACAAGAGTGCTTTGCAAATGTGTGCAACTCCCCAGGACCATGGAGCAGGGCTGAGATCCAGTTCCAAGCTCCTGGTCAACTTTCAGAAGAAATCCCACCCTCACATTTCAGGACCTTCTCCCCACAGCTTCTGTAACCTCCAGAAGCCCAGGCAACCCCCGGGGAATGCGCAGCAACTCCCAGCCTTCCACACTTCTCAAAGCTGTTTCATTAGCAATATTCCTGGGCATGATCTGCTGCCAGAGTGCAGGAAACCTTGGCAGGCTCATGGGATGTCAGGGCTTGGGAATCAGCACAATGGTCCCTTTCTATACGCGTCACCCCATGGTCTGATGATGTTGGCCTTTCCTATTCCATATATTTACTTAGATGTGAGGACCAGAGGATCAGAAGACAGCCTGCAAGACTCAGGTACTGCTGAGTCTTTTGGAAGAGAAAGGGGCTGCTGGCCTTGAGAGGATTTGTTGTTTTCCAACTGAAGGAAAGAGAAAAGGTGGTATTTGCAATCTTGGTTTTTGGGTTTTTTTAAATTTTTTCCCTTTTTTCCACTCCAGACACAAAAGCTAGACCAGTGTAAATGGTTGAAGCTACATTAAAACCTATTTATAGCTGTTGAAAAATTTAATGTCATCAGATTGTTGTTTTTAATGGTTGATCACTGGTCATTAGGGGAACAGGGGAAGGATCTTTGTATCAGTACACTGAAGAAAGCAAGAGGGGAAAACATCCTGAGAGATCACCTAACCAAAACCAAGTTCCAAAACTTTTAGAGAAGGCATTTCCACCTCTTCTCCCAGGAGATAGGAGGCATCAGTAATCATCACACCGGTGGGAAAACATAGGTTAACAGCGAAAAGTCAACCCCTGCTGCCAAGGGAGGGGGACAGCTACTGGCAGCAAGAGGGAGGTATCAGGAGCAGGGATGCTCCTCCGGACACTACACACTCGATGTGTAAATTGCTTTTGCCGGCCAGCAGGAGAGACAAGAGGGAGGCAGCACGGTTTGCCCAGTTTTTCTACTCCACGAGGGATAGACCCAGCTGATTTCAGCAGTGATAAAGATCAGCTCATTATCTCCGACAAAGACTACACAATTACGGAGTGTCTCTGATGGGAGTGGTGATAAACACCAGCATGAGCTCACCTCCTCCATTCACTCACTTGTTTGTTTTGAGCTTTCTTAATATGCCAAGAGGCAGTGAAATCACTGCTAATCCACCCCCCAGAAGCATCTTGGCCAGGAAAGAGGAGCTGTCATCAGCACCACATCCTTCCAGCCAGATACTAGAGATCAACAGCTGTGACATTCCCCTTCCGCTGCAGGGAAGCTCCCAACAGCGGCTGCTGGCATCAGCGCCTCCTCCCTGCAGTCCTGGCCCTTATTCGACCCCCTGTAGCCAAAGGGTCTCAGTCCCTTCCTGTCAGGCGAGTGCCAGGAGCAACCCCAAGGACTGGCAGGTCCTGGAAGGGTTCTGGTGACTCCAGTGCTTGGTGCTGTCCTCTCCATCCACTCTGCTCTCTCTTCCCAACCTGAATCCTCTCAAGAACAGGTGGGTGCATCTCAAAGCCCCCGGAACTTGTACAGATGATCCAGCACACAGCTCGCAGGGGGCACATCCATCACACATTTCCAAAAAGCCCACGGAGTTTTTCTTCTCCCTGCTTTCTTCCTCCTCTTCCTTTTATTTTTTATATTCTTGGGTGAACACAAAATACTTCAAAGAGATCTCTGCCGGCACTGAAGCTTTGAAGCCAGCTGGTGGAGCAACCTCAGGTGACATGGAGAAGGAGCAGGGCCCAGCTGGGTGTCTTCCCAGGAGAACTGAATCAAAGCCAGAAGAAATGACAGCACAGGCTGATCCGACTCAGTCTGTCTGGGCTTTCTCTCTCCCTCTGTCACTGAACCCAGCCCAATAGCCCTTCCAGGTTTAAAATTAGCAAAACCTTTGCTAAGCTTCAGATTAAGTTCCTGGGTCACCAGCAGAGATGGCCTGCAGCAAAGCCCTGGATTTTATCTTTAATTTTCGGCAGGAATATTATATTCTTGCAGAAACTGAGCTGAGAAAAAGCCAGCATCTGTGATCCCTACTGCTGAGCTGAGCATCTGCTGGAGGGAGGGCTGGTAATCAGGAGGAGAGGGGTCAACAGAAGATGATCTTCTAAGTCTTCCCCTATAGACTGAATCTCTAATATGTTTACTTAGCCAGATGCAAATCCTTTTCGCAAACTCATGGCACTGCTGAGTACAAGCATGCACAGAAAATTAACAAAGCTGGAGCATCAATTCCTCGTCTGTCACCAGGAAGAGACTCCTGGTGACTACGTGGGAGGAAGGAAAATGTGCTCTTTCCAGTGTCCGAGGAAAAAAAGCTGAGTTTCCAGCAGCATTCTCCAGTTCTTAACCAAGAAATCCTGACCAGAACCTCACTGCTTCCCTCTGTCTCCTGGGCTGCTCCTTCCCTGGGTCCCCAGGGGCTGAGTTTTGCCCTTGCCCACACCCAGCAGCAGAGTTTGCCCACGGCCAGTGAACTAAAGCAGAAGATCCTCAAAAAACAGTAATGGCATGAAGTGCTAAATCATTGTAGGGCCAGGAGTTGGACTTCAATGATCCTTGTGGGTCCCTTCCAACTCAGGATGTTCTACGGTTATATAGTCTCCAAGCTGAAGCAGTTGAAAGAGTATAACAGCAATCTGGTACCCCTCATATGGGTATCCTCTGCCTGCTGAAGACAATCCTGCTTCCACCTGCCTGCTGGCTGGTGGTTATTTTCCTTGATGGGAACTAGAGAAGCATCCTAGTGACCACTCTGCTGGAGTAGAAACCTCTCATGGCCACCTTATTGCTTGCTGGGGCAAGGACAAAGTGTCACTTGGAAAGAGAGGACACTGCATTTGTCTGTTCACACAGGTCTGATCTATGATGGAGGAGCGGGAGGAACTGCAGGCCAAGTCATGTCTTATTCATGGTTGTGGAGCCACCAGAAATTCCCTGTATAGCATCCTGCATTGGACGGGAAAGGGTGCGCTGGATGGAGAGGAGGCATGGGCAGGAAAGGACAGGAAGGCAGCACAGCATGGGCTGAGCTACTCACAGCATGGATGGCCCCGGGTTGGGGCAGGTCAGTGCATCTGGAGCTCAGCTTTTCACAGTTCCTTCTTCTCTCTACTCTTGACAAAACACGCTCAGGTGTATGTGTGGTGTGCCTAAGGTTCAAGGTCACCTTGTATTCAGGCCAGCACAATAAAATCTTAAAGGAATGGGGTATAACAAAAGAGCTGGGTGGCTTTGAGCCTTTCAAGGAGTGAAGGGACTCGAAATAGATCACAGCTACCTGGAGCTTAGAAAGCCCCGTGTCCATTGCCTTCGTGAGACATCCTGCTCCTCTAGTGCAGAGGTCTGGGGATCCCCTCTGAGCTGACTGTGACAGCTGAGGAGGAATGAGACTGGCTGAAGCAGAGCCTGTGTAATGCCATTCCAACCCAGCCAGCCAGGTCAATTAAAAAATAAAGACAAAGGCGCTTGGTGCGGGTCTGCCGTCCCTATCAAACTCATTATCTCCCCCCACCAACAGAAAGAGGGCAACTGTTCACGTAAGACACAGCTAATAATATCTGAGTACAGGACATTGCTGCTAAATTATAGGGAGGGCTTGGGAAGGGAAATTAGTGTCATTTGCAAGCCCAATAATAGGGGCTGTGCAGCATGAATGCCGATGCGGGAGCGGGCTGGAGGACAGAGTGTGGCTTATGCAACCGTCCCCGTGCTCCCGCGGCGGCACAGCCGGGCTGGCAGGAGGCACAGCGTGGGGCTGAGGAGCAGGGTGGCACAGGAGGAGTGGGCTTGAAAGCCAAAGGCAGGTAAAAACAAAGGGCAGAGCAGATGCAGGGCAAAGCAGGGCAAAGCAAATGTGTGAGGGTGAAGGCATGGGAAGCTTCTCTTAGCGAAGAAGGCTCAGCCCTTCCCTGCCAGCTGAGCTTTGGCACAAAGCACCCAGAGCACAGTTTAGGGGCCCCACAGTTTAGGGAGCCCCAGGCCAGCTACAAGCATGGGAGGTCTGGTGGTTTCAACTGAAGGGCTACTTTCTGGGCAGCTGCTGGGAGCAATCAAACCCAGTGGGGAAACTGAGGCGTAGAGAGACTGCACAGTCTGTGCTGTGACTTGAGCCTTAAGGCAATTCTTGAGCACTTCCCAAGGAAGTGAAATGTGGTGCTGCCCCCTGGGACAACTGCATTCCTGCAGCAGGCAAAACATTTCCCGTTTCTGACTAGAGACACATCTTCAGCAAAAATTATAGAATCATCGAATGGTTTGTGTTGGAAGGGACCTTAAAAATCATCTAGTTCAAACTCCCCTGCCGTGGGCAGGGACACCTTCCACTAGACCAAGTTGCTCAGAGCCCCATCCAGCCCAGCCTCGAACACATTCAGGGATGGAGAATCCACAACTCCTCTGGGCAATCTGTTCCAGTGCCTCACCACCCTCATAGTTAAGAACTTCTTAGTATCTAATCTAAACCTAGTCTCTGTCAGCATGAAGCCATTGCCCCTTGTCCTGTCAGTACAGGCCCTTGTAGTCTCTCTCCATGTTTCTTGTGGGCTCCCTTCAGGTTCTGGAAGGCTGCAATTAGGTCACCATGAAGAGTCTCTTCTCCAGCCTGAACAATCCCAATTTTCTCAGCCTTTCCTCTTGGGAGAGGTGCTCCATCTCTCTGATCAGCTCAGTGGCTTCCTCTGGACTCGCTCCAACAGCTCCATGTCTTTCCTGCGCTGGGACCCCAGAGCTGGATGCAGTACTGCAGTGGGGTCTCACCAGAGCAGAGCAGAGGGACAGAATCCCCTCCCTCCCCTGCTGCCCACGGTGCTCTGGATGCAGCCCAGGACATGTTTGACTTTCTGGGCTCCAGGTGCACATGGCTGGGTCCTGTCCAGCCTCTCACCCACCAGCACCGCCAAGTCCTTCTGGGCAGGGCTGCTCTGATCTGTTCATCTCCCAGCCTGGATTGATACCAGATGTTGCCCCAACCCACATACAGCACCTTGCACTTTACTTTGTTAAACCTCATGAGATTCCCGTGGTCCTACTTCTCAGCTTTGTCCAGGGCCCTCTGGATGACATCCTGTCCTTCAGGTGTGTCACCTGCACCGCTCAGCTTGGTGTCATCTGCAAACTTGCTGAGGGTGCATTCATCCCTTCATCCATGTCATTAATGAAGATATTAAACAACACTGACCCTTGAGGGACACCACTTGTCACTGATGTCCAGCGGGACTCTGAGCCATTGACCAACACCCTCTGGATGTGACCGTCCAACCACGGTGTTACAGAGAAGCAGAAGTGCTCTCTGACCAAATGCTCTCAGGCTGCTACCAAACCTAAAGGGTGCCTAAACAAACAAAAAAAGAAAAAGGAAGTGGAGATACTCTTGCTGTGTCCAACACCTGCAAAGACCAGCATCCCCTTTCTGCCTGCTGAGTTATTTTTCAAATTCCTTGACCTTGGACCCCTCTCAGGGCCCCTCCTGTAACTGATTAGGAAATGCTCCATTCCTGATGAACAGGTGAAGCTGTGATTATACTAATCAACTGCTCATTAGTGCTGCTTGGCTTTAGCTGATAAAACACCAGCCCCATGGTGTATGGCCACCGCTGTCATCTGGGGATGTCAAAGATCCTCAGCTCTGTTATTGTCCCCACTTGATTTTGCTCACAGATGGAGAAGGGCTCTTCAGGGCACAGCTGAGATCTGGCAAGCAAATCTCATCCCAGCAGATATGAGTGTCCTTCAGACTGTGGACTGATCATCACAGTGCTGCACTTCTGACTCTCCAGGAATTTTGGACCCTGAGACACTTGATCCCTTTATCCCAGGTGGAAGTAGCAGGGTTCTTCTGCTCAGTGCTGGAGTCAGTAGAGGCTGGTTCAAACTCTTTCCATGTTCCCATGGAGGTGGCAGCTCCAAGAGTCAGGCGCTGGGCAGGCAGAAGAGTCACCACTGGTCTCATCTCTCCTCCTTCACAACTGTGACATGGGACAGAAATCCCCCTGGGCTACCTGCAGCCTCTGGGGATTTCCTGAAGAAGCTATGGCTCTTCCTTCTGGGTCTGTCATCCTGAAAGCTCTCCCCCAGGAGATCTCAAAAACAAAACCTCAGCACAGCAGAGTGCCAGAGACACACGCACCACCGTGCTCTGGCAAATCCCAGCCTCCTCCAGCCTTCCTCACCAAAAGCTGGGAACATGGCTGTGCTCTTCCCCTTCTCTTTCTTCCTTTGTTCCATCCTCTCAATCAGGCTCTGGCTCAGAAAGGTTTCATTGCACAACAGCTATGCTGGCTTTAGAAAGATGCAATTAAGATGAAACCCACTTATTTAAAGCAGCTCCTCTCCCAGTACTGCTCTAATGTCACCTTTGATCACTGAAACCAACCCAGCTCACAGACTGCCAGGGACATGTCCTTTCATTTCTCCCCTTCCTCCTTGCTCCATTCAGACAAAGCTGATTTCTTTTTTCCTGCTGGTGCTCCAAGCATTTTGCAGAGTGAAGGACGGTCATTTCTGTGTTGACCAGCAGGAAAAAAAGAGTCAAACACCCTGGCTGTGGGCCATGAAGGTTGGAGAGGTCAGGTAAATCATGCTGCATTTTGGGCTCAGACAGCTTGGCCCAGGCACAGTGCTGCCCTGGGGCTGTGCTGCACATAAGAAAGGGCTTGGGATGGGCAGGCACCCCAGTACTAATGCATCTGAAAGGAAATACCTTGAATTTATCGGGGAAGGCTGGACTATTTCCACCACTCATAAGAGTCAGTTCTGCTCAAACCACCACTTAGGCACGGCTTAGCTTTAAACACCCTGGCAGATCCTGCTTTCAAATGCACACAGGAGCTGCTGGATCAGGACTCTGCTTGGCAGCCTCCATCCATACACACACACAGACATTTGATTGTCAAGCACTGAAAACCCAGNGGAGCTGCTGGATCAGGACTCTGCTTGGCAGCCTCCATCCATACACACACACACAGACATTTGATTGTCAAGCACTGAAAACCCAGATTTCCTTGTCATTAAATGCATTTATCAGGTTGCATTTTCTATTAGACTGGAGGTTTCCTAGTTGTCAGCATTTCCACCCACACAGGCAGGTCTCTTCTGAACTCCATCTCTCTGCCTCCAAACCTCACTGCATCGCATTTTCTTTGGAAACGGAGAGCAAATACATGTGTATCCCTCTGTTCTCTCAGGGAGATGGCAGAGCAATTTGCAGGGTTCCCTGGGTGGACAGGCTCCTTCATCTGAACTGTTACTTCATTTTGTTTTGATCTGCAGGAGAGATGTCTCTTCCTGAGGGTGCAGGGAAGAGCAAGAAGCTGTCCTGTTACAAAACACCTGGGATTTGCAATTCACCACCCAGGGCCGGGTGCGCTCTCCACTGCCATTGCAGGGGGAAATTTTTTCTAATTCTTAGGAATGGACGTTGTCATGCCACAAGTCTCAGCACTGACATTATGGATTCCTTCTGATCTCTCCAAATACCTCTGATTTAGCAGCTTCTGACAATTTCTGAGCACAGAGCAGGCTCCCCCCCTACCTAGGTGACAGCCCATGGCCCAGGTTCTCTGTCTCCGTCAGTGTTGGTGTGACACTACAATGAGGGACCCCAGTCCCTGACTCAGCTAAATCATTTGATCACCCCTGACAGGGAGGAATTTGTCAACTCTCAGCAAAAGAGACAGTTTTAGAGGCATCCTACTCCATCAGAGTGCTGGGGGGCCTGCACCCTCCATTCCTGCTTTGATGAGGAGCAGGGAGCAGCAGGGATTAAATGCACCCTCTCCCCATCCTAGTCCATGATGCCAGTTGAGCTGAAGCTGGCTCCCAAGATCTTGGTGCTTCAAGAGAGAGGTGTCAGTGATGGATCTGGGGACGACAGCAATGAAACCACCCCAGGTGCTTCTTCTGCCTGTGAATCAGTCCAGATGGGCCACTGCTGACCTGCTGACAGCTGAGTCCTCTGCAGAGCAGCTTGGACAGAGATGGGGTGATCAGGCGTGGCAGGGCTCCTGCAGCACACCCTGCTCAGAGCAGCCAGGGAGGGTGAAGCACACAGCAAATGGTTTCTGGGGAACACAGCAATCTCCACAGCACATCCTGCCCTGCCCACAGTCACAGAGCTTAAACAGCCACTGCCTGCGAGGCCGTCCCTGCGCCTGCCTCCGCCGGGTCTCTCCTCCTGCCCTCCCCCTCCGTGGAGACTGGCTTTTGTCACTTAAAGGTGGGATCAGGAAATGGAGGGCTTTTAAAAACACGGCTATTAAGAACAATAAAAATAATAGAGCAGGAACATACGTCTCTCCGCAGGCCCATCACCCTCTGCTCACTTGGATTGAAGTGTTTTACCACCAGAGCATGACAGCATGCTGATACCTCACCAGAGCAACAAAGCTGAAGGCTTTATTACTGTTATTAACCTGGTTTTCTGAAGAAAGGCAACAGAACACCACATGTACCCATCAGTGTGTCAGCCCATCCTCGTCACTCCTTAATCGGTCAGCTAATTTCAACCCACAGAGCTCAAAAGGCAGAGGCTGCCAGAAGGCTCAGTCTGTGCACGTGCCACCAGAACAGGCAGTGGGACAGGCAGAGCCCCAGTGAACACCCTGCTATGGGGACAGGCTATGGGGACAGCTCAGCCCCTTACTAGACACTAGAGAGCACCCTGGGAGAGCATGCAACCCCCACGTCATACCTCTTAGACCCCAGGGAAACACAGAAAGACAGGGTGTGAGCTTTTTTAAGCTCTCATTGGTTCTCTGGTCCAGGATGGAGCCAGCACTACAGGGCTCTGGGGAGGCTGAGCCCTCTGTCCATTTGTCCTGTCATAGCACTGCCAGCGGGCAGTTCCCAGAGTTTGATATAAGCACTGACACATCCCATGACCCAGAGAGACTCCTGAGGGCTTTTTCAGGACCTCCAGGCTGGGCTGGCTGAACAGGGATAACTGGTCACCCTAACCCAAGCTCAGCAGCTGCACAGGGCTCTCCTCGAGGGGCCCAGAGCTGGTTTGAGCATTCAACCATCCTTCTTCATGGTCATTCCTCCAACACTCACAGCTCAGCCCTACTGCTAACACCGCACTTCCCAGTCACACCTATTTGGGCACTGGCTCTCAAAGGCTTTCCATCTCATGCCTCCATAGTCTTCAAATAATTGTCCCCTAGGGATGTTGGTTTTCTGTGGGCTGCTCAGGGAAGCACGTTAGCTTTCCTCCAGGGAGGTCAGAGCTGCCCGTCTCCTTCAAGAGCCAGGGAATATGAGTCTCCATGCACAACCACAGGCAATGCTGCACGGCCAGGAGCACAACACCCAGGTTTCGTTGCCTGGGTGACATCGAAACCACCATCCATCACCCAAGCACCAACCCAGGCAAGCAGCCAGACTGGCAAGCACGGGGAGGGTTTCCCATGAAAAGCTGAAGTCAGTCCAAGCCACAGACACAATTCAGCCAAGAAGCCTCACTCCTCACACTCCCTGAGGAGCAGGGAGAGCTCTCTGTCAGTTACCCGGACATCACATGTTTCCTCTGTCACTTCAGCCCACTCCCACACAGCTGTGACCAGGTGGTCACTCTGTTTAGCAACACACATGCACAGGCTAAACAGCAGGTCTGGAGCAGTTTGTTCTTGCTCATATTTTCTTCCTTCATTACTAAGGCAAATAATCTGTAGGCAGAGGGGCATTGCTCTTTCTACTTTACACACTGCTTGTTGAAAGCAATGTTGCCTTGATATCAATCTGTGTGCGGCAGGTTAAGGCCTTCATAACTGCCCTTCCTCTAGTAAAATCTCAGTTGTTGCTGCTGTGACTGAGGTTCTCCTGTCCCCTCAGGCAGGAAGGAACAATGACCCTGCCCAGAGGTTTAATCCCTGACCCACACCAAATTGCTGAGTGTTGTGCATGAACAGTGTTCAAGGGTTGACCAACTTCCTTATGGTGAGAAACCCCAAGGGCCTAAATCACCTCTGGGGTGAAGCATATCTCAGCAGCAGGCTCTTCGGACTGGTAATAAGTAACTATAAAGAAAAAGAAGTGGGAACTAAAGATCAATCCACACCAAAGGCTTAATACTGAGCTGAACTTCTGGCCAGGGTTTAAACTTCATAGCAGCACACCCTTGGAGTAAAGCAGCAAAATAAATGAAGTCACTGAAACAATCACACTTCCTGCATCTTTAAGGTCCGGGTTTTCACACCACTCTCTCTCCTGTGTTTTGGTTTTCAGAGTCTGCTCTTCACAAGTACAGACAGTCAAAGGTCTGCAAGGGGTAAAAAAACCACAACAAATCCAACAAACCAGGGAAGTGACTTTTACCGTTGTCATTCCCTGTCTCCCAGCAACAACCGTGTCTTCCGCACCTTGCTCCCCTTCCAGCACCTCACAGCTGGCAGAGATCTTAGGAACAAACAAGGCTCCCTGCAGCGAGGGCTGCCTGGCAAGGTCTGATGCTTCAGTCTAGCATGAGGACGATCTCTTCACCCGCAGAGGTGACAGTTCTTGGTTTATGTCTCACCATCAGCTCTCAGCCCCCATCTGCGAAGATTCCCAACCCCATTCCAAGGCTGAACAGATGGTGACAGCATCTGGGCTGATGCCCAAGTGTCAACAAGGCAGCTCCTTGTTTCCACCCGGACTTATCCCTAGGAAGGGAGGTGGAACACAAGTCTGTGATAAGACACTGTCACCTCACCCTGTCTAAGCAGTCACACTAACCCCAGGACAAACTCTCTGGGTTTGTGTTATTAATGTTGCCTCTGTTACGCTGAGGGAGGGTTCCCAGGGGATGGATTTTGCTCCAAGAGACCTTCCTGTGCCTGTCTCAGGAGGGGAATTAGCAATCGGAGCCTCCTCCAGAGCTTTTTTCCAACTAATACATGAATAATCAGCATAATTTAATGCCAATTGTTTTGTATTTAGACTCCACAGATATTCTGTGTTTCTCTGCTACCCAACTCCTCTGCTCCTTTTAATGGAATTGATTAAGTGCTAAACCACCACTTCCACAACCTCAGAATCATTCACACAACTGGTGTTGTGACAGAGCTGGGCACAGGCAGAAGCACAGTCTCAGAAGGATGTGCCATTGGCACATTAAAGTCAAGCACACTCAGTGTTTGAGGACTTTCAGGAAAAAGTTGTTGAGAAGAGGTTGTGGCTGGGTGCCTCTTCTGAGAGAACCCCATCAGATTACCCACATGCATGGTGAACCACGCTTGCCTGGGGACAGCTGAATTTGACACCTCTATAGATGTGTTTTCCTGACATTTTCATCATCAAACACTTATTTCAGCTTCCAGATGGTTTGGAGTGTCTGCATGCTGAGGAAAATCAGTTGCTCTCTTCTGCCTCACGAAACCCATTCTGGAAATATATTGTGGGTGTCCATCCGTTGCTCACTGGTCTTAGTGGTGATGGGGGACCAGAAACTTTCCTTCAGAGCACTTGTGTGGAATTTTTGCCACTCCTTTGTCTATCCCAGGCAGAAAATAGGAAAACATGCTCTCTATGCTGGGAGATTTCCTCTAGAAAATTTCAGGACAAAAATCCATAGGCAAGGATAGAAAAATGTCCCTGAGTAGGTAAAGTCCATACAGCCACTGAGGAACTCAAGGACCTCAGTATGGCCCAAGGCAAGATGAACATCTATATCCTTGAAGGCAGACCTGTCTGATCTGCTGTCCATACTGCCACCGACCTTGGTGCCTATGTGTGCCATCATCAGACAAATTAAAAACAAGAGCTACGAGCATTCAGCACACACTGGTGATGCAGTGTCTCAGCCAGAGGAAGGACTTCAGGATAACTGGGGAGCAGGGGAGCACCAGCAAAGCTGTATTCAGAGGAATTGTGATCCATGCTGGATTTAACCAAGGGAGAAACAAGGATTTATGGTCCATTACAAATATGGGACCGTATTTGAATTCGCTAACCCTGTTGCCATTTCCATGGCACATTGTGCTTGGATTCACAATCTCTCAGAGAAAGCAGCTTGAGCTCTGCTCATACCACATGTGAGCCACCCCCATTAAACTCAAGGGAATCTCTTCTTTGCTGTCCAGGTATGCTGGATCAAGGCTTCCTTAGATGAAGGGCTGCCAGGAGGAGGCCAAGGGCTGCGGGCCATGAAGGTCCTCCAGCAGCCCAGAGCCACAGCCACTTACAGACATCACAGGTCTCCTGACCCTTTTCCTCTGAGTGCAATACAGCAATGGAGTTATTAAAGCACCAGCTGGGCTGGCAAAAATAAATCTCTCCAATCTGCCTGCAAAACCAGAGTGGTACAAGATGACTCTTGACTTCCTCTTGGGTGCCCCTCTGGGCTCTGAGACACCTGCCATCCTCCCTCCCGCATGTGTTTGTGGGCATATCCTCAAGCTGTGTTTACAAAGGGATTTCAGGCTCCTTTAGGATAAGAGGTTGCTATAGAAACAGCAGAAAGGAGACTGAGCTCACTGGGAGAAGGCCTGGACTCTCTTGGCTTAAACAACAGGAAAGCCCATGAGGGGAATACAATTGTCTGGAGACTGAGCAGGGAGCACAGTCTGTTTAAATGAAACACATCCTCCTTTTGGGGAAAGTAGGAAACTGAATTTCTACAGCTCTCTAGAAGACCAAAAAGTTTCCAGCACAAGAAGAATGTGCTGGACACAGAGAACACCAGGAGACACTTTCCAGCCTTGAGGTGGGACCCTGAGCCCAGCCACCCTGTCAGAAAACTTCGACCCAGCCACAGCTTGAGCTCGTACTTCACCACTGCTGTCACCACTGGGTGACACTGGGTGGTGCCTTTGGGTGGTCTGTGAGCACGCAGATGGGGGGAGGACTAGTCACCGAAAATGCAGAGGACCTGTTACAACAGATGATCCCCAAAGAAACCTGGAACAGAATCATTAAAAAGATGATTAACTCTGATCCAGGTGAGAGCCGTTTCAAAATGCAAACTACAAACCAAGAAAATAGTAAGTCAGCCCCAGGGTCATATCCTACAAAAGGAAGAATCTGACCATGGAAGTCAAGCTAACATATTTGACTGCAGGTTGATGCTTGCCCCTTTTCTTGTTTCCTCCTGCAACCTCAGACAGGAGGGGGAACCGAAAAATACGTACCCCACACACACAAACACAAAAAGAAAAACCAACGCCAACCCACACCACCTGGAATAAAAACCTTCCAAAAAAAAAACCTCTGTGCAAAGCCCAGCCAGGGCTCATCAGCAAAGAGCCATGATTAACTGCTGAAGTAGCAGGGCGTTTCCTTTTCCTAAGGCAGAGCTACCACACAGCCCTGAGAAAGCCTCTTCACAATCAGCCTGTGTTGAAACAAACCCAATCAGTGAGACAGTGAGAATGAGTGTCCCTCCATGGATCCCTGCAGGGAGCTCATCTCATTACAGAGTGAGCTGGGGAGGGACCAGAAAGCACCCAGTGGGGGGTTGTGGGGAACAAAAGCAGAGCAAAGTCTCCGAGACCTGAGAGCCTGTGAGCAGTAAACCCTACTGCGTGCAAATAAGAGACTCTGGGGGAGAGTCTGCCTTGAAAATGGTGCAGCTGCACCAGCCTGCCACTGAAGTGGTCAGCTGGGAACAGGAGAACGCAGAGCCTGATCTCCACAATGGCCCGAGTGGCCTGAACAACAGAACCCAAGGGAGGAAAGCTCCAGGCCTGTTAAAACCTGGTGACTAGGAAGAGAATCTCTCTGCACCTCCAAAACACACCAAAAAGCCTACAGAGCCAAGGAGCACTTCCTACACCCCAGATGGCCGAAGCCTTGGCCTGGGCACAAGGTGCAGGTGCCATTTCCTTACCCTCATGAGTAGGAAGGGTAAGGCTGTCAGCTGTTCCCTGAGGGCTCTGTCCCCAGGCAGTGTGGTCACCCTACTTCCTGAGGTGACAGGGCTCAGATGTAGTGCCAGCAGTCCATGCCTCACAAGCATCTCTAAGGTCAAATTCAAGGAGATGCCTTCAGAATGAATTTAACCCCAGGATGCACAGAAACCAACACACAACCAGCTGCCCCTAAGATGGACACCCCAGCACCTCCTGTACGCTATCACCTGTCCTCTCCCCAGGATTGTTTCCCAGAATTTGCCTTCCCTAACAGCTGGCTCACCTGAATCCTGCCAAAAGTCCCATTCCACTACCCCCAAAAAGAGGCAGAACTTGTGCCCCAAAATCACAGATCTGCTGGCAGTGGGGTCTGAACTCAAACACAACTTCCAAGAGACGCCCAGGTCTCCTCAAAAGCATTTGGAGCCACTGCCTAGAGGTAAGGCTGTGTGTAGGACTGGTGCTTTGAATGAGGTCCTCTCTTTCCCCATGTCAGACACTCTGAACAGCAGAAAGGCCCTGGAGCTGGTGACCCCAAGCCCACTGACTGCCGTGTGGCACCGCACAGCACACGGTCCCTCCTGTCATGCTGCGAGCTGGGAGCTGTGAAGAACCTTATGAGACAGGCACCAGAGGGAAGATGTGCAAATCATCCGCAAAACAGATGCAAATCTAATAATATTGCCATCTCCCCAAAGGGAATGAGGAAGTGAAGCAACCTGGAACAACTGTCAAAACAATACACTCCCCACTGTGGATGGGAATGGGTTTCTCACTAGGTGCCAGAGTCACTGGTTTAACCTTTCTGCTCACCCCTGTCTTCTCACTTTAAAGTAAAATGCTTATTTAACACCAAGAAAAAAAAAAGACGAGCAGAAAACAGAGTCAGAGCATCCCCTGGAAGTGGGGATGAAAGGACACTGGAGGACAGAAATAGACCTGAGAGAAAGGCAGGTGCTCTGGGGAGGAATGTGTGCTCTGCTGAGGGTCAGAACACCCTCCCCTTGACCAGATCCTATTACAGGCTGCAGGATTCAGACATACACAGAGAAATACAGAGATACAGTGATGGTAACTGAACAAATCCTGCTGGAGTTAGGCAGAAGCTTTTTCCCGTGTTACTTCGGGAGTCTTAGAAAAGGTCCCAGCCAACAGACCCTTAAGTGGAACAAGACAACCTGTAACACATTGAAAGACTTTGGTCTGCCTACACCACACTCATCTTTCTACTCATACATCCAACCTTTCATTCCTACCATTCATATTTCAACTCCTTTATTCCTACTCACATCTCTCTGATTTACACATCCATGCATTCAAAGCAGTGCTGGAGCTGTTTCGTACTTACAGCACAGTAACATCAAAACAGGAAAAATTCTTTTCTGAGCCAGGAGGACACATCCAGCCCCCAAAACATTCAGGGAACAAGGCATTCCAATTTCCCAAGCCCTGCATTTGGAAAAACCACAATTTTCCCAGAGCAGAAATCAATGTCAGGGCCCTTGGAGAGGGTGAGGTGTCTGTAGCCTTCCCTAGGATCATCCATCTGCAGGCCATGGAAGCATGATGCTGTTATAATTAAGGATATTTTTCAATACTAAAGGTGCTAGCAGGACACAGATGGAAGCAGCTCTGTTATACCAGTACACCGAGAGAATCTCTTGGTTGGGATCAGCTCAGTTTGCTTTTCACATAGGAGACAGTTTGGGAGTTTAGGTTTGGACTATGGAAATATTAAGGGCTGTCTGGGATGGTGAAAAGCTGGTGACTTGATCCGAATGTGTGTGAGTATAAAGAGACCCGACCACAGCTACAGCTGAGAGCACTGAAGGGTGGAACACAGGAAGTGATCTCCCCAGGGGGAAGATCCTTTTGTTCAAGGATCTCTGTCCCAAAAACACAGCATGGCACCAATTCCTCTGAGCATGCCAAGTTCTGGGACAGAGGAAGCAGCCTCCTTTTGGCCAGCAGAGTCCTGTCTCAGGTTTGGCTCAGGAGGAAGATAAAAACACACTTGGTCTTTCAGCTCCTGAAGGGGAATAACCAGCTTTGGAGGTCAAGGTCCAGGTCCTGCTCTCAGGTGAGGGGCAGGACAGCACCCATTTAACTGGCAAAAGGGGCTTAACTAGAGCTATATCAGGTAATGGGATAGAAGTAACCAAAAAAAGAGGAGGTGGAAGGACACTTAATCTCTTCAGTAAATACTCACGCTAACATCTATATTTGTGCATTTGCCAATCACAATTCAGTTGGAAACAAAAGCAGGTGGCAGAGAGCAAGCACCAAGAGCCCGGATGCTCCTGAGGGAAAGCAAGCTATGAGCAGAGGTGGAGGATGCCCCAGCACCTGAACAGGAGGAGCAGAGCAGGTGCTGGTGTCAGGTCTGTTGACAACCCAGTCAAGGCAAAGTGATAAATCAGGCCCAGAGAGACAAGTAAAAATAAATCTAAAGTAGCAAAGGGTGTTTCCAGATTTTTTTTTTCATATCTTATTGACTGCCAGAAATAAGAGCAAGGGAAGAATTCACTCCTTATCATACCTTCTCAGAGGTGCTGAGTAGGGTAATGAAGTAGAAAATCTGTTTCCAAGGTACATTCAGCCCTGAAATGTGAACATATTTCCCTGGATGGTTGGAAAGGGAAACAGAAATAAATTATAAGTGCGGTCTCCCGAGGTCATGGCAGAAATTGAGGTGTTCATTAAAAAAAAAAAAATAGAAGGGATATGTTTCTGGAAGAATACATCAATGGAACTGGTCATTTGGATATTTTCCAGGCAAATTCAACCCAGGGCATGCCATGGCAATGAGCAACTAGAGATTCATCATGATTTAACCACTGTTTGAATCAAAACACTGGATTTTGGGATTCAGGGCAGTACTTCCTCTCAGATGCATTAAAAGCCAACGTTCAGATGCTCCCAGTGGGCCATACCTTGGACAGCCTGTATAGACAAAACACACTGCTTACCTGCTGAGCAGGAGCATGGTACAAGCAACAAACACAGCATCTGTCTGAGAGCATCTTGGGAACTTTGCCTTCACAGTCCTCTCACACCTCACAGCTGAGGCTGTGGATTAGGGAAGCAGGTACAGACCCAGGGAACAGTAGCTTGCACTGCACTGCAGTGATAGTTCAGAACTGGAGCTTGGGGTGCAAGATCCTCAAAGACATCCAGACCTGAAGACTGGAACAAAGCTCCCAAAGGAGCACCTGAAGATAAGGAGGGTATTACTGAGACCACGTGTGATGAAGTTAATCCCAGTCCTTTTGCTGGTTATGTAAAGAAGGTCCCAGTAACAAGAAACCAAGATCTACATGAGTGGATCTTCACACTCTGTGAGAATCCCCTCCTGCTAACCCCTGTCTCCAAGAGGGCAGGGAGGCTGTGCACCTCAGCTCACAAACACTGCCCAAGCATCCTCTCCCTCCTTACACAAACCTGGCTAAAAGTTATAATTATGTGGGCCCCATCCAGCCCAACACCTGCCAATCTCTTCATAAGAAGAGATCAAACAGCCTCTTTGAGCCCCAGTTGACCGCAGGAACACTGTGCTGCCCTGTCCCCCCTGGACAGGTTTTCACCCTTTGGTGCTTCTCTCCCCTTTCATGCCATATTGCAGGTTGCTCCCCTGATGAAACGTGCTGAAAAGCCCATCTGTCTGCCTGCAGGACAGGCAGCTCCTGACAGATGTGTTGCCAGTGTCCACACTTTTCCATCACTTTCCTGTCTGCCACCGCCTCTTGGATATTAAAAATCACCTGGAGCGATGATTCCTCGTTGCTCTGTGCTCCCTCCTCCAGTCTGTCACCGTGTGAGCCCCTTGACAGGTGATTATTCGGTCACTGAAGCCAGGGAAGCCAGGCTGAAGGAATTAGTGTCTCCTTAAATAAACACGCCGGCCGATTTGGAGAGGGTTTCTCGCTGGACAAGCAGGCTATTTTGGGATCGCACCACTAAGCTGCATTAGGGCTCTGTGGACAGACTGCCTTGGAGCAGCTGCCCTGCTGGCCTTTTGCACCACGGACAGTCACCCCTTGTTCCTCCCCTGAAGCACTGCTTAGCCGGAGCCATGGCCCCTGTCCATGGTCTCTCTGTGCCTCTCGGTCAGACTGGGCTCTTCTCCCTGCACAGTCACCGGCTCGGTGTCCAGGTTCCTCTTCCAGGTTCCTCTTCCAGGTTCCTCTTCCAGGAAACACCATTTCTCCCCTCCATTATATAAGGTGAATAATAAGCAGCCTCATTTCCTTGTACATGCAGTGTGTTGTTCTGATTAAGGCAATGCACTTTTTGGCTTGAAGAATTGGTTTGGGAGGTGTTAGTCTTTGGTGGTATGCCATTCCAGCTGGAGACATCTCTGCTCCCTGGCTTAGGTTGAGTTTACACCTCAGCAGAAGATCCCTAGATCAAAAGCAGTGTGGAACCACGCCTGTGGTTGCTGAGTGCCTCACCATCTTCAAAATGGCCATGAGGAGCCATGCAAAAGTGATGTCACCCTCCAGATTTTTGCTTAATGACCCCTCCAAACTATGTTTCAGGGAGAAAATATTGATTATGCTTCACACAAGCCCCTCCACATTCCTGGCTGTCCTTGCTCTGCTAAGGTACCATCTTCATCACCATCCCTCAGAAAACCAGTGGGATGGAAGTGAAAAGATTACTCATAAGACTATGAACAAGCTGATTGGATCCAAATTATCATCCCCTTTCACATTCATTTTCCATCCATATTTTTGTTTGATGGTTGCAGAACCAGCCTACATTTTCAGTAGCTGAACCTCCCACTTCCTTAGGTTCCTGTTTGCTGGGAGTGCTGGCACAACTTGAGGCCATTTCCGCTCCTTCTACACCCACCTCAGTAGAACCTTCTTTCAGGAAAAAAATGAGGATATTTTACATGACATGAGTGACAAAGCCAGAGGCTGATTTTCTTGCTTTCTTACACTACCTCATAAGTTTTCCTGAGCCCAGCCATCCTGAGCCCAAACAGCCAGGCCAGACCCCCCAGGAACTGCTGGGAGATAGTCTCTGTGCTTCAGCATGAGCATAAGGCAAAGCCTGGATGTGCTCGGAGCCCTGCAAGCCCCCTTTGGGCACTGTCGAGTGTTTAATCCCTGCCCACCGTGGCTCCTCTGCCAGGTGAGCACCCTCCACGCAGTCAAGGCTCAGTCTCCTATGGCCCAGCTCCTGGGGTCACACGTGTGTCAGCTTCCCCACTAAACACGTACGGCACCCTTTCAACTGAGCCCCAAAAAATTTTGTACTTCCCCTCATATTTGCATCTGCAGTATTTGTCTCCCTGCAGGTACAATGCCATGAGCATTCAAAGGGAATTCACTCTGGCTACAGGAGCTGCTCTCTGGACAGAGTCAGGATGGATTTCTAGTCTGCCCTCAGCTGCCACTTCTGAAAAAATGTATTAAAATTTACATGAAAGTGAGCTTCTGATTTGAAAACCATTTCCACAGAGACACTGTGGTGTGCCACCAGAGTTCAGATCAAATGTGATCTATTTTCAAGTGGAAAAGATGGCTCTTTTGCTCATATTGCTGATCACACCTGGCTCCCCTTGGTTAGGGTGTCACTGAAATCTCCTCAGTGCCATGACCCAAATGGCTGCTTGTTTGTCAGTGAAGGCAGATATGGGCTATGCAGCTAAAGCTTCTCGAACAACCGAGTTAAACATTTCTACAGCAGTCACAGTCAACAACCAGTTCCTTTTCACTCACCATCTGCCTCCTGTCAACCAAGGCAAAATGGAAACAAGTGCACCCCCATTCATCACTTTAAAAAAACCCATCACTTAACATGGTTCCTGACACAAAGCTCTTCTCATCCTCAGAGCTAATGCACTGGACTTCACGCAAGCTGTGGGAGCAATGCTGTCAGCAGCAGTGGGAGTTTCTGAAGTTGGATGTGAGCTGGGCATCCAGGCATGAAGCACAGCAGCAAGTCCCCTGAACTCGCTCTGTGCCACATCACTCCCCAGTACTCTCAACTTGCTTGAACCTGACAAGTTGGTTTCACTGTTTTCTGTGCTGTTGGTTGTTTTCTCTTCTCAGAAGAATTTCCCTGTCTGATGAAAATATTTTCCTCCTTTCCAAATGACCAGGGTTTCTGGAAATAATCATCTGTGTCCCAGACAGAAGAACAAATAGCCAGGATTAAGGAACAGGGGAGAAAAAAACCAAGGTCATTCACAGTTTGATACTCTGACCTGCTTCTCCTCAGCTGTCTGCCTGTCATCCTCCTCCTGGCCTCCTGAGTTAGATAAACTTTGCCCTGCTGCTGCTGTGCAGTCAAAAAAAGTCTTTATTTTCTCTGTCAAATTTGCCTTCTTGAAAACTGGTAGAAATCAGCCAGGAAAGCAGAGGGAAGTGGAATAATCAGCACTGTTTTTGAGGCCCGGGAAATCAAGGCTCAGAAAGTGGAAAGTGAGTTTCAGAGGTCAAAGGGACTGTCAGTGGCAGAGAGGAGAGGGACCATGGGACTGCGTCCTTCTAACACCTTGGCTGTATCTCACAGCCTCCAGAGACAGACTTAGAGCATAACATACTTCTCTGGCCCTCTTACAAAGCATTTGCCTGCCAGCAGCTCACTTCTCAGGGAGGGAGTCTGAGAGAGGGACCCACAGCAGCACTGGGAAGCTGTGTGAGAGCAGGAGTGATTCCCTGTCCCGAGGTGTAGCCGGTCCCTGGGGACAGGTTTCCCCTGGACAGCACACAGCCCTCCCTCTCCCCCTTCATTCCTGCTCAGATCTTCACCGTTCCCATTCATCTTCCTTCTCCCTCTTCATCCCCAGATAATCCCATTACTTAAGCTGATGTCAAGCTTCTGCTAAGCACTGTCACCTCTGCCCTTGGCTGGGCTACAAAGCTACCCCGAGCATGGACACACTCAAGAGGATGGTCATACGGGCATGGGCATTGCTGGAATCAATAATTCGGCTTGGAAGCTTCCCTCTAGGGCCATGAGGGCTTGAAAACATGACCTTGAGTTGTCACCTGACAGAGGGATGCCAAAAATTTGAAAGAAATTGTCTGGAAGCAACCGATGAAATACAAATCTTTGCTTCTAGGAGAAAACCCTCTGGGGTCAGGTGTCCTGGGGCCAGGCAGTTTGGTCTCAGGTGAAGAGCAGACTCATGAGGAGCACTGGTTTCCACTGGGGCAGGGGTCCTGTGCCAGGTTTCTGGCTGTGAGCCCCTGGCTCTCTGGCTGCAGGCTCACAGGCCGCCCACGGCCCCTCCCCAGCTGGCTGCACATCCCCAGGCCAGTGCCAGTTCCCTGAGCAGACCTGGAACAGAAGAGGCACTACATAAAAGGCAAAAAGTGCTACAGGGGGAGAACATTAAAATGAAACATTTAGAGCTGCCTCTTGCTGTTGTGTCTTCCCCCACACTATCAGCCCTTTTCTTGCTCAACACTGTGGGGGTGACTGGCTCTGATCAATTGCCCTTTATTTCCATATTAAGTTTCAAGCAGTTGGGGAATGAATGTCTCCCTCTGCCATCAAGCCCCGTGCATAATTTTTGTTAAAAGGTTGTTAACTTGCCCTTTTAAAAATTATTATTATTTCCTCCTTCCAAAGTCTTTGTTTCTACATGCCATTTAGAGAACCATAGGAAAGAATTTTAAGAGTTATGAAATGCCAAATTATGTTAAATAGATTCTGGATGACCTTAGCAGAAAGCTGGCTTGTTGACAGGCCTGCTACACCACCCATTGTGTCCAATATTAAGTGAAAGTCCTATTTGCATCTCCTCCATGAGTGCCACGTGGAATCCCACCAGCTCAAGGGATGGTCCCACCTGATATTCCCCAGTGAATCTCCCAGTGCACTGCTAAGACCAGCTGCTCAAAGAACCAGAAACCTCCCTGCGCTGCAGTTACCCAGCTCTCCTGACACTCCAGCACAGGACATCTGTACCAGACTCTGCTCTACAGACTTTCATCAGTCAGGTGTCTGTCCAGGTGCTGGGGCTGATGGGCTTTCCCTCCAGAGGATTAGGCAGTTTCCCTCCCTGAAAATAGCTGCATCTCATACCACCCCATGGTGGATGAGTGCAGGGCAGCCCGGAGCTCGTGAAACTGATTCTAGGAAAGATCCCTCCGCCGCGGTCTCCCTGGCTAATTGGAAAACTCAGGGAGGGGGCTGAGGAAAACAAATATCTGCCCCTTAGCACGCCTGGGCACTCTCCCTCATCAGGGAAGGCTCAGCATCCAAATGAGCTGCGTGTTTACATCTGCCACGGTCGCCTCGAGAGCTGCACTGCACACACTTGGATGAGTACGACAAAAGGTCATCTGGTCCCGCTGCTCAGGGACACAGCACTCCCTCATGTGTGAGCCTCGCAGAGAGCTGGACAGGCACCTTCGGGGGAAGGCTAAGACAGGCTTTTATCTCTTTTTCCCACAGAGAAAACAGTGACAACAACCGCAGAAATCCAGGTTAGGAGCCTTTCAGGGGAAAACACAACTTCTGCGTACCTGCCTGCTACACTGGGACACGTCACCTGCCAGCAGAGCAGCTGAAAGAGATGTGTGCCCAGGCCTCATGCAGGTCACCTCCGAGTGTCTTTGCTTGCAAGACAACAGCCAGCTGAGAGCTGCTGTTCTTGCTTAGCTGAAAGAGAGGGGGGTTTAGTGAGCCCAGCAACAGGCAAAGACACAAATTCGTGAACCTTTCTTCCACGTACCAGTGCAAAGAGCAGGCTGGGAAAAGGATTTACTTCACAAAGCTTCTGGAGATTTCTTTTTTCAGCTGAAGATCAAAATCCCAAGCTCCCGTGAAACTAAACAAAAAAAAAAAAAAAAAAAAAAAGTCACCTGGTTTCAGCCAATTAAAATGTTTTGTTTCAGTAGCTTCTGAACATGCTGTTAATAATCAGCTTAAATTGCAGAACAAGGGTGTTTCAAATTAGAAAACTTAAAATCTTGGTTGTCAAAGAGGAACTTCTCAAGAATTTGAAGGCTCTTTTTTAAGCTGAGACATTTGTCAAAGCTGTTCTTTTTTTTCCCCCAAAAAAAGATTTTAACCTCAATAGATCTGCTACCCTTTTGACACAGAGACAAGGAGAGAGAAAGGCGAGGCCCAGAGCTGGTGGGAAACCAAGGTCATAACCAAGGTCACTCACTAAATCACCATCACATCAAAGGTTTGAAACTGTAGGATGAGTTCTGGATTCCTCACTGGTATTTGCTATGGCCTTTCGTAACACCAGGATTTCACTAATGACTTAAAATCTCCAGCCCATCTTTCATCCCCAGGCATTACATGGAAACTACATTACCTCCTCAGGAGATTAATGGGACCATACTGCACAGGAACTGGTGGTTTCCTCATCATCCACGCTGCTGATCCAGCATGTTTAATGATCACTCTGCCTGGGCAGCTTGGACACGACTGAAGTGATAAATAACTAGAAAAACAGATTTTTTTTCTACAAAGAATTCTAGAAGAATATGAGCAAATATTTGCAAAGTTCCTGATTAGCTCTTGGACATTTCTAGAAGGCAGCATGAGAAATGGCTTGAAAACAACACAGACATTCTGAAAAAGCAAAGGGGAGATTTCTAGCGAGCAATGTGGAAATTTCTATGAAGAAACTTAAGGAGTCCTGGAAAGTAAAATGAGAATTCCCAGAAATCACACAGAGATATTCCTTGGAAGAAACCCGAAATATTCCTTGGAAACATCCTGAGAAAATTTTTTAAAAATCAAAGGAGAAATTCCAGGAAAAGGAAGACTGTTGGAAAACATCCTGGGAAATTTCTGGAAAGCAGAGAAGAGAATTCTGGAAAGCAACTTCTGTGGTAAAATGTCTAGAAAACACCAGGGGAGTTTCTAGAAGTCAAATGTGAAATTCCTGGAAAGCATCTGGGGGCAACCCTAGAAGGCTAGGAGAAAATTCCTGTAGGGGAAGACTTCTGGAAAAAAACCTGAGAAACTTCCAGAAAGCAGCATGGAGCTTCCTAGACAGAACTCTGGAAAATTCAGAGAAAATTTATGATGTGTTCCTAGAAACACCACAGAACAGTCAGAGAAAACAAAGCAGAAATTCCTAGAAAGAAAGAAAAAACCACTTTCAAAATTGCTTCAAAATTGTTAGAAATCAATGGGGCATTCCTGGAAAATGTGCTGGGACATTCCTAGAAAGCAATGCGGAAATTTCTGGAATGAAATGAGGAAAATTCTGGAAAGACTCCAGGATAATGTCTAGAAAGGAAATGGAGATTCCTACTGTTGCGGTGGGGGGCAAGGTGGTCAGGAGCCGCAACCTTCTGAAAGCGTCCCCGGCTGAGTCGGGAAAATTCTGGAAAGCATCCAGGATAATGTCTAGAAAGGAAATGGAGATTCCTACAAAGCACTGGGAATGTTCTAGAAAGCTCTGCCAATGCTGATTTTGAGGGGGAAGAACATGTGAGGGTGGTAGCAGACCTGGAGAGAGGGTCAGGGGAGGTTGAGAAAGGCATGATAATCCCCAAGATCCCCAGAGTGCTGAAGGTGGAAGGCAGAGAAGCAGCACCCAACCTCAGGAAGGTCCAGCTCGGTGCAGGGATTGCAGGAGACCAGGAATGTCGCCTCAGAGACCAAGGCACACACATGAAGGCACACAAGGTCACATTAAGTCTGCCCACATGGTCCTGATCCACATGCATCTAGTCTGTTCCTAGAAACCTCCAATGATGGATGAACTCCCTTTTCCATGTCAAGGCATCTCTTTATTTACCTCCCCCTATTTCTGGGAGGGGTTTCTTTGGTGTACAGCTTCAGTCTTTGTACCTCCTCTTTCCCTGTCCCCTCAGGCACTGAGAAGGATGTGTTCCTAGGATCATAGGAAATCTGAGTGGAAAGGGAGTTTAGGAGGTCTTTATGTCCAACTTCCTGCCCAAAGCAGGGTCAGCTCTGAAGTGAGGGCTTTGTCTGCTCAGGTCTTAAAATCCTCCAAGGACAGACACTGCGCAGCCCTTCTGGACACCTGGTTTAACAGCTTGACTGTCCTCACATGAAAAGTTTGTACCATATTAGGAGGACATATACATAACCAGTCTGAACCTCTCTTGTTCCACGGGATGTCCATTGCAGCTCATTCTTCCCCTGTGCTCCATTGCAAAGAGCCTGACTTTGATTTCTCCACAGATTCCTCACAAAAGCTTTCTGAGCACATCCATGGCTGCCCACACTGCCCAGACAGCCCTCCCTCCCTTCCTCTCTGGCAGGTGGTGGGCCCATCTGCCCAACTCCCTCAAGACCAACTTTCTTTTTTCCATGGCTTCTTCAGAAGCTGTTTTTCAGACCATTTCTGCTCAGGAAGAAGAAGAGATCACAGAGAAATTGGTGACATCACTTCTATGATGTTCCTCTCCCCAGCTGAGTCAGCTGTCTGGGAGACAGCCTAGCAATTATCTCCAGTAGGCCTCTGCACATCTGATTGACTTGCCTTTGCTTTCATGCCTGGCACTTCAACCATCAGGGACAGCAAAGCAGGGGGAGAATTTTCCTAATGGAATGAAACAAGGGCTCCAAAAATTATAGCTGCCTCATCTGGAAAGCAGAGCATGTCTCAGCCTCCCCACTGTGCTCAGCCTCCAGGTTATCACCTACAGGCCCAGGCTCAACAGCACAGACAGTAATCATTTGTAAATAATTCTGAAAGTAGAAGAGATAGCACCCAACATCACTGACTGAAAGGCAGCAAGGAATATGACCTGAGAAGGTGAAATCCACTCTTGGAGGTTCCTGTTAGGTGTGGAGAGGGTCGTGACACAAGCCTGAGCTCCTACCTCTGCCACTGACTCCAGGCAAGTTCTTTACCTGGTTTGTGCCTCAGTTTCTCCACAGTGTTTCATCTGGGAATGGCTCCCACTCTGCAGAAGGATAGTATGCAGCACAACAGCCCCTTGATCTGTAGCTACTCACATATAACATGTCTGGTTCTGGTCGCTGGTCAGTGGCCACGGTGCAGTGCTCGTCCAATAGCCAAGCCAAAAGCTCTCCTCAAAGCCAGGTGAATTCATCCCTATTTGTCACCTGGGAATGGGGCCTGGCCTGCTTGTCTCCATAGTTATGCTGTGTCACTGGCCAAAGGATGTTAACTGGGAGTGTGCTAATAATGAATCCTGTGCGGCAGTGCCCTGGCTCCCTGAGGTCCTTGTGTAGACATGGCCACCGTGGCCCATCTGTGGCAATCCCTGTGCTCTGGGGGTAAAAGATTCCTCTCTGTCCACGCTGTTTAACTCTAGCTCAGGTTACTGGTCTCCAGCTTGGGCTCAGTAAAAGCTGAGTTGAAAGCACCTCTGAGGAATATGGTTTCAGCATAGCTGTGTTCAGCCTCTCCCACACCACCTGGGCATCTCTGTGGGGTGGTGGCTGCTCTCCAAGGGAATTCCTGCTCTAGCAGAGTGCGGGTACTGCTTATGAGATGACAGCTGCTGCTGGGGCAGAGCCACACACCCACATGCTGCCTGAATAATGAAAACAAAAATGCCTTGCTCCCACTGGATGCTGTTTTATTGCCTGACTGGTGGTTGCTGCCATGTGAGTCACTTCCAGGGGAGGCCACAAGGCACTTCTGTTGCAGAAAGAAGAAATGATGCAGAGCCCGAGCTGCTGTGCACTTTGGAAAGCAGATCAATACATGATCAGCAGATCAATCACTGTCTTGGACAAGGGAATTGTAGCTGGAAAGACTCTCGTGCTTTTCTGGGTCATTAGTAGAGCCCCCTGTTCTAAAGCAGGGCCTCCATCTAACAACAGTGCTCTACTTGATTAATGCTGATTAGCCCTGCTTTGCTTGGTACGTTGATTAAAAAGCAAGGTTCATTTCCCAGGTTTCCTTCCCAATCACATTCCCTAATTTCTTTTGGCACTGCCACAGCCTCTTAATTCTTCAGTCCTTCAAGAAGCTCATCAGACAAGGACAATGCTGAGGCACTAACAAACAAAGGTCAGATGTGGATTATATCCAAAGGGAAGCTCTCTCCTGGGCTGTGTTACTCTATGTAATAGACAGGCTAGCGGTGGTGTCACCTTAAAATGTTGCTCATGACAACTCTGAAGGCAGATAAAAACCCATCACCACTCAAGATGTTCCTACATACCAGCCTCCTCAGACACATCTGTTTGATTCCCAGCAACTGTAGAAGCAAAGGGACCCATTTTGCCTTTTCTTCACATTATCAGATAAATTGCTGTAGAAATGTCTTTATGGCTTAAACCAATGGCCCACCCAGCTTGTTCAGCAGCTGCAGCAGATGCAAAGAAACCAAGGCAAACAGGGTGCATACAAAGTGGTGTTGACCCACTCTTCCCATCTTTGGTGGTCTGTGATTCAAGGGTGCTCATCAGTTCAAAGCCATATGTTTATGGGGTTTAACATCCAGTAACGCTTTGTCAAGTCCCTCGTGGACTCCTGTGGCAACAGGATGGGCAATGCAATTGCACTTCATGGAATGCAAAAGGCACTTGCTTCTGTCTGTATCAAATCTACTGCTTGCCTGCTTTCAGAAACACCTTGTTATGAGGAAAGGGCAGCAATCCTTCCCTCACAGCTCCATATTGTCCATGATATGCGAGGTCTCTGTCGTTGCCCCTTTAGGCACCTCTTGTTCTAGCCAGGGAGTCCTACCTTCACACAGAACCAATTCTGCAGCTTATTGGAAGTTGTTTCAATAAAACAACCAGGGCTCAAGAAAACAAAGATCCCATTACTGCCTCTTTCACGATAAGAAACTGGAAATTCAGAGGATCTTTAAAACACAACCAAGTAAATAACAATTTGGAATAGAGAGCAATGAGTTAATCTGACATCTGAATATTCACTGCTATTAAGATGAAGACTTGCCTCCTTCAGCTCTTATGTAAATAGAACTCATCTGCGATGCAGATTTTATTAATTAACTGGCAAATCGAGAAAACCCCAATAGGCTGTAATTGAACTTCACGTTGATGATAGATGAGGAGACACTTACAGGCCATCCGCTGTGTCTGCACAGTCACTCCTGGAACTGCTGCCATGCCTACCCATCCTCACAGCAGAGGGGCTGCCCCATCCTGAGCAAAATCAAGAATATCTGAGGGGCAAACAACCAGAGCTGATGGGATGCCTGGAGCTGATGGGATATCTGGCACATTTTCTTCCTGAAGCACCCTCTGGCTCTTCACACTGCTTTTGTTCATATTTTCTGCAGCTCACAGGCCCTCTCAGGAGGCAGGCAGTAGCTGCTGAACCTCTCACAGGAGGGAGGATGCTCACAGCTTGGAGGGGACGTAATCACCCCTAACATGAGGAGGGGACACTCGTTAACTCCATGGAGAGCTGGGCAGCTCGGATGTCCCCGTGGGTTCTGGGAAATGTGAGATTTCCATATACCTGGGGACGGTATACCCCGGTGATGATACACCCTTTAGAGATACACCCCAAACCAAGACCACAGACCAGTCAGATTTCCCTGTGTCCCAGTGGTGACTCCCTGCTGGGTAACATGGACAGTGGCAGAGCAGCCTGTGTGTGGAAAAGGCAGCCCTAAAGCCCTGCAGGAGCACCATGCTGCTGCCCTTCTCCATCGAGGCGGCACGCGGCAGGGCCCAGCGGGAAGGAGATTAAGGCATTATTGATGTAGGAGGAGAAGGGATGAATGAAACAACCCCCTGCACGGGTGCTTTGCAGTTCTTGGAGGGGAACTAATTTTGCTTTTATTTTGCTAGAGAAACAGCGAGGCGGGAGCCAGGCGCCCACCCTCGGAGCTGCTGAAGCCTGGGTTGATCTCGGCGCGGGAAGAGGAAGCGGCATTTGAAGCACTGAGATGTGAGAAGAGTTTCATTATTGCTCTGGATAGCCCCTTCATTAGAGGAAAACACAGTATTTAATGAAGGAGAAAGAAAACAGGAGCTTCCTGCTGTGTCCAGAGAGCCGTCTCTTTTCAGCTTTGCTTCTTGCCCTTTATTTATGGGAATGAGGGAGGCTGGACCTATCCATCCCCATAGCACCTCGTCCCTGGGTCTCGTAAGGGATGCTCCAAGGCCACCCCAGATGAAGATCTCCCTGCAGACAGCAGCCTATGAGCACAGTCCCTGCTGGTCTTCACAGTTTTCTCCCCGTGCCCACACCCAGGTGGGCAGAGACCGCTGGCTGTGGGTGTGGAAATGGGGTACCGAGATCTGTCCCTGCCTCCAACCACATGCCCCCGCAGGAGCTCTACACCCAGAAATTCAATGCCATACTCTTGTTATCAAGGAGAAACTGAGGCACAAGTGTTACACACACGTATGAAGACCATGTTTGATTAAAGGGCACAGGGAATGCTTTCCCCATGGCTTTCCTGCAAAGTGCCCTCAGATTACAAGGGAAGGACTTGGTTTCTCATGACTGGTTTAACAAACCCAACATGGGATTCACACGTCAAGCTAATTCTTCCCAGCTGGCACCAATTATTTGCCAAGGTAGTTTTGATCTCTCAATTACACCCCACAAGTTTCCAGCATGGAAAAGCAGAATATCTTTTCTTTCTCTTCCTCCTCTCCTAATAATTGGGTTTTTTTTTTAGTAACATGTCAACAGACTTCAGGAGTAGAACCAGCTCACATTCCCTTTGCTGGGACAACTCTAGCTCTGCTAGGAATTGAGATGAAAGGAAGCTTGCTTTCATCCCAGCATAAGCAGGCAAGAAGTGGAGCATGAACAGAGAGAAGACAAGCAGAGAAGCGAGCACTGTGATTTTATTCTGAGTCTCTGCACCTAAAGCTGTCCTTAATCACCACTCATGACTCATAGCCATTTCTTTCACTGGGAGCTCCAGACGAGGTAATTTGGTTTCAGAGGCTCAGAGGCACATTGGCTGGAAGGGACCTCAGGATGTCTCCCATTCAACCACTCATAATTTGCTCTCAGTATTTGCTTGGGATCCCTCATGACCTGTCCTGTTCCCAAAGCAATGAGTTTTGAATGTGTCCCGAGGTGAGAAAGCTTCCTGCAGTGGAGAACATGTTGGAGGAAGAAGAGTAGTTTCAACAATTGCCTGCGCTCTTGGCTGCTCTGGAAAACTCCCCAGCCCCCTTCACCAAGTCACCTGTACCAGGAGATGGACTCTGGGACCTGTGCAGGTCAGGGTTCATGCAAGACAGCATCCATAGGATCTCAGGAGACTGACAAAAACAAAAGGACAGGGGACACAGCTTGCAGAAAGCAGTGAGGTTCAGGATAAGGTCAGGAGCTGGAGAGGAGCTGTGTGTGTGAGGGTTGGATAACCACAGACTCAGACCATCAAACCCAGCCATCATCTGACATTAATCATTTTTTCCTGCTGGATTCTCAGCTGCAGCCAGATGGTGGACTGAGGTTTGACTGGAGCCAGGAGCAGAATCTGCCTGCTCTGCCTGCTGCTCTCCAGGAGAAACTCCTTCATCCTGGACCTTCCTGCATTATTTACAGAGACCACAGCCCCTTCTCTGTACCATCACCAGGACATTCCAGTGATTTCCAAGCAAAGGAGCAAGTTGCCTCTAAATTACATTTCCGGCAAGCATCTCTGCTAATTAAAGATATGAAATGAATTTACCATTGCATCAATTAAAATCCATTCACAGCTAATACCTTCCTCTTTTCCAACGTCATTTATTTATTGAGGGTGGGGAAGGAAGGAACCGTGCTCGGAGTCTCCAGAAGTTCTCTGGGTTTGGAACAGACTTGGATCTGCCTCGTTACATGGAATAGGTCCCTGGAGAATGCAGACTGATTGCAATCTAATTTATGGCATTCATCAACATATGATTTAATGCCGGGGTCTCAGATATGAGATCTCTTTATTTCCCCCTCTCTCCTCACACAGACTCAGCAGCTCAGTTCCACTCCATGCTTCCTTCCCTCCCAGTACTGCTTCTTTCCTGCATTAAAGAAACAGCCTTTGGTTTGGTTAGGAAAGCTCGTTTATCATGAATGAACTGGGCATCTCACCTAAATTTCTGGGAATTGAAGTCAACTGAAAACAAGGAGAATCTAATCCTTGTTTTGAATGTGTTTGGGATCTGGTGCTCAGCTGCAGCGTGCCTCGGCTTCCCCATCTGTGACACAGGGATGCTGTTCCCAGCTGCCCTCTGAAAGCCACAGGAAGAATAAAAATACACTTGTGCTTTGGAGCCCCACAGAGAAGTTTGCAGAGTGTGTTTTACTGTTGCTTCTCTGTATTGTTCTTGGCTGTGACCTTGGACTGAGCTGAACCAACGAATGATCAAACAAAGCACTTACATTTCAGGTGCACGTTGGACACTTATGAAAGAAAGCCTAAAACTGCAAAGTCTTCTGGTAGCAGCCATTAACCCATACGGTGACTGGGAGCCCTGGAGGTGTTGACAAAGTTATAAATCATCCGAGTGGTGGATGAAGGGCTGCTTGTCTGCTCTCTGCCAAGAGGCTGGCACAGGCAAAACACGACAGCAAAACAAATCTGAGGCCAGAAAGTCGGTGTGCAGCTTGCCTGGGGCAGGGAAGGCAGGTCAGGGAATAGGGTGAGATGTGCAGAAGAGCAGAGGGTATTCAGCTGTGGAAAGGGGAGACTTCTGCTCCGCTGGCACGAGGAGCAATAGTTGCATAGGGTAACTGAAGGCAGATGTAGCCTAGGACGGGAACTGTAGGATCTCTCTCTGCTGGGGTCAGGCTTCCTTTCCTTGTGGCACAAAACTCCACAGACAGAACTGGTTTTGGGACAGACATTTCAGTGTTTTGGCTCTCTCACTGCTCAGATCCCAAGGTCACCTTCAGCAGAGTCCCACTCTCTGTGTGCAATGTCATTGAAGCTCTGAACCACCATGAACAGAGGGGCCACTGCTCCATCACTCATCTGCTCTTCCTGAATTGTCTAAATGTGCATGGATTTAGTGGATGTGGCTTAATTTTTTGCTCTTCTCTCTGATAAAAGAAATAAAGCATGCAAGGTCATTTTTACACTAATCTATAGCTTACTCTGTCCATCAAAAACATCAAAGACTGCTCCAGGCAAGAAGGAAATATGAAGCTCCCTGTCCTTGATGGGACAGAGAAGATGTAGATTCCAACTGCAGGGAAGGAAACTCAAGTTGGATTCACCAGGAAAAGCCATAACTCAACACTGAAGGACAGGAAGAACTGACTGCAAAGCTCCTCACTGATGGCAGACCTCCTTCATCTGGGGAACAGCAGGTTCAGCCAGAAGAACACACAGTGCAACCAACATGTTGAAAACCAAGAGCTTTGGTGAGCTGTGGACAACTTGATGTAACATTAGTAGACATTTAATACCTTCATAGCAGTAGAGTGCGGAAGTCAAAGGATTGAGCGTCCGTGTGGTGAACAGCCTATGCAAAAAAAATCCTGCTCATTAGGAATGTCACCTTTCCTCTTAATACAGACTTTTCCTGGGGCTACAACTTACAGAAGTGAACATTTCCCTGGCTAAATTGCTCTTCGGTAACATTAGGCAGGCAGATTGGAAAAAACCCCAACATGCAGCACTTCCATCACAAGATAAAAAGATGGAAGGGATGCAATCACCTCTGGTTACGCATGGGTTAAAAGTGGCTTCCATACTTGTTGAAAACATTTTTTTTCTTTTTCTGGTTCTGCTCCTGAGTTTATCCTATCCCAAAGTAATCAAGCGTTTTGCTGCCACTGCCAATCACCACGGCCTGCTGCTGACAAGAGAAGCGTTGCCGCTAGAGTTGGAGCACCACGGGATGCTCGAGGCAATGCCCCTGCTGGGATGCAGCACAGCTCAGTCCAGACTGGAGCTGCTTCGTGCTCCTGTCACTCAGTCCAGGGCTCCGACAGTTCACCGGGAGCTGGCTGACCTTGCCAGACCTGCAGGGGGGAAAGGGGTGCTCTCACCCACTGTCAGCCTTCAACCCAGGAGAGCTGAGCCCACTTCTTTCCTCTGTCCCAGCACCCACGTACCTACAGCAGCCGGATGTTCCCATCCATGATCCACCATTTGCACACATTCCTTGGGAGCACATGAAAGGGAGAGTTATCCACTTCCACTTAGGACACAGGCTAATGTTACAGTCCCCCTCTACCAGCAGTTCTTTAAATGTGAGCATGCCTGGTATGGCATAGATGGCCAGGACGTGGCCCCGGGGGCTGGTTTCCCACCTGGGAGGTTGGGATCGGTCTGCAGACACAGTTACAGCCAGGGCAGGCAACAGCCTCCGGATCAGGCGTGCAGTGAATGCTCTGTGAGGTGCTGAAGGAGTGCCTGGGAAATAGCAGGTGAGGGTTCTGAAAGGTGCTGGGGAAAGGGCACGGCGGGAGCACAATCTGCAATGCAGAAGAGAGCACTGCATCACCTCTCGTGTGAGGTGGCAGATTAATCAGGAGTCACAGAGTGCATTTGTAACCTGCCTGGCAACCCAGCAGCACTTCCCACGTTCAGCCCTACCCAGCTCTCCCTCCACTCCCAAAGTGCCAGCTTAATTTTACAGGTCCCTCATTAGAAGCGGGTCTTGATCTGGGAGGAGAAAACACTGGAGCAAGGACTTTGGCAGGGACAGGCAGCAGAGCCACCCACTCCAGCGTGTGTCTGTAGGGAGTGAGAACTGGCATCGGGGGAGGTCCCTGTTCCTGCAATGAGGGGCGCATTTCAGGGAAGGAGTTAAGTTTTCCTATGTGCCTTGCTCAGTTCTTTAATTTCTTTCCTCTACCATTGCTGAGACTTAAAGTTTTCTTCTGAAGCCCAGATATCAGCAGGGGGATGGGCACCTCACTCCCACCCTTCCAAGCTCTCTGGAGACTCCAATAGGTTTGCATCCATGCAGTTTCTTCTCCAGTTTGCTGGTGACAGCAGGTGACTTTTTTTTTTTTTTTTTTAATCTACATGTCCAGCTTAGATAGCAGAGAAGGTAGAGCGTGTAAAGACTGCCAACTTCTCCCTCCAGATCCATTTGAGAGGCTTTGGGAGGTGTTGGATGCGCACAGCCTGGCTCACCTTCTCACTGGATTTCAGGATAGCAAGGCTGTGAGTGGAAAGAGACATGGAAAAACAGTACCTTCCCACCTGTTGGGATGAGGGCTTCCTGTTCTGCTTTGCCCATATGTGTCAGATTTACCCACAGATAACCCCTCCAAATGCTTTTCAGCTATTTTTACCTATTCTCTGGCCAAGCAGTACTTTCTACAGATGCAAACAAAACATGTAATTCATTCTTCCCACCTCACCTCCACTGCAACTACTCCTGTTACCCTGGGTTTGTTTATTTGGGAAATGTTCCCCTTTCTTTTGTGAAGCAAGCTTTTGATGCTGGATAATTTTGTGCCTGCCTTCAGCCTCTCAAGTCCTTTGAATAAGCCAAGCTGTCCATGAGATGGTGCCACATGCAGAGTTAAAACCCCACTTTGCTTAGCAGAGACAGCAGAAAGGGAACAGCCTTCCTAGGCACTGCACTTAATATGGCATATTTATTATGTCTATTATTATTATAATCTGGACTTCTTCAGCTTTGGGAGCATAAATAATACAGCATCAACAAAAAAAAACACTTTTAAAAAGGTGTTTTTATATATAGGTAGATAAAGATAGCTCACTCTGATTCATCTGCTAAAAATTGCCGCTGTTCCTTGTTTGTTTGTTTTGTTCAAGCAGAAATCGCTGGGCAAGATGAATGCCAGGAATGGGAATACAGAATAAGCCTATATTTCACAACTTCTTGTCATGCAGGAAGGTTGCTGTCAAAACTTTGGTACAGGTCTGGAATTTGCTTAGAAATGAAGTCCCTGCTCCGGGGTGTAGTGCAGCAGCCGAGCACAGGCAGGCAGGGAGGCAGGGACGAGCATCTGGCCCATCCAGGGATGAATGAAGGTCAGCATGCCTCATCCGTGGGAAGGCTGCAGGGACTGGAACAGGAGCTGTGCAGCCTCCACGAGCTGGCATCTGGATGGGAATGTGGATAGCTGCGGCTTTCACCCTGCATAGCTGAAATTGGAATGGTTTGAAGAATTCCTGGGAAGGCTGTTTTACCTTGTGCCATGCAAGGGTGTAAATCTTTGTGCCTGTTCTGCTGAGGAAGTGCAGTTTTTCCTCTGGTTGGGATCAGGGTTTAGTGTCAGCAGCCAGTGCAGAACAGAGCCACAAAAAAACCCTTAAGGCTGTAAAATTGACCCTTGGGCAGACAAATTTCTCACTCAAAAATATGGATGGAGGTAATGTTGCTGGAGCTGCACCTCCTGGCTACATTTTTGGCCAGCTTCTGGATAGCTCTGAGCCAGGAAGAGACACAAAGCCTGCCTAAGTCATGGCACACTGCACAGCAATAGACTCCTACACTGCTCTCCACCCCTACAGCTCCATTTGCACCTGGCAGGGGTTGCCACATCCACAGCCTGCTGCCCTCATGTCCCTCACATGTCACAACAGAGGACAAGCAGCCTGCAGTGGAGCTGGGAGCAGCATCAGGTCTCCGGACATGGCGTAAAAACTGGGCATCACCTTCTGTAGAGATCCTGGGATCTGGTCCCAGTCATAGACAAGAATCCAGACTGTCTGCTCTGGGCATTGCTAGTGAGGTGTCAGAGTGGTTTTTCAGCTCTGCATGGACACCACCATTATCAAGGACATGTCCCAGTAGCCAGCTGGATCCTGCCTTGGTGGAAATAAAACACCAGTGCTTTGGCTGTGGTTACATAGAGGGTAAGCCATAAAATAAAAATACTAAGGAAATAGCTGAAACAAACACTTGACATCCATCATGAGGCACAAGATCTGTCCTGACCCACTAAAACATTATTTGTTCTTTCTCCCAGGGGCCAAAACACCGCTCTTCTGCATGAGATATGTGTGTCATTGGATATGTGTGTATCCCTAAATTTAATTTGTCCAATTGCATTAGGACAAGCAGCTAATTCTGAAATTCATTTTGCTCCCATAATCAACCCCTCTGCCAAATGGCATTTGGGTGGAATTGTGGAGATTGTGATTTTTATTTAAAGTGATTTATTGAAATCATTAGCAATGTTCCCTAAGTGGAATCCATGGCAATCCTTTTAATCTTCCCCCCATCACAGTAAATGCAAACATTTTTTTTAATAACAGAGAGTTTGAAATATAAGGTTATTAAAATCCACACTTGTATATTTCTCCATGCTTTCTCCCTCTGAAATGGGTTGGAAACCATAGTTGTGGAAATAAAGGCTCCCTTTCAGACCAGAGATGCAGGGAGTGTATCATGAAGTTAAGCATCTATTGAGTCACTTTAAATTGATAAGGGTGTTAATGAAAATGAAAGGAGCAAACTTTATTTCCACTGGGGGGAAATACAAATGGTGGAGGGGTATTTTTTTTTTATTGCCCTAAGCCCCTTTAAGGGAGTCAGTGTCTGCAGCAGAACTCAGAGCTTCCCCAAGTGCTTTTCCAGACTCTTCCCAGAGGTGCTCATTCAATGGAGGTCCAGGGAACTGAGGGGGTTTACCCTGTGTCCTGCTGGAGCGAGGTCTGGCCTGTTGTCACCAGCTGTCCCCAGGCACACAGAGAGCTGCCCCTTTCGCCCTCAGCTCTGATTAATCTCCCCACTTACACACACCTTGGCAAACCCTTTGCCCCAAATCGCTCAGCTCCATCACCTCCTGGCACAGTGGAGGGGGCCTGCCTGGGACAGTCACACCCAGAGCCAGGCACAGGGATGGGTCGGTCTGGTGCTCTCCTGTTCCCTCTGGTTGATGCACTGGTGCCGTGGCAACTGCTAACACCAAACAGCTGTGGTGCAAGTACAGCTTCAGAGCAGCTGCGGTCCCCAAGGACCAGTGGGCATGTCCTGGGGGTTGTCCTTTCCTCGGGAGAACCCCAGCCAAAGGGTGTGCCTCCGGAGCAGGGCAGAGCCAGGCTGCACCTCCTGGCTGTGGTACCCCTGTGTAGAGCCCAAGACTCACTTTGCATTGGAAAGTTCTTATAAAAAATTAATCTTGCCATATTTTCCACCTTGGAAGAATAAAATCTGTTGTGGGAGGACTGAGAGTCTGAGAGAGGAGCCATTTGCCCTTAGCTCCTGACTCCTGCCCTGGCTCTCAAAGTGCCTCCACAGCTTCATGCTCCAGAGGCAGAGGAGATGCTCCAACTCCAGGCATCAAGATGCTGGGGCAGAGGAACATCAGGACATGTCCCATTGCAGGATATGTATCCATGCAGCTGCCCAGATGTCCTTCTGTAACCAGTCACAGCTCTGTCACTTGTGAGAAGAAATTTTAGGATGCTGTTAAATGGTCCTGGGGGCCAGAAGTCACCGTGACATGGTCTATGCACATTCCAAGGAGGCCAGAAAAGCTTTTTCCTCCACATTTTCTTTCAGCTCCTGGGCTGTACAATCTGTCGATCACCAACTTAAGCCCTGGTGGTATTATTGTACGGGAAAGATGTTGCCATTTTATTCCATACGCTTCCAACCCCCAGGCAGCTGGCGGGATTGCTGCTGGCTGGTAAAACACACACACACATACACACACAAAGTTAATCTTTTGCTATTATTTCTCAGAAGCTCCATTTGACTGCTTTCAGGCCTGATGTGGTGATTTCCTTGCCCTCGTGACAGCTACTTCTTACATGGGGGAGCAGCATCACAAAAAAGAAAGAAAGAAAGAAAAAAAAGTAGATGTGAAAAATGGAGCTGTGATTTTTTTTCACCTCCATATATAGAAAGACAATTTCCCCCTCTCTAAGATTTCCTCTTCCTCCTCTTTAAATAAGTCCCAGTGCCTTCAAACCAAGCCAGCACCCCAGGCAGATCCCATTGCCAAGGCAGATAAGGAGATGCATTTGTAGGGAACATGAACCAGTTTAAGACCCTTATCAAGGTGACCAGGGACAGGCTGGCTCTTACCAGTTGGCACAGCTAACCAGGGAGGGGAGATGGTGAGGGAGCTCAGCCTCAAACCCTCCGTGCTTTCTGCAAACCCGACATCCTTCTGCTGCCAAAACTTTGCTGGGCGGAGGCTGCCGGGGAGGGAACAGGGCTGTGGGGAGCATCACTCCTCTGGGATGCTGGCGGTGGGATTGATGATGTCCTCCCTGCTCCCGGCAGCGCCCGCGATGTGATTTCTCCCTGCCGGCGGCACCGCTCCCAGACAAAGGCTGAGCTCAGCGCCCGCGGGCGGCTGGACCCGGGGTACCCACGCGCACCCACGCGAGCGCTCCGGCTGCTCCCCACCTTCCCCTCCACCTCCCCGGGAACATCCAGCAGACGGATCAAAGCTCATCTTTTGTCATCGAAAGGATTAACTCCCCGGGGAGCAGCGGCAGAGGCTGAGCCTACGCTCCCGCCACGCATCGCCTGCTTCGCAGCACGCTCAGGAGTTGTGGAGCCAACCTCCCGGCAGCTAATCCCCCTCGCTGCTGGAGCCGGGGAGGCTGGGCAGAGCCAGCGGGGCTGTAGGGTGCAGGGACAGGAGGGAAGAGGACGGGGAGGAGTGTACACACACACGCACACGGCGAGCACGAAGACCCCGCACAGGGCGGGCAGCGGTACCGGATCGGCGGCAGCTTGCGGGGAGCTCCGCAGGGAGCCGAGCGCCGAATACAACAAGCTGGAGCATCAGGCGCCTGGAAAAGTCTTTAAGGTAAAAGCCGAGACCGGCCGCTTGTGGGCTGGGCTGGGCACCGGGTGCTGGGCTCACTGCCGGCGTGCTCCTTGTCTCTGACCATGGTTCTGTTTTTAAAGGAATCGATCGGGAGACGCCGGTAGAAGAAGTTGTTGAAAGCCATGCTGGAATGGCCAGGAGCTGCGCGCCGCCGGCCCCGTCACGCACCGAGAGCAGCTGAACTTTGTGGGGTTTGAATATATTTCTCCTGTGCGAACGCTCTGGGCAGCGTTAACGGGAGAGTCAGGACGGCACCGCACACCTTGCGCCTGACCGAGCCTGGGGCAGAGCGAAGGGGGGATTTCCATCTCTCCAAGGACCATCGCCTGTGAGAAAAAAGCTGGAGAAGGGCACTTAACCTTTCTTTTCCAGATGACTGAAAATATCTACAGGATCCTGTCTCTCTGGTTTTCATCAGTGAGTAGCATAAGGGAGAGACGGCTGAGGAACAAAAATGATATCGGTCAAAATCATTCCAGCACCTACTTTTTCCTAAGGAACTTCATGCCTATAGGGGTTTTCTGCAGGCATTTTCAGGAGTGAGACCGACATACCACAGATGCATCCCTACTGGATCATGTAAGAATTTGCAAATGAGAAACCTACCCCATCAAGACCTTCTCTGCCCACTTTGCAGTACATGGTTTGGTGTAAGCACACCAATTCTCGCCTCTTTCTCTCCTTTTTAAGTCTCTTGAGCTTGGAGACCTCTTTCCTCATTGCAATTATGATTATTTGCAACATCAGTGCCATCAAAGATTGGAGCACTTTCCTCTCCCAAATACTCCCCAGCGTTAACAAGACTCTGAACTTGGTACAGCAAGTGGAAGCCACCACCAGCTCGGTGGTAAGTGTCCTCCAGGACCCCGAACAGGACAACTACCTGTCCAATAGCCAGTCCATGAACTCCAGCAACTTCACAGCTGGCCTGGACCACTTGTTCCAGTACTCATACTCGGACAATGACCAGCTCTACAAGGAGTACAAACCCCCTCCTCGAGACGCCATTCCTCTGCCCAAGGCTGTCCTCTACCTTCTCATGGCAGCCCTGGTGGTGGTGGCAGTGGCGTACGCCATCGTCGGGCATCTCATCAAGGACCTCATTTACGACTTCGTAGGTGAGTGTGGGCTTCACTCCTTGTGTGTGTGTGGCCAAAAAGAGCCTGGTGCCAAGCCTCAACGTGCTGGCTCCTTTGATTTGGGTGGGATTTAGACCAAACTTTGACCCTTTCACATTTACTAGAGTGTCAGTTGATTTAATGTGATGGGTTCTCTAAGCTGAGCTCTAGGCTGACCATCTTCCCAGAGAAAATCCTTGGGTTTAGCCCCCATCCTGAGGAACAAGCTTGTGCCTGTGTGCCTCTGTATAAATGTGTGTGCGTAAGTCTGTGTTGCCTGACTGTAAAATCCTTTGGCCAGTTTCAACTGAGCTTGGATTAGAGGTCTCCAACGTGAAAAGTTTCATGGCAACAGATACCTGAGCACAGGATAACAACCCACTAGTGCACTGTGAAAGAAAAGCTGTCATAGGAGCTTAACCCCTGATTAGACACCAGTGAATCCACAAACTCCTAGGAAACATAGCTCAGCAGTCTGGTTCCCTTGTTCCCTTAGAACAGTCATCACAGTCCCTGCAATGAATCTATGAAATGACAGCCAAAAAAAAGAGCACTTTTTTGAGGTTTGGCTTCCTGGCTCTTTAGTTTCATCCTGTTGCTGATGAAGGCTGTCCCTCGCTGTTGGGGATGAGAGCACAAACACTCTGCTGGCTGCTGTCGTCAGGCAGTGGTGCAGGCAGAGGTGTTTGGCTGCTTATGGCAAGCCCTCAGTGATACTCTTGCTCTTTGCCCCATAATTTGTGAGGCTGGTCGTGCTGGGGAGTGTGAATGTTCCCCATTCCTTTCTGAATCCCTGGTACTTTTGGCCCCCACACCCTGACAGCCAGTTCACCGTGTCCTTTTAGGGGTCAGGGCCTTGCTGCAGGGTGCTGGTGACAGTTTTCTAGCTTGGATGGGGAGCCAGAAGGGATCTCCAGAGGGATTAAACTCCTGGCTCCTGCAGATGTGCACACCTCCCAAAAGCTGATGGGAGCAATCTTCTCAACAGGGGAGCAGGACTGAAATCCCTTTGCACACCTTTGCTCTGAGCCTGCCCCAGAGCCAGGGATGAAGCCCTGCAGGCTCCAAATCTGCAGTGGGAGGGAGATCACACTCATCTGGAACAAAATCCACGTGTTCATTCATGATTCTGCTTTATTTCCCTGCTCCTGGGACACAGGAGATACACACCAGCCAAAACTCTGACTGGGGCCTGCGGGGTGGGCAGCGTCCTTGCCTTGGAGGGCAAGCCAAATCCTTTGGGCAGAGGGTCATGACTGGGCAAGGGCCGGCAGACCCAGGACACGGGGATTTAGAGAGGAGTTATTTGGGACAAGAAAGGTCAAACCTCCTGGCAGGGAGCAGTACTTGGGGTCTCACATGAGGCTGAGCCAGGAAAACAGCAGGGGTCTGCGGCTGAGGAGTCTTTCTTCACCCCAGATGGAAGGGAACAGATAAATTGTCTTAAAGTGTTAAATTTAACACTTAATCAGCAGCTTGCTGGGGCTGTAACATCACCTGGCTCTGCCACTCAGCTGATGTAGCATTGCCTTCCCAACAAAGGTTGGCAGTGGGGACAGCAGCTAACAATATACACGCTCCTGCCCCAAGATGCTCAAAGGACCAGGTCAGGCCAGGTTAGAAACTCCCCTGAGGCAGGGGCCAGCCAAATCCCAGTGCCCCCGCAGAGCAGACACCCCTGCCCCCATTGCTGGGGTCCCTGATGCAGGAGAGCACAGATGCGGGTGCTCAAAACCACCCCTTGGGTGGGTACTGCAAAGCAGGGCCAAAATCCACATAAATGCCATGCCCCTCCAGCCAGGGAGCGAGGCTGCAGCCGCGGCTGGGGGGCATCTGTGCCCCTGATGTGCTACTTCCAGCTCAGCACCAGCACTCCCTGGTGACCTTTAACTTTAGCCTCTGAGTGGGACAAGGTCGGTAGGGTGCCCCTTCCCTTGCAACACCCTTTGCAAAGGGACTTCCACAGCCTTTCAGAGCCCCACAACAGTCCCAGGGACTGGACAGGCACAGGGACAGCCCCGGGGTCTGCCCACTTCCTGCCACTTCGGAAGAAACCCTTTCCCAGTTTAACGTTCCTTGCTGAGGGCACAGCATCCTCCCTGCCCCGGGTGGAGGTAGTATCTCTGCAGAGTTAGGGTCAGAAATTCAGATGTGAGCTTCTTCCCCATCCAGGCAGAGAGGAAAAGGCATTTCCCAAACTCCAGCAGCACCCCTCACTGTGGGAGGCTGCTTCCCACTCATCCTAGTTAGCACTCCAGGCCCATCTTCCCACAGTTTATACACTTAAAATGAGCCAGTCCTTGGAGGAGAGCGGATGAGACCATGTTTGTTAACACTGCCAAGGAACAGCCTTTAAAGAGAAGGTTTCATTTGAATGAGTTTGCATAAAATTACTTTAGGGACAGGACAGAGAGACCAAGGGATAGTAAATAAGAAGCTGCTCTATTAGCTGCCTTAACACAATGCCTGGATTTATACACTCGGCAGCAGCTCCAACCTCTGCTATCAGCATTTCTGCACTAATCATGTTTAGAAATATACAGAGAGAGATGGAAATAAGATGCCAAAGGGCTGGAGCCTGTTTCGGGGAGATTAAAGTGTGAATAGTTAATCGCTACTTTAAGCAGTCACTCGGAGGCATCAAGGATGATCATGACTCCTCAATAACAGCTTGTTGGACACAGCTTGGGGAGTCAAAGCATCACCCAGCCCCCTGCACTCACAGGAACAATGAGAAGCAGGCACTGGCTCAGTTTCGGATGGCAAAGGGGTTCTCGGGATGCTGCCAAGCTCTTCCCCTGGGAAATCTAAATGGGTGTTTGAGACACCGACACCTCTCTTGCAGATGCTTCTCAAAAATCAATTAGAACTTGCCCAGGCATCCCCAGGGGGAGATGAACACTCCTGAGATGCCCAGCGGGCTGGGAAGGAGTGCAAAATGGGAGGCTGCATTGGAGAAGGGGGAAAGGTGCATTGTTGGAGACAAGGAAGGCAGAACACCTGGATATGGGTAAGAGGACTCTGAAAGAGCCCCTCTTCAGCTCTTTGTGGAGAGACCTGGCCAAGGAGAGCCCAAACCACCCTCACTTCTCTCCAGTCCCTCCCTGCCTGCTCTGAGCTGACAAATTCTCATGTTTGACTTTCCCAAAACTCATCAGACATCTCTGCTTGGGGTCGGGTGCCAGCCCCCCGAGGAGGGAGGGAGGCTCCTGCGTGAGCACAGCTCAGACCCGAGCACCAGTTAAGGCAAATTGGGTCGAAGCATTTGGAAAGCTGCTTAACTCGGGAGCGCTGGAGAGCTGCCAGAGCCGGCGCTGCAGCGAAGAGCTGGCTTGGCAAATGACAAGCCTGTCACCAATGTACGAAGCGCCTAATTACTGCAATCCTCGGGAATCAGCCCGCCCTCCCTCCTCCGTCCCCAGCAGTTCGCTGAATATCGCTCTTATTTAAACATGAAAAAAGGAGGAAAACGGGGGGGAAAAAAAAAAAAAGTTTGACTGGAAACAAATCTGTTGCCATGGAGACTGCACGCGCGTGGTCCCCGGGAAAGGGGAAAGCATCTCGCTCCTGCACGGGAACCACACGGGAAGGGTCTGATGGTCTGCGTGGGAGTGATGCTTTGCAGGGAGACCTTTGCTGGTGTCACCCGGTTCAGCCGAGGTCTCCTCTGAGCTTCTGATCTCCAAAGGAGACCTCAGAGGAAACTTTTCCTTTGGGAATGGGCCCAAGGCAGATGCCCAGCTGGGGCAGGGCAGGGCACATTCATTGACACTGGCAGGACTGTGCTGGCCGATGGCTTTGGGACTGCTCAAACCCCTACGCCATCCTTGGAGCGGGGTCTTTCTTTTCTTTGCCCTTCTGACCCACCAGCCATATTTTTATTTTTCAGCCTTATCTCCAACCACCACATTTCAGGCTTCTTTAGGAAATGGTCTCCTTGAACAAAGAAGCTGTGCATGAACGTAGCATTGCTGAAAATAGCTGCTGGGTGATCCTGCAGGGACACGGGATCCACTTTTAATTGCTCCACACAGAACTATGGGGCTCTGAGGATAATTCAGCCTACGGCAGGGATTGCAGACAGTGTCTTAGGCCCATCAGAGAGGACTTATATGCCTTTTTTTCAAGCTCTGTTTTGAGAATAGATCCTTTGCCTCCCAAAATTGTGGGAAAAGAAAAGACCATATCAGGTTCCCTTCTGTTTCCCCATCTCAGTGCTAACCCTCCCCTGACACTAATCCCCTGCCTGTTTCCCTTCTGGTGCATGGGGAGCATCAGGGGTCCCTTAGCCATTGTTTAGGGGTGCTGATGTCTAGCAGTGGCTGCCGTAGGATGGCTTTCACCAGGATAATTCCCATTCCCACTCCCAGGCTGCGGCTGTTGGCCGAACAAGCGGCCACAGTGGTCTGGCCCTGCAAAAGGGACCCACTCCAGGACAGCTGCCTTTGCAGCTAAACCTTTGAAGCTCAAAGCTGGAGCAGCAGGATGGTTTCAGGGGATCGACCAAGGCCTCAGGGATGTGCCACCCCATGGCAGCCTTTCCATTCCTGCCATCCTGTGGTCCAAGGATGGGCTGTGTCAGGTCCTTGGGGTGAGAACTGTGTGTTTCTACTGCTCTGCAAGCGCTGGTCTTCCTTGAGGTGAGACCAAGCACGACTCCTCACCCTCTGGCCATCCTCACTCTGCCTCTGGGGAGAACATCTCAGGGTGGAAGGTACAGATAGCAAATATCCACCCCCAGGAGCATGCCTGCTTCCCACCTACCACACCTGAGCATCACCTCTCAGAGAGTCACTCTCTGGAGCAGCTGCCCAGCAGGTGGGACTGAGATCAAATGCAGGCTTGGTCCAGAGTTGCTCTGTTGCAGAGAAACTGTTTTTAAGAGAATATCATAATTGATTGAACACCTTTTCTATGTCACCCTTCCCCTACCAGATGCTTCATGCCAGTGACAGCTCTGCAGAAGGACAGTCCTTACCTGTCCATCAGCAAAGCAGTGTGCTCATGCTGTTCGGGGTGCAGGACAATTTTGACTCCGCCAGCACAGCAAAGCTGACAAACTTCTGCAAAACCAGGAAGAACAAACCCCAACATCAAGTTCATTTAGAAAGATGTGAATCTGAGGGGAAAGGGGGATTTCTAACAAATTTATCTTGCCAGGACCAGACACAGATTTTCCATCAGAACAAACCTGGGAGTTATCTGCTGATTTTGCTAATGAATAAGGAGAGTCTGTCCTGCAAATGAGACAGATACGATGTCCAGCTGCGACTGCTGCATCATGTCAAACACATGAGGGGTACCCTTGAACTCATGTCCGGTGGGAGGGCTCTGGCCAGAGCTTGTCCTGCCCTGCTGCAGAGCACACTGTGATTGCTGGGTCAGGACTTGTTTCAAAGAAAAAAGTGCTTCTGCTCCTGCTGATGGGAAGAGCACTTTTTTAGCAGCTGCTTTCACACCCAGCTCCATTTAAAGCAAAACTAGAGCACGAGTTTGATTGTTCATCGAACATGTTACCCCTTCCTCTGCTTGTTTCCATCTCTGCAGGGACTGTGAATGTCTCACTCACCAGGCTGCATTTAAATTTCAGCCCTTTCTCCCACCTCCCTCTGCTCTTCTGCCAGGGATGTCTCTTCCAGCAGCTGAAGTGCCTCGTGGGCATCCCACCCTGTCACCAAAGAATGCGGGGGACCAGGCCACCCCACTGGGAGGAGCCTGGGCACAGAGCATCCCTGTGCCCCTCTGCACAGACAGCAGGAGGCTGCTCCCTGCTGCCTGCACTGTCAGGGATTTCTGAGCAAGGACCATCCCTCATGCTGCTCTCAGGGTACAATAAGGGCACGCTGTAACATCTGGGCAACCCCAGTGGTTTTCTGCCCCCAAAAATACAGCAAAACCCAAGTTCCAGGCATGCTCTTGAAGACTCGGACAGAGCCAGGGAGGTGCAGGGGCATTTTGTGCCACACCACTCTGCTACTTAGGGATCATAATAATACTAATAGAGCTGCTATTCCACAGCTCTTGATTTGCCCAGTCCACTCTATCTCCTCTCTCCAGCTGCTTTGGATCAATTGCTCCATATCGATCTCACCCCACCTCAGCACTTCCCACCTCTCCATTCGCCCTGCAGACCTCAGCAGGCACGCTGAGCCTCGGCAGCACCTGACGAGTGGGGAGAGGTGTCTCTGGCTTAGATCCGGCTCCCCCAGCCCTGCTGAGAAAGTCACTTTGTCCTTCTCTTTTATCCAAGCCATTCACACACATTCCTGTGTGCATGCCCTGGATTTTGCAGCATGTGTTACGAGCTCCTTCCAGTGGCTGGGTAGGGACAGGCAATGCTTTTTCTTATCTCCAAAGTGCCATTGTCCTGGGTGTGGACTTGCCACTGCCCCAGGAGCACGCTGTGTGATTCCTGCTCGCCCCAGCTCTGTCCTTGGGTGTCCTGGTGCAGCCTGACTTTGCTTGCCTTCTGGCTGGAGATTGTGTGAACCCGTATGCCGACTTTAATCCAAAAGAGGATTTTGTTTTCCTCGCAGTGGCAATTTTGTGTATTTTTTGTTGCTCACGCATCCCCCCTGCCAGATGTAAGGGACGGAGAGTGAAATACCTGACGTGGTGCTCAGGGCTGCAGTTCCCTTCAGCAGGTCACCACCGTGCCTTGGCTCCCAGCCCTCTGCTACCCCCCGTTACTTGATTACACCCCCCCGCAGGGTTCATCATCCAAGGTCTCCAGCGTGTGCTTGCGCATGACATGAGGTTGTACGTCCCATCCCCTGTGAAAGTCCTTCCGCATCAGAGCAAGGTTTAATCCCATTGACGCCAAAGATCTGCAGGTCTCCTCTCTCTTCTCCCTCGTCCCTCTCCAGACACGCCACAGGTGAACCTGGGAGACCCCGGCTTCTCACCCACAAACCGAGAAGAGCCAGAGGGAGAAATGGGGGAGGATCATGCATGGCTGGGACAGAGCCGCCAGCGGCGGGCAGGGGACATGAGGGCGCTGACATTTTTATGGTTGTTTCTCCAGGGTCCTGCTGGCAGGAGATCCTCTGCCAACTCCATGGGGCCTCACTTCCCTCTTCCAGACATGGCAACACGCTGAAGTTACAGGCCATAAATGGCCACAAATAACGTGTAATTGTGTAATTACTTCACTCCTTACTTACACAGTCAAATCATAAAGGCATCGCAGTAAATACCCTCTAATGACAGCCTAATTACATCTTCCTGCAGATTACTGGGTAATTAGATCCAGCAGGCTCCAGAAATAATTCCCAGGGAAGCAGTGGTTTGGATTAGCGCGTACAATCCAGCCTGCTCTTACCCAGGAATTAGACTGCGGCAGCCTCACACGAGCCACCTTCCCCGGGCACCCTGGCCACCCTTTGGTGACGATGCACGGTGACTCTCTTCCCATGCAAGTGGCTTTTGCTGGTCCCCTTGGCGCTCTCCCAAAACACCCATCCCCTGCATTTCTCCCTTCACCACAGTGCCACATCCAGCTCTTGCTCCTTCTGTGCCTGCAAATGTCCCCAGGGCTCACCATCTGGCTACCAAATGCCACTTTACCCTCCCTCACAGGCATGCAATGCTCTTCGCTTCCTGTTGCACACAGCAGTCCTCATCCAATGGCTCCCAGGATATTTGGGGACCCATCACCCCTTTTTCTACAGGTTATTCCCCTTCTTCCCTGCTGGACCAGCCCCTGCTCCCGCTGGAGTTTTACGGCTGACGTCAAGGAAAGCAAGCTGAGAACTTTAATAGTATTTGTAGGAGGCAATCTTGTTACTGCCTTTGGATTCTCCTCACGGCAAGCGGCTGCACAGGGGCTGGAGGAGCCTGGAAGGTCTTGGAGGCAAGAGACAATGGCTCTGTCTGGTGTGGACCCGGCCCAGGTTGCGGGGCCAGACCAGGAAGAAGATGGTGAAGTGTTTGGCTTCAGTCTAAACCCAGCCAAGGAAAATCAAAGCTATAAAGGAACAAAGACCTAACTGAGCCTTCTGGGCTCAGTTGATTTCCTTGAGGAAGGGTTGTGATGGGAGCCCAGTCTCCAGTGGGGTCTGTGGATCATACAAGTGAAAGCTAAATGCCCTGGTTGGGACTTGGGGCAGACCCAAGGCTCCCCAAAAGCCTTTGGACCACTTCTTTGCTGAGTTTCCCAATCACTCTTGCCAGCACTGCGTGGCTGAGGGAACTGTGGTGGTTCTTCTCCTGCCTTTCCTGTCGCAAAGCCAGCAAACCCTGCTAGCACAGTGATGAAGGTGAAGAAAAAAGGAAAACCAAGAAAAAACAGTCACTCTCTGAACATGTTGCCTCTGCCGAGTGTGGCGGGAGCTCTATCCTCCTTGGAGCCAGCACCCTCCTCCAGCCAGCATCATCCTGAAAGCCACATGTTCCATGTCCCTGGGGATGGTGTGGCCAAATGGCTCCAGGCTGGAGAAGAAATTAAAATATTGCATTGCAAAAACAAGAAAACTTTTGGCTCTTCTTAAAAGAAAAAAAAAAGGAGAAGCTTTGGGGCTTTCAAAAAAGCCCAAAATTTGACCTACAGTGCACACACCCAGCAGAGGGAGGCCCACAGGTCATTCAGGTCTCTCTGCTCACACCTGAAGAAATGTCTAGACACCACTGGCAAGCTGAGAAATTAAATCTTGTATTCTCTTCACACCTGGCATCCCACCCTGGCATTTGCCATCATTCAGCCTGGTTTTTGCAGCAAAACCTTTTTCAGCAGCTCATGAGAAAGGCAACATCTCACTGGGATTGCATTTCTCTGTCCCTGCTCCACCAGGCAGCCTGCAAGAAGAGCTACAGTTGAAATGCCCTGTGGGGACAGAAAACACTCCATGCCACAAAGGAGGGAAATGGCATTCCTTGAGATCGATCCATTAGCAATTAAGCAGAGTTCCTCAGAAAAAACAAAACTAGGCTGGTTCTTTTGTCTGTCTCCTGACAGCCACCTCTGCTTTTTCAGAGCAGAGCTAAAGCAGAGGGGTGCTGGTGCTCCACTGCCCACCACCACCAAGTCCTGGGGCTACTCTCCCCTCACCTGGGTTTCCGCAGCTTTGATTTTCTCCTTGCTGATGCCTTTCCATCAAACTGGGCATGGTCTCTCACTGTCCAAACAGCCAATTTTATTTTAAAATAGCTGTTTGGGAAGCAGCACCACCTGCCTTCACTGAGCTGCAGCCCCTTGTGCTGCAGGGGATGTTTCAGTCATGCCACCATCCAGCAGTGATGCTGTATTTTGGAGGGGGCTCAGTCACCCCCAGGGTTGTGACAGTGGCTGGATCAGCTCAGAGCCATGTCCTGGTGCTCTGGTCACCAGCAAAAAGTGCAGCTCTGAAGCTGCCATGGAGGGTTTGAGGCCCTGGCGTGGCTGTAATAAATTCTCCAGGCAGAAAAGCCACGTCCCAGCTATGCCTCCAACTCCATTTGGATGTCACATAGTTATTTAATTGTCTGCTCTGTCTGTGACAGCAAAACCCCACTGTAGGAAACGCATTGCTAGAGACCCCAGATGCACACTTCACTTTGAAGGCACTTCATTCTCATTTTTGGGATTAGCAGGGTGATTTCATTTCCCTAAGCCTGGAGGGCTTCCAGAAACCAGCCCAGAGTTGGGAAGAGCAGAGATCTCAGAACTACAGGAGTGGAGAGTGCTGAAGGGGCAGGGGTGGGCAAGGGATCTTCCATGGGGGCAGTGGGGGTGTAGTGGGAGGCAGCAGTTTTCCAGCTACCTTGGGCTCTGGGAACGGCCAGAGGTAACCAAGGGCTTGTTTTGTGCTTTTCCCTCCTCCAGACTGGATTTTTGGCCCCAGCCCGGATGACAACAGCAACAAGAGCGACATAAACTGCATCAGCAACAGCGTCAACGAGATGAGTGAGATGCCCGAGGCGCCGCGGCACCGGGACCGCCAGCCCCAGGACGTGGTCATTGCCATCGGCGAGACTTGCCACTTGCCACAGCAGACGTGACCGGCGCCGCGTCCGGGCCAGGCGGGATGGAGCAGCGGGATGGAGCAGCGGGATGGAGAGGAGGGATGGAGCAGCGGGACGGAGCGGAAGGATGGAGCAGTGAAACAGTGCAGCAGCCACCTTGCAGGACCGGGCAGGGAGAGGAAGGGATGGGCAGAGCCGGCACCGCGGAGCACAGCCCTTCTCGCCCCGGTTTTACCAGCCTCTGAGGACCTTGCCGGGGTGGGTGGCATCGCCCCTTCTCCCAGGCTTGTCAGCCCTGTCCTGATGTCTGCCCTTGGGTTTGTGACCCCCTCTTTGTTCCCTGTGAATAGCAAAAAAGAAAAAGCAAATGCAAAATACACCCACCAAACAAAGCTTGCAAGAGAAATGAGCCGGAGAGAGGCCGGGCAGTCCTTTGGCGTGCGGCTGTCCAGTGGCGTGGGAATGGGGTGGTGAAAAGGGCAAAGGAGACGAGGAGGCTGCCGAGAAATGGGGATGGCTGCATTTCTGGGGACAGGCCCAGGACACAGCAGGGAGCTGGAACTGCAGAAAGGCACAGAAAGGTCAGTAGGGGTCAAACCCAGCGCAGTACATTGGTGACCTGCCTGGGCCATCACTCCTCCCTTTAGTTTTGCAGCTCCAGCTCACAGCCCATTTCAGCAAATGTGTCCTGTGGCTCTGGGACAGCAGGGTGACGGCCCAGACTCCCCAGGGAACCTTCTTCCTGCATGCCCATGGCCAGGCCAGGGCTATCACATTTCCTCCAGCACAATAGCTCTGCTTGAGCCCAGCACCCCCCGACTGGGAGCAACCAGGTTGGAACAGGGCACAGCCCAGTTCTCTGAGGAATGTTACTGGAGAGGACAGGGACCCACCTGCAAGAAATCCCAACTCTTCATGGAGGAAAAAAGCCTTTATATGCCTGCATCCATCAGATTCATTCCAGTATGGCCACTTCCTACATCCCCCCCAAAATTTCTGCCACCCGAGGGTTGCTGGCTCTGTACTGGGGTCAGCCCCCTGTTGAAGTGGTGAGACGTCCCTCTTCTCCCTGGGTTCCTTCCTCTTCCCTGCCAGGGCACCACCAACCAAAACTGCCCTTCTCTCTGCCCAAAGACATCTTTCTCGTTTCTAACTCCAGGCATATCCCTGCTCTTTGCTTTTTAAGGGGCTCCGGGGAAGCCTGCAGCAGCAAGTGTGTGGGGCAACTCCCAAATGAAGTGGGGAAAAGAGCATCCTGATGATTTCATTGCTATTTTAAGGTCAGCTCTTATCCCACCCAGGGTTTTAAACCAGGATCCATAATTTCTCTGTATAGCAGAGTGGGGGCACTGGGACCAAGCTTATTCCTTAGAATTCTAAGGAATAAGCTTGGTCCTTGTGCCTCTCCCTGATGAAGATCCCTTTACTCTCTATATCTTTCTTGAACTTAAAAAAAGGTTATACTGAGGGCCCACCGACCCAATCCTGAGAAAAGGCAATGGTCCAGATTTCTGTCTCTGCATTCAGGGAGACAAGCCCTGCCTTTCCCTGCCTGCAGTACCCAGCACACCACAAATAGCAGGGGCCAGAACAGCATTTTCCCCTTTTCAAAGTTGTTAAGGAAAATGGATGTGGTTTCAACCTCCTGCTCCAATGGCTTTAATTAGAGCCATTACCAGCAGTCCCACGCTGGGGCTTTGTCGGCTTTGCAGCAAGCAAAGGCGTAGGACAGCACCACAGACCTCTCCCCTGCAATTAACCATTTCCAATCTGACACAATATTCTGCCACTATCATTTTTCTCTGTTTTTTTGGCCCTGGGTTTGTAGCATGGCTGCTCTGGCACCTACCAGGCATCCTATGCTGGGGCACTTGAGGGAAGTCAGACAGCCATGCCCTGGTAGCACAGGGTGGGAATGCTGGTGGATGGTCCCTGGGAATGGGCTGCAGCACCAGAGGTGGCTGTGGGCTGGGGAAACTGGGAAGGTCCAGATCCCTGAGGAAGAGGAGGTTGTACAGGGAGGGGCTGGTTCCCTTCCTCCCCTGCCTTTCAAGATCAGGAGGCTGGATATTGGGGTCACCCAGGTGCCTCTGGCCGCTGCTGGGGAGGGACAGTGAGACACCGTGTCTCACCCTGGCACTGCTCACAGGGGGACTGGTCCCTGCCACGGGGACACGCCACCCACAGGGCACAACTGTCCCCCCCACGGCTGCAGGCAACAGCCTGGCAACTCATCTGCACTGTGGACCCATAACCTATCAACCGCTGGAAATAAGGTGGAGGCTTCCCCTCAGCATGGAGGCAGCCAACTCCACTCCTGCCGGCCTCATCCTCCTTTCCTGAGACGCTGGGGTCCCACGTGATGTATTTTGACCCCAGGAGATGCTCCTGCACCAAGCAGCAACTCGCACCCGGGGCCAGCGTGGCTGTCACCCGCCCGAGGCCACGGTCCTCCGAGCAGGAGCAGAAGGAAGGAGCCCAGCTCCCTCCTGTGGCCACCTGCACCGGGGTCCACCAGACTGCTCGATTCTGGAAAGGGGCTGGCAAGGAAGTCCCCTCAGCTCACTCCCCTCAGCCTCTTGGAGCCACCACCTCTCCTTTGAAGCCCCTCTTTTGCAGGGGTGCAAGGAGGGATTCTGGTGCTGTGTTCATCTCCCGGCCTGGCCGAGCCCTGGGTGATGTTATGGCAGTGTCCATGGGGAGGGGAAACGCCAATCCCCCTCCCTGAGCCACGGGGTCACACCTGGTCAGTGCCAGGAACCAGGGCTGGCACCAGAGCCCCACAGGACCCAGTGGCTGTAGCTGCTTCTGTAACTGACCCCACTGGAACCTGCCACATGCTGGCAGAAAATCACAGAGGAGAGCAGTTTCCCACATCACCCTCCTTTACATCCCCTCATCCCTGCATCGTTGCCATCAGCTTGCACCTGCCTTCCCCGTAACTTGTCCCCAAGCGTGTCACCAGACCCTGCTACTAGTGCTGAGCTCTGAGGCTGGTTGTGAGCCTGTCAGACAGCCCCAGGTCCGTGGAACCATTTTGCCTCTGGACACTGGAAGCAGAGCAAGGCTTTTGGCTGAAAGCAACCTCTGTCCCTGTAAGAATTCAGTGTTTTTCTGTCCAGCCAGGCAGACAGGCAGCTGGCTGCATTTTAGAGGACATCTCCAGTACCCTCAGGGGACCTCTGAAGTGGGGTGGCAGGACAGGACCGGGCAGATGAGTGAGGCTGCGAGGATGGGGAAGGGAGAGCTCCACATTTTTTTGGAGGGTGTGAAAATACTACAGCACATCCATGTGCTCTTCTTGCCCACCAAGACCCCCTCTCCAGGCTTGGCTGTCCCCCCAGCCCTCTCCTTGCCCCCCACGACCTCTGAGCAGGGGACGAGAGTCTGGTAATCCAACAGCAGGGACCCAGGGAGAGGGCCCATGGGAAGATGTGCTGGGGGCTGCTTTGCCCAGGGCAGGTTTCTGAGGGGGAAAGGGTCTGATGAGTGTGCCAGGCTATTCCAACTGCTCCAGTCCCTGCACCTCTTCAGTGCAGAAGGTTGCTCTTTAATTCCCTCTTTCCTCCCCTAAGCGCCTTAGGGAGCAGAGGCAAGAGATGCTGGTGCTTTTTATAGCAGCCATAATCCCTGCTGCTCACACTGCCTGCATCTCCTGCCCCGAGACCCAGGGCCGAGCCTCCAAAATGGGGGCTGCTGCCCAAAAGCTGCATTGAACCCCTTCAGTTCCCAGCATCACCTCTCTCCCAGCACACACATCCCAGCTGGGGCTGATTCTGGACTCAAGACCCCTTTGCAGGAGGCGTTGGATGGCCACAAGTGCTGCACTCTGACAAGGAGGGACAGGCAGACAGAAGTACAGAGACACATGGATGAGCACCAGAGCAACTGCCTGTCCTCCCTGCTCTCCTCCAAGACTTGTGCAACTGGAACCAACCCCATGGCACAGCAACAAGAAAGGCCTCAGGTGCAAGAGGAGGTGGAGGCTGGGGATTGGGGGTTTCTTTCCTTTCTTTCTCTACCAACTTTACAAAAGGGAAACTGAGGCAGGGAGGGAGCAGAGAAGGAGCTCCTGGCCCTTCAGCCCAGGAGCAGAGCCCTTTGCAGAGTAGCTGATGAGCTTTAAAGGCTGATGAAGCTGCACACTTGGATGTAACCCTCAAGACATGAGCTTCAGCATTTTATCAGGATCATTTTGGAGAGGTGAGGCTGGTTTCCCTCACCCAACCTGTGCCCACAAAGCCAGGGCCATCCAGGCTTCATTCCTGGAGATGGAGGGGACTGAGGAAACAGGATGTGAAATGGAGCAGCAGAAGGTTTGGTGGGGCAGGAGCAGGTCCTGAGAGAGGCATATTTCACCTCCTGTTTTCCTGTCCTGGTGGTCAGTGCTGTCCCTTCACCCAGCGCCAGTCCCTGTCACCACCCCAGGGCCACAGCCACCAAGAGAGGGCACGAGCACTGCAGCTGCTTTGTTCCCACTGCCATTTCTCTCTCCAGCAGCTCAGCTTTTACTTCTCTCCAGCCAAAAGCCCCTCTGACTCCACACCCTGTCAGGGGGAACCCAACACATCTCTTAACCTTTTACTGTTTCTGTTTCACTGCCAATGGTTTGGCAGATGAAATTTCTCTGCCCACCCACCCCAGACCAGAGGGTCTTGCAGGACAGGACAGCCTGGCAAATCCTGCCTGAAACCATTCCAGCCCTGCCTGCACACTTTGCCCTGCTGCAGGTCTGGCCCCATCTCCCACAGATTCTTTGCAACACATTTGCTGTAATTTTCCCTTCAAACACCCCCCAGGGGAGAAAAAAACAACCCAGGGGGGTTCTTCTAGGTCAGGCTGAGCTAAGACGGGGAAAGAAGATTAATTTCTCAGAAGAGCAATTCAGATTTTTCGTCCACTCCCCGCTGGGGACGGAGGCAGAGCTGGTGGCAGGAGCACACCCATCTCCTGGGCACACACAGGCTTTGGCGTCACCTCTGGGGCGGCACTGAGCAGGATGTCCACAGGTCCAAGTCCTAGGGGATGCTGGTGGGCCAGGCTGCGTGCCCAGCACCCAGGGCGGAGGAAGGAGAGAGCTGTGCCACCCCTCCCTCCTGGCACCCTGGCTGGGCTGGCGCGGGGCACGGGCAGGGAATGAAGCCTGAGCGTGTCCTTGTCACCCATCCATGCCCAGACACCCATGAGGCCCTGAGCAGGAGTACGCTTGTTTTTCAGTCCCAAGGAGGGCGGGGAAGCTCAAGCCAGAGGATTATTCTCCAAAGCAAAGGCCTGGCCCGCTGCCAGCCCCCGGCAGGGAACAAACAGCCTGGGGAGGCATTTCCCAAAGGCTCAGCTCCTTCCTGGTTCACACTCTGACTTTGCACCCGTTTGCCAGCCTCACGGTCACTCAGCTGCAGACACCAAGAATCTCAGGAGGGGGTTCCCACAGGTGGGGAGGAGGCAGGAGGTTACCAGGAGACCCCACTTGGTGTCTGAGCTTCCCTGGGCAGTCAGAGTATCCCCTGTCCAGTGTGGCTTCTCCAGTGCGCAGCAGAAGTTCAGCAGAAGACAGGCACAGGGAGGGGGATGCCTCCCCCTTCTCTTTGTACAAAACCTTTAGGAAGTTCACACCTTTGGAGAACTGTGACCCTGGGGCAGTGGGAAGGAAAACCTGGAAACCGTCTAGAAACTCAGGACGCAGGAATCCTACACTGGGCTGATTAACCCAGTACTGGGAGGCCCTGGGCACGGCATGGGGAGTGGGCTGAGTGAGGGGTGCTGGCTGGAGGAGAGCTGGGCAATGGGGCCAGCCTGCGTGCCATATCCCAAAGGACTGGACTGAATTCGATTGTCCTGAATTGGAGGTGGCTTTGGCATCACGGGGTTCTCCTTGGAGATCTCGGGATCACCACTTTGCTACAACCAGCACCAACACTCCAGCCTTGCCCAGGAGATCATCAGACCATCCCCACGGCCAAAAGGGCAGGCTGAGAGCAAGGACTGGGGGTTAGACGAGCCGTTCCCATCCCATTTGTTGGCCTCTCCTGCCCCACACTATCTGCAATGGGTCAGGCAGCACAAGCCCAGAGCTCTGCTCGCAGCGCTGCTCCCTGGAAAGGGTTACGGATAACCAGGGTGCGTGGGAGCTGAGCAGGGAACAGTACAAGGGTCAACAGGGAGCATCAATCTCCACAGAAGAGGAGGGTGGGGGTGCTGTGATCCAGACCCACAGGCTGTGCTGGCACCCACACGTCCCCTGGACCCGCTCCCAGGGTCACCCCACAGTGGTGCTCCCCACGCCAGTGAGCCCACGGGGTCGTGTGAGGCCACTGGGCTGCCAGACCAAAGGCCACGGCATTTGGCAGAGGGGCCAAACACCTCCCGTCTGACCATGGGGACCATGCTCTTTTTCCCCTGGGAAAAGGATATTTTCATGCTTCCTCTCCGCAGGAACTAACAGAAATCGCTTAAAAGGCTGCAGCACTCTGGGGACTGGCCCTTTCGGAGCTGAGCCGCATGCAGGGAAGGGAAAGCCCAGGGGACATTTTAATAACAAGCAAGGAGAGCTATTGAAGTGTTTTACTGCCTCGTTAAGGCAGTCTAATCTCTGTGTATATCTGGGAAAAAAAAAATTGGCTTGCTGCTGTTTTTATTGTAACAGAGGTGGGTGTTTTCTGGCACCGCTGGGATCCCGCCTGCTTTATCTGCTTGTTTTCTTACCTGATACTGGCACTGAACAGCCCAAGAGCAGCTCAAGGGCAGCAGCAGGCAGGGTCAGGGCCAGGCAGACCAGGAGGGAGGCTGTGGATCCATGCTGTGGGCTCTTTCCCAGCCATGGGTACCCTGCACCCCATTGCTGCACCCACCTTTCAGCAAGACAGAGGTCCCCAGGGTGTTTCCCCAGGGCAGGTTTGGGACATGTTGGCTCTGCATGTGCCTGGGCAAAGCCCAAAGGTGGGTGACCCCTCATCCAGGCAGCCCAGAGACAGAGTAGAGGGAAAACCACAAGGTCCCATCCACCCTTCCAGCTCCAAGGGCTGGGATTTGGGGCATACACAGATTTTGGGCCCATGGGCACCTTGGGTTGATGTAAGCCAGGCTGAAGAGGCCATGTCCTGAAGAGCAAAAGTCCCTCTGCAGCTATACAGGGCTGTCTGCTGAGGTGTAGATTTGGAAGAGGAATGGGCTGGGCATTTAATTTCTAAGGTTTTTTTCATTATCCTATTTTTTACCTCAGCCCAGCAGAAACTGGGGAAATCCTGCTGAGTCCTGCTAGCTCCATCCAATTCCCCATTTGCAAAAGCTCATGGAGTCAAAGCTGTGAGCCGGAAGGGATGCTGAGGCTGGGATAGCAGGGCTGGATAAGCCGATTGCATTTGCTTTGGAAAAGCTGATGTTTGCATGAGCACCGGCTCTAGTGGTTTTAAAGGGACCCACCCAGGAGCAAATCCCAACAGTTTGATATCAGAGTTGTGCTGCTCCCACCCCGGCTGGGCTGGAGGAGTCTCTGCTCTACACCCAGATCCACGCTGCACCTCCAGGGTGGAGGAGACCACAGGAGCCAAGGCTGCCACTGGAGAACATGGGAAGCAAATAAAGACTCCACTATGGTTAACAGGGCTGGCAAACACCTAAAAAGATCTCCCTTGGAAATTTGGGGCAGGAAGGATGAAGCTGCTGATTGACACATAGTTCAGATGAGGTCAAAACAGGTTCACCAGCACCCCTGCTCTCGGCAGATGTGCGCTGGTACCCAGCTGCTTCAGGAAGAGTGGCTTTTATGTATCACCCCTCTGATGTGAGAAGAGACAGATCCCCAGACACTTGGTCTGTGCCTGTTTCAGGGTTGGGACTAAACCTGCTCTGCTGAAGGGCTGCCAGCAGCTCCAGGGCATTCTATCCCAGAGCCTCTCCCCTTCCCCTAGAAACACTGGTAAGCTTAGCAAAGCACCGACAGCATGGCCGGGGAGAAACACTAACATTTATTAAGCCAGCTATTTTTGTTGAGAATGATTTTAACAGCGCTGGAGGACTTACCCTGTCTCCCCCAGGGACCCTCAGCTGATTCAATGCATACAGGGTTAGAAGGGAAGCAGGGGACAGCCAGCCTTGGGGACACGGCGGCTCAGTGTCAGCGGCGCAGCTACGCAGGGAGCCACGAGCTGCTCGCAGGCAATGGCAAGCTAAGCACAGCTGCTCCAGGGCAGGCAGATGGAGGCTTGCATGGGGCAACCCAGTCTCCGTTTGCTGGGATTCCCCCAAATCCTCAGCAGGTGCCATCTCTGAGGATTTTGGTTATTGTCCTGCTCTCCACGTCCATCCAGGGAAGTCCTGAGGATCTGCAGGGGAAGGGAGGGTGCTCGGGGCTCTCGGCACAGAGCATAGTTTCCACTGAAGGTGCTGCTTCAGAGACACCAAGCTGAACGTGTTGTGCACTCAACCACCTTCCTACCCACGGCCAGCTCACATCTCACATCTGGAAAGAGTCACAGCCCGTCACTTCCCTCTCTCTTAGCTTCCCATTGTCATCACGAGACAATGTCCTCACTCCTACCACCCCAGCAAGGAAAGATCCAAGCTGTGACCCACGCAGGCAAGGGAACAATGGCACCACAGGGAGAGCAAAGCCGTCACAGCACTGGCTGGGGACAGATGTACCCATGGGTTCTGAAGTCAGGACACTCCAGGCTTATCCACACATGTGGAAGAGCCCAGCTCCTTGAAGCAGGATGCTCAGGTCCTTCCCTGCATTGTCTGGTGAAGGCAGCAGCTCCTGCCCAAGTTCTCCTACAGCTTCAGCTGCAAGCCATGCTCTACAAGCCAGCGAGGGGCATGCTGGGAGGCGTGGTGGGGACAGCAAAAGGCACGGGCAGAAGCCAAGGCTAAAAAGTTAGAGAAGATGTCTCCTGGGCAGAGTCACTGCAAATCCACCCCGACAGAAGAGCTTCATGTTGCTGGTAGGAGGCAGAGACCTGGCACCGTTCGTCACACAGATGGAGAAACCCAGCCTTCACCACCATCACACTGTGCCAGGGGAGAGCAGGAGCCTCTCCGAGTCCGAGCCCTGCAGGCTCTGCCAGGCTGCCTGTGCGGTGCCACATCCCGGGGATTCTGCAGGACTGCTCCCGCAGTGGAACACAGTCCAGGAACAAACTGGGAGAACTGGATTTCCATTTCACACCCAGTGCTTTGTCGTTCTCGTGTCATCATCATGTCAGGAAGTCTGCACCATCCTCTTTCCTCCGCAGGGCACGGACAAAGGCTCCCCAGCCCCGCCTCAGACTGGCTTCACAGAGGCATTTAAACCAGGCAGGGCTGCACCCACAGGGAAGGGGTTTTTAACATCCACCCTGTGCTGGGGCCACATCCCAGGTCAATTCTGCCCTAGATGGACACTGGCCTTGAAGACAATGATGGAAATAAGCAGATCCAACAGGGACGCCCTGCTGATGGTCCTGCCCCACACTGAGCATGCTGGTGCCATGGAGCTGTGGATGTGTGGAAGCAAGTCCTATTGTCTCTGAGTAGTCATTTTGGGGGAAGGGTCCCCAGCTTTTGCAGACAGGAGGCTGAGGATTAGAGAGAGAGATCCCAGGAATCCCACTGTCCCAGGCTTCCTCACCACCACCACCATCAAGGACAACAGAGAAGCGTCCAGCCACCTGCAAGCACCACCCTAGAGCAAAGGATTAAATCTACCAGGACCCACCTCATCCTTCCTCTCACAAAAATTTGCTACAGGGCAGGCACCCCGTCCCTTACAGCTGCATCACCAAACATTCTTGGGGTGATCAGAGGAACAGTGCAACACCACCCAGCCAGCCTGCCCCCCACCTCCAGCCACTCCAACTCTCCCAAGCACAGACAAGAGAAGCAGAGTGGGCAGCTGGGAGAGCTGGACTGGGAAGGCGAAGCCACGGGCTATAAGAATGTCACATCATCCTGTGACTGGAGCCAGCGCCAGTGGGCATCGTACTCCAGGTGCAGTTTGCTGTTGAGTTTGCAGTTCTCAAAGTCAGCCTCAGCTTTCCGAGCCTTCCCACCTGGATTCCCCTTCCCCAGCCTCTCCCCGGCCTCTGGTGGTGATTTGGTGTCTCTGTCTGGTTCCAGAGAGGGGGACTGCTGGCCCAAATACCCGTTGGCCACCTGGGGCTCCTTAGCAAACTGGTGATCCTGGGGCAACCCCGGTGGGGAGAGGTCCACGTGAGGCCATTCATGCTCCTCTTTGTCCTTCTCTTGCTGTGCAAGACCCCTCTCAGCGTCGATCCTAACCCAATCCTGCTCGGCCCTGGCCAGGGCTCTGCCCGACGTGGATGCAGCGGCAGTTTCAGCAGCGTTTTGGGAATACTCATCCATGTCATCGGCCAAGGTGTCCAGGTAGCTGCCGACGGAGATGCTGTCCAGCCTGTCGTTGGGGTCCTGCAGGCTGTCCCAGCTGCCCCGCCGCGAGGCCTCCTGGCTCTCCACCAGGCTGTACTGGCTGCTGGCCAGGCTGCTGCAGCGGCTGGTCAGGGTGCTGCGCTCCTCCAGCAGCCACTTCACCGCCTCGATGCCCTCGTTCACCACCACCAGCTGCTGCAGGATCTTCACGTCAACCGCCCGCAGGTAAGCCTGGTGGGGAGACAGAGCACAGGCGGTTTGAGGTGACCCAAGGGGCCCAAGTCCCACCCCATCCTGGCAGAGGTGTCACCGTGGTGGCCACAGGCTTCATGAGCTGCTTGGTGAAGAGTATGGTATGGAAGAACACCCTGCAGGAACCATCCCGGGGGACCCTGTCCAAGACCTGGAGACACAACCACTGGTGACCAATGACTTATGGTTCCCATCAGCCACCAATCCCCTACGGGAAATAAATACACGGCACTTACGTCACCATCTCCTACGGGAATAAGGAGTTAGCAAGGAACTGGAGGTACTGGGAGCATCCCCCAAGCCCTGGAAGGCTGCTGACAGGGCAAGAGGATCAGGCTTTGCTCAGCACAAGGGTCTGGCTGGACCATCAGCATCTCCCCAGGCTGGTCCCTTCATGCCTCTACTTCTCTCCTTCTAAGGTCTGAACCAAGCCTGGTGACAATTTTACGTTGCAAGATTTGGAGACCCAAATCACTCCCAAAATGGGAGGATGAGGAGGACAGGCATTGCTGATCACACCACTCGCCTCACTGACTCCTGCCCCTCTGAGCCTGGGGAAGCTCTTTGCAAACTTCAGTTGCTGCAGAAACATCTGTTTTCCTAATGGAAAGCCCCGTGTGCCAAGACATTCCTGTCTGCTTGATACTGGCCGCCAAAAGCCACTGGATTTCCCCTGCACAGGACGCAAATATTTTGCCAGGAAAGGGAATAAGGCGACAATGAGGGGAAAGGGAGGAAAAGGCACTGCAGGGAAGGTCCACGCAGCCTGGGAGCTGCAGATGCCCATGGACTCCTTCACGAATGCATCCTGTGCCCAGCATCAGCAAGCTGTGAGGGAAATCCATGCGATCCCCTGGGATCATTTTTAAGCACAGTACCCGATCCCCAGCATCCGGTACTCTGGGAGTCACTCGCCCGCCCACGGGTGACCCCGCAGTCTCTTGAGACCCCTGTCTCCGGTCCCACAGCAAGAGCAGCAACAAAAGCATCCGAGGAAGGAGCCTGGGAAAACTCCAGCCAGGGTTTCAGCACGTGACACCTCTCACTCCAGACAACATAAAAAAAGGGTCAAAGATTTGTAAAGACCTAACACCAACCCCCCCCCATCCCCTCCCCACACTCCTCAAGCTGGATTTAAATAAAAAATAGCAGTGATGTGCCCGGATTGGGGCAGGAGCCAGCTTCCAAGTGCAGAAATTTCCTTTCTAGGCAAGTTATTTTAAAAACTGCCTACAATGGACTTTTCTGCACGCACTGCTAAAGCATCTGGCCTTGGCAGGGAGACGATGAAGGAGGAGGAGGCCTGGAAACCCCTGGCTGGGGGTTCCCCATTTTTCTCTGCCTGGAGCAGAACTGCAGCCGTCAGAGATGCCAGGGGAGCCACCCCAAAAGCAGAGGGTGGGATAACACTCCCCATTTTCCATACTGCTTGCTGGAAGGAGCTGGCCATCAAATTGCTGCTAGTTCAGGCCAGCCTGACTCCCCTCACTGCACTCCAAGAAACCCCCTCTCCAGCAAGTCAAGGTTATCGCAGGAGGAGACCTGGCACAGGCTGCTCTCTTTATTCATCCAGATGCACTGAAGTTCGCTGCACGACCTCGCACCAAGGACAGCCATACTGGGGACTGTGACACTACTCCTCACGCTCTCTAGGGACAGATACGATCCTGCTGCCCTCCCCAGCATGCATAAAACCTCAGCCGCCTTCTCCTTTCAAGACATCTAGCTCTAGGGATAAATCATCCTCCACAGATCAGGAGGCGAGAGTGGGAATTTGCTAAATTCTCCTCCTACCGCCCACTCCCAGGCCAGCTTATCCTCTGAGCATTGGGTTTGCTGGTTTCTGCTGCTTGGGGTGGGAATTCTGGTTCCTGTTCATGGGGATGGGGAGATGAGGGGAGCCCTGTGCTGGGTTTTGCCAGCTGGGTGCTATTCTCAGGCTGCTGATCTGCGTGTGAGGTTTCCCCACCTTTTCACTGGCCAGCAAGAAGAGCCAAGGCAGAGCAAGGAAAAGCCTTCCTGAGCCAAGGTGAATAATGCCCGGCCCAAGCCAGGCCTGGCTGGCCATGGGCTGCGCCTGCTTGCACCTGGGCAGGGCAAACACCACACTGGCCCAGAGACCTTTCTCCTCCGGTCAGGGTGCAGCCTGAAAGCCGGCACAGAGGGAGGATGAAAGCAGAGGGAGGATGAAAGCTCTTGCACCGAAGGGAATATTGAATCGGACAAAGTAGAAGGCTCAGGCTGGGTGGTTCCAGCCCCTCGGGGGGCAGGCAGGGATGTGGGCGTATTTAGACTGTTTCCCTATGGAAACAATGCTCATTCCCACCCGCTCGGCATGTTCATGCGTGGGAGAGTCCCTTCCCCCAGCTGCACTTGAACCCATTGCCCAATCTCGCCACGTTCCCCGTAGGCGCAGGCATCGCCGGTATTTGCTCCCTCCACGAAAGAGGGAGGCGAGAAGGCTGCCATCGGCACTCCCACGATCCCCAGGAAAGGCTGCAACCGCAGTTCAACCCTTTACGAGCCACCCGAGAAGCCCCAGCAGTAACCGAACCCCGGGAAAGCTCCCAGCGATGCTTGTGCCTTGTCACCCTCGGGGTCACACCCGGGGGAGAGAAGATCCACCACCCTGCCCTTGGCGAAGATCCCTGCCCTAAATCCTGATCTCGGGACACCGCGATCCCCGACGGAGCCGGCGTCTGGGGGTGCGGGGGGTGAGGGGGACAGGACGGAGGTGGCAAAGGGGTCCCCGGGGGTTGGATGCTGCGTGGGCCGGGGGCAGAGAGAGGCCGAGGCAGGGGTATGAGCTGGGGGATGTTAACCCGTACACGGAAGAGCAAGAGGGGTTCCCCAAAATGCAGGCAGAGCGCGAGCACTATTAGTGGACTGTCAGTGGGGGTGGCAAGCGGCTACCCGGGGGTGGATGCGGTGATCCGGGGGTAGGACGGTCAGTTACCGGGCAGCGCTCCCGGTACCGCGGGACTCACCAGCTCGAGGCGGAGCGTCCGGAGGCGTTCGGCCAGAGGCGGGCGAGCACCGCGGGCCGGTGCGGGTGTCGCGGGCGGCGCGGGCGGCGCGGGGGC
>WBMZ01013493.1:0-210980 GCA_013400975.1 Atrichornis clamosus | reverse complement strand
TCCAAGAACTGCCTGTGCGCCCTCAACCTGCTCTACACGGTGCGTGCCGCCGCGCTCGGCCCGGCCGCGGGCTCTGCCTCGCCCCGCCGGTCCCGCCGCCGGGTGGGGTGGGACGGGATGTGGCGGGGAGGTTGGGGGGGCTCGCTGCGCTTCTCTCGCCGGGCTGTGGCTGCGGGGCTGGGGGGGGGGCTCCGCGCTGCGGTCGCCGGGCGGTCGCGGCTTCCGGCTCGGGAGGATGGGGTGGGAGGGGTGAGGAGGTGACAGCGGTTAGGCCGAGCTTTGTCACCGCGCGGACGTGGCTCCTCGGGATCAAAATCCAGGGCGGCCCGGGAGCGCTGCTCGCCCGGGGCGGCGGGGGGTGTCTCATCTGCTGGAAGGAGCGGCCCCGGGGCCCGGCCCGCCGGTGCCCTTTTTTTCCATCTGGAAAGGGCGCTGCAGCAATCCAGGCGTGAAATAGGGAAGGGTTTGTTTTGTTATTTCTCAGCCAAGGATCAGCGCCGAAATAAGTGCAGTTCGGTCAGTGACAAGTTCCCCAGCAACCCCCGCTGTTCCTTGGGATGGACCAGGAAGCTACAAAGTCTGGTGGGAAAATATGTGATGGAAGGGGGAGGAAAGTAAGATGTTAAACTGAAATAAATGACTTTGCTGGGGAGCTCCAGGCAGGTGCATGGTTTTGTTCCAGTACGTTTGGAGGACCTGTTTTCAACAGAGAACAATAAAATCTGTAATTGTGGTAGAACTATGGGGCTTTTTCCTCACTATCTATTTTTAAATGGCACAGAAATAGCAAGAAACGGGAGTAAGTGTAATGGCTTCCTCTCACAGCACATCTGGAGAGGTAGAATGCCCACTAATGTTTCAAGTTAACAGCTGTGCTTGGGGATGACTTTCAGCAGACTGCAGTTGAGGTCAGCCAGTGCTTGTGGGCATATGTATCGTTGCTTTTCCCAGAGCACTGCCTGATCTCGGCTGAAGGCAAGACGGAAGAACGAAAAGGTTTAACACCGTTCATCAGAACAAACAGTTCTCATAGCTGGCAGTTACTGGACCCGATGGTGCTCACCAGGATGGAGCACGAAGGGATGTAGAAGTGCCAGTGCTGAAGCCAGAGTTGGTTGTTGTTATATTCTTTGGTGTGTGAGGTGNGGCCGGGGGTGCGGCCGCGGCCCGCGCGGCACACCCCCCCCCACCCCCCCCCACCCCCCCCCCCCCCCCCATTCCTCAGAAAAGAGCAGAAGAAAAAGCTTTTTATAGGAGAGGCTGCACTGTTGCTGGTCTTCTTCCTTGGAAGAACCTGCAGAGTGGAATATGTCCCTGAAAAAGTCTCTGGAACATTGTAAGGCAGCCCAGCATACCCACTGTAAAAGTCAGCTGGGATCCCTGTGATGCCTTGTGTTGGGCTACACGCAGCCAGAACAGAGGAGAGCAGATGGGTATTGCCTCATTTGGTATCTGTAGTTGAAGGTAATTTTGTGACAGAAGAGTGAGAGAAATCTGGATCTTTCTCATATAATACATGCACAAATCTCATTGTGGTGTCATGTGAACAGCAAGTGCTTTTTTCTAAAGACTCCATCGCATTTCTACAGCCATATATTAACCAGGTGTAAGGAGTCTGGTAGATCTTGTGGGCATACTTGGCCTCAGCAGGGTGGGTTATCTTTGGTACTTCTGTAGTTCTGTCTGTGATAGCTCTACAGTGTACTTATGACCTTAATCTTGCTCTGCTGTCTCCTTGAGCAGATTTTACTTTGTGGGTGTCGCTTGGTGTTCTGTCATTTGACCTATGCAGAACATAATGTTTTTGCTGAAGGGAAGGAATTACTTCTTTGAATGATAGTTACAAGAATACCCTATTGTTATTGCTAGTGTTTATTAATTATAGATGAGTTACAAGACTTAATGCTTTTAAATTCATAGTTGCAGAAATAACATTTAAGGTGCTTAGTTGGCCTGGTAGAATTGGTCTAGTGAAATGTGTGGGCTTCTCTGTTCCTTGGTTAGATAGAAACCTCAAGGGTTGCAACAGCACAGTGAATGATGGGCTTATTTTCTCCCAGCTGGAAGAAATTACAGAAGACAGTCAGAGCAATAACTTCATCATCATCTTTTTTAAACAGTGTTGATTCACCAATAAGTGGTGAGAAGAGAGTAGTGGAGGTATAAAGGGATAGGTTACACTTACTGGATGTTTGTGTAGCCTGCACTGATGTGTCTATATGATGTGCTTGGAATGAATTAACCCTCCGAACTCTATATTGGAGGTTTCAGTTTATATTCTGCCTTTCTTTAAAACACTCCAAGATAAAATATCATACTGGAGCTTAATTTTTTCTTTTTTGTAGTACTGTCTTTTTTGAGTTTTTGTAGTAGTACACCAAGAAAAATATATGTCCTGGCAGTAATAAATCAGTTACTGGTTTAAGACAGGAAACCAGAAGCCCAGTAACCTAATTGCTCACTTAATGTTCTTTTCAGATGTTACTTTGCTGACGACTTTTGGTTCTTCTCTGGACTAAGTTAATGTCCTTAGGCCTGATTCTATTTTTAAATCTATTTTATGTGAGTAATTTTGGCATCTATGCTGAGTCGTGGTGACTTCAGTATGGTTCCTTATGGGTAGGGGAAGAGTAGAAAAAAATAATTGAGGCTATTTATTGACTGTGGGTATATAATGATGTGTATTGCTAAAATAAAGCTTTACATGGAAGAACTGAATACAAGGACCTTTAAAATACTAGTTTTGGGTGTCTGGCCTATTTAGTCTTTAGTCAGTCATATTTACATTTCCCATCAAAAGGCAAATCCATATAACCTGTTTAAAGTGCCTGTCCACAGAATTAATCCAAATTCAAGGATGTGTTTGTAACTTAAAACTTAAGGGTTCCTTCCAAGAAAGTCTTCAGTAATTGTGTTGAAGTGCAAACAGTTGATATCTTTGTTCAAATCAGATTTTTGGAGAGGAAAGGGATCTTCCTAACTAGTGGTGAAAGGTTGAAGTGGTAGCTGAGCCACAAGATTAAATATTTAAATAAAAAAAAAATACTGACAGTTCGTTTGGGTGGTGTGTGTTGGTTTTGTCACTCAAGCTGCTGCTTAATTATTGGTACAGCAAGAAACATGAAATGTTTGTTAGCAGCATGTAAACATCTCACATTTGTTTTGATGAGCAGGCTTTTGGTTGTTCTTACACCTAGAGCAGCCATTTGATTTCAAGTAAAACATATGGTACCTTTTCCATTAGATGTGTGTATTTTTCAGTAGCACAAAGCTCATTCTATAAAAGCCTCCACATTTCCTTTTAACAATAGAAAGTACCTTATAAAAATAATTTACTTTTTATATTACTTTGCTCTCTGAACCTCTTTTTTTGTTGCCTATTAAGCATCCCATTTTTCACATCCATTTTCAAAACGTGTTTGAAAGAGGTTTTTGGGCTTTTTTTTGTTTTGTTTTGTTTTTCCTATCACCGTTTCTTGTTCTCTGGGTGATGTAATTATTGAAAGTGCATTTGTGCTTTCTGCCCTCTTTATCAAAATTGCTTTCCCTGTTTTATGGAAATATGCAAAGATAAGTATAGAAATTCTCAGCTTTGAACAATGTGTGCTTAGTATCACAGAATGGTTTGGGTTGGAAGGGACCTTGAAAATCATATAGGTCCAATCCCTCTGCTGTGGACAGGGATACCTACCACTAGACCAGGTTGTTCAAAGCCTCATCCAACCTGGCCTTGAAGGTTTTGAGAGGGTTTTTAATTCATAGGGTATTTTACAAGAATGTTTGTCTTACATGCAGAGTTCCTGATGCAGAGGAGTGACCATGTTGCATCTTCCATGCAAATCTGTCTGCTCCATCATTTTGCTGTGTAGGGGAAACCTGGTTTTAGAGGCAGGGTGAACATCTGGATTTTCCTAAGGAAAGTGAATGTGACTGTCTTCCATGTACTCTGATATTTCCTGACTGGCATAGTGGCTACAAGCAGACAGGAATTAGAGAAATACAGTTCTTGCCTCAGGTGGCAATGTCTTTCACAGTGGTAAGTGAACCTGTGATCTCTGAGTGCAGTTATGTTTTGGTTTGTTGTAAGTTTGGTTTCAGCTGTAACAAGTAAATAGCCAGCTCTATGCTCTCACAGTTTCCAGTCAGCATTTAGGAGTGCAGCATCAAGAGTTTGCCCCAGCACCACCCTGTACTGTGCTGGTCTACCTCATTGTCATGACTGGATGCTCAGCAAGTGGTACAGGTTGTTTTGAAGCCATTTCTGTTGTTCTCAGGCACATTTTGAAGACAGCAGTATAAGCTCTGCTATCTAGTCTTGACATGTAAATAAAACCGGTACAGAAGCTCCCAGGTGTTGGTCAAGGAAGGTTAATGTTGGTCATGTCAGTCTTGTGGCTTTTTTGTTTTCATTGGCATTTTGGGAAGGTTTCTATGCTCACGCTTGAGAACACAGAAGAGTACAGCAAAAGTACAGAGTGATATTTGGAGATGTTTTGCCAGGGCTTGGGAATACCCACAGCTGTACCGTGTGTCAATTTATAGCCAGAGTGACAGGGGTTTGTGATGGTGGGCCAGAATCGAGATGTGTGCTGGGTCTGTAGACCAGGCAGGAGTGGGTTGGGGTTTCCCACTTGTCTTGCACGGAGTGCACAGTGGCATTTAGAGCTAGGAAGGGAGCCTGTCCTGAAAGATCAGGAGAACGACAGGGCACAGAGGAAGAGGCTCTATGGAGCATGGTATGTTTGGACACTGCTGCTGTTTTCAACCATCCTTGCTGTGCAGATGGACACTTTTCGAGAACCCCTTTGATCGAGAACCCCTTTCAATGCTCTGTAATATCCTAGCAGTTTACATCATTAGTTGTGTTCTTTGTGCTCTTGTTTTTGTGTTGAAGGTGATAATGTGTGGAAGAAGGATCTGTGGGATCACCAGGCTTCGTGAAAACATTTCACAGCCTCAAAAAACAATGAACAAACACGCAAGTAAAAGTAAACATTTTAGATGGTATTTGTTCCTGATACACAGTGAAAAGCTTCCTTTTGTGAAGACTAGAAAATATTAAATAGGGGTTAAATATCACTGACATTTTAGTGTGAAAGTAGTTTGCTACATGGCCGATAACATGAATAACTCTTTACTAGGCCTGAAACTGAAAGAACAGGCTTTTGTGATAAGGGTCAGGAATGCTACCTTTCACATAAATTGCTTGTTCCACGCTACGTGTCTCAAGACTGTTCAGTAATCAGAGTACTGATCTCTCTTCGTTTAAGTAAGTCACGTAAGGGTGGAAGATTTTGCTTTCTGTTAGAAATCCTTCAGCGGTACCCAGAGCTCTCCTTTGCTCTTGATAAAGCTGAAATAGTACTGTAAGGAAATAAAGTTGCTAACAGCTGTGATAGAAACCAATTTAGCTTTGTCTCAAGTTGCTAAAGCTGCACCACTTTGTACTACCTGTTTTAATGTGGTGTTTTTAGATGAAGTTCTGGGAAGCAGAAGAATTGTCTTCTAGATTCACTGTGGCTGTGCAGAAATGGTTGGCCAAGTTGAAGGGGAGAGTGGTGGAAACCTCTACCTTCAATATCTATTATATTTGATGTTTGAATGTTACAGCACCCTTAAAAGTAGTAGAATGTGAACTTAGATGGGGAGAGAGAGGTTGGGGAGGATGTTTCATCATTTGTGTAATCTCTGTGGTTTTAGTTCCTGTTCCATATCCACCCTGACAGCTATTCCATAAATATTTCCCTTGCTGATACAAGTATAAATGCTATATAATCTCTTTACCTGGGAATGGTGAGTCAGTATTTTTTGAAATTTAAATTCTGAAATGCAGTTTTTACCAACTCCTGTTTGTACTGAAGCAATAAGGAATCAGTGGAAATACTAACTTCTACATGTGACTTCCTTCCTAGCCAGCAGTCCAAGCTAGTTGAAATACCAAAAAGTTGCCAGTTAGTCAAAATAGCAGATTTGCTGGTGGTTTGCTGTTGTAGGAAGGAGGAAGTGGGTTTAGCATTTGAATTGTTTCTCAGTGGCATTGTATAGAGAAATCATTTGTCAGTATCTTTGTTTCTTTTCTGTAATGTCCACTATAAGCTTGTACATAAGTACACAAGGGGTACTTGGGGAGAGAAATACATTTTTTTTATTACAGGAATGAGGAAAATGAGCAGCTATGTGCACGAGAGAACTTGCATTTAAAGAATAGAGCAAAATAGGAGATTTGGTAGAGAAACTGTTATTTTTAGAACATCTCTGAAGTTCAAATATGTGTATGTAGGTTTATTAAAAAAAAGGGAGGTCACCTAAAGTGGAATCTGATCCATTCCACTGATCTTGAACTTAAATCTTCCCTAAAATCTTCCATATACAGATTTTGACATTGGAGTAACGTTTTGTCTATTGACAATACACTTGCTTTTTTTTTTTTTCCTGTTTTCTTGACTCCAAAGTAGAAATACTCTGATAGGGAAAATAACTGCTCTTCACTTAGGATTTGTGCTACCCATAGGTTTGTTCTGGTATTTACTTAATTTCAAAATGATGATTTTATGTATTCAATTATGCTAAGCCTGTCTTTGTGTGTGTGCTTTTTAAGTAAGGTGGATAGGGTTTGTATTGATGGAGAAGATAGTATATAGTAAATGAAGGTATTAAATAAAAAATACTGTCACCCCTCCACATGCCTTTGTATTGTTTTTCTGGTTTGTGTACAGTGTGTGTTTGTAGCCTCATTCTGTACACAAGTTACTCCAGTTTGAGATTATTATAAATTCTTTGCTCTTACTGCCTGTTGACTTTCTGTGTGAACATGACTTAAGTGAATGTGACCTCTTAAATCACTTCTGAGAACAAGACTTGTACTCGTGTTTTTGAAGCGGTGTAAGTACTTTTGAAGAATCATTTGTTGCTCTTTTATTGAGACCCTTTTTTACTGCTTGTTAAGAAGGTGTTTTGTTGATACAGGGTTTAGAAGCGATGTAGTGAGCTAGATGGTACAGAAAAGTCCTTGGTCAGTGCTAAATCCGTCTCTTATGTGCCTGTTAATACTTAGATTTTTGGTGTGGAGGGTGGCAACGTTTCCATGGTGAATGAGCTGGCTGTGGTGTGTGGGAGTGTTGGTTGGAAGGGACTTTTGGAGCTCATCAGACCAGGCACCTGGTCAGAGCAGGATTACAAATAACACTGGCTTGCCAGCTGTGGCTTAGTCTGCAGTCTTGTAAACATCTGGGAACAAAGATCATCACCTCTCTGAGTAAGGCACCAAACCACCTTGCAGATGTGTTTTCAAATGTCCAGTCTGAACCTCGCAAGCTGTTACTTGTGATACCCAGAGGAGTGCACCTCCATGTTTTTGTAATGTGCCTTCAGCTTCAGTTACTATTTGGTTATCCCTAGGCAGCCTCTTTGTCATACTAAATAAACCCAACTCCATTACCTGCCTCTCAAACATCATCCTGAAGGCTCCAGGCCGTTTTGCTGACTCTTACCAGGTTCTCAAATTCTTTTTTGACCTGGGGGACTTGAAATAGAACACCATATTTGACCTTCAGTCTCACCAGCATTGTGTTTCCTTTGATTGCACTCCTCTTGGCTCTCCCTGTTTGCTCTGAGAGCTGACTCTTGGCTCGTATTCAACCTGGCAACTGGCAACCAGTTTGATCTCCAGATCTCAGCAAAGCTGTTGTTCAACCAGCCCAATCCCAGGCTCCACTGAAGCATCCAGGAGGACAATTTTTGACTTCACAAGGTTCCTGTTGGCTTATTCCTCAAGTTTATCAAGGTCCATCTGAGTTAAATCTCTGTTTGGAGAGTCAATCCCTCTTCTTGATTTGGTATCATCCACAAATTTTCTGGTGATTCATTTTGTCTTGTATTCAGGTTGATGAAGTAGGGTTGAAGACTGTATAATGTTGGCTCCAGTATCAGCCCTTGTGGTGCTTCTTACCTGCTAGCAGCTGGGTGCTGAGCCACTGATTACTGCCCTTCAAGTTCAGCCGTCCAGCCTGTGGCCATTCGTGTCCAACAGGCCATTTCTCCAACCCAGGGCTTTTCTGCTTACTAATGAGACTCCTGTGGAAAACTAGATTAGTCCTAATCACTGAAAACTGAACTGTGATTTCATATATTTCTGGTAGATATATCAAGCAAATATGTGAAGTGTTAACCAAACCTAGCTTTATGTAAGTAAATTCATATAGGTTAAATGGAGTTTCACAGGTAATTCAGCCTTCCAAGGATGGTACTGTTTACTCTGGGAGACTTCTGGTTCTGTGAAATGCGGTGTCAGTAAAATAAAATGTGGCATTCAGAAGCTCCGTAGAGCTTCTTTATTTAACAGAAATACTTATTTTAACAGAACAAATTGTATGTTTAGAATATATGTATTACTCATTTAAAGTAGTTAGAGTCACTAATTTTGTTTCAAGTACGTTTTACTATAAAGTCATAGCAACTTCGCTTCTAGAAACATTGCATTTGAGTCCTTTCATCTCAAAACACTGGAACAAGCACTGTTGAGTATTCATTTCTAGTGGCTAAACAGTGTCTAAACTATGAGCCTTGCATTGTATTACAGACTTGTAAAATCTCTTCTCAAAACAGCTTTTTTTTTCTTTTCTTAGTAATAGTGTGCATTTACTATAGTTTTTCACATTATGGCACTATAAAACTACATAGAGAATTATTTCTCTCATTCAGATAGTCCATGCCAAACCTGAAAATGAAGGAATATCCATAATATCATCTTTCAGTAAACACATGGAGTAGTCAGGAACTTAATACTAAATCTGTTTCTGGAATGGTTTGCAAGCCTGTAGTATCCGTTTCAGTTTTGAAACAGAGTCAATTTTCCATGATTTCAAGTGGCAGAATAGGAGTAGCCAATAATGAATTTGATCCAAATCATGGATCTGCCTGACTCATACAGCATTTTCACATAGTTTGTCAACCAGAGCCCAGTAGCATGGATCGGTGATCACACTGAATTTTCAGATGTTTTAAGGAAATGGAAAATGGACAACTTTGTCAAGTGAAAGAAAATAGAGCCTTGGTATTATGGAGGTAACACTTGAAAATGAGATTGATAGCTCTAAAACTTGAATGTGATCAAACAGGAAACTAAACTGTTTTGTGTTACTTCCTGAATATTTAGAGTTCAAGAATGGGTTTGAAAGTCAGAGGACCCTTTTTTCCCACTTGATTTAAAACCAGAGCTGTTCTAGATTCAACACGTGGCTATTTCTACCAGAAAATCTTTTTGTGTCAGGGTAATAACTTCTACTGTCACGCAACTAATTTCCTGCACATATCATCAGATTAATGTAAGATGAGATCAGTAATGGCAGGAAGAACTAACTGGTACCCTGCAGCTCACACACTGCCCTTTTTCAGTAGGTGTTAGAGGCACAGATTTTATCTCTTCTTTTGATTTCAGTATTTTGAGAATAAAACTAATTTCATCTAATGGTTTTGAATCTCTTATGAAATGAGCAGAGTTGAACAAATACAGATTTTGGTATCCTTGAGGCAGATTGATGAAAGTAAAGATCTACACTCAAAGACAGAAAAGTATCAGTGAAAATCATTAGGAACTAAGTTTCATCCGCCCTTTTTTGTGAAATAAATTGGAAATTGGCATTGCCTTTGAGATTTTTTTTTTTTAAGAACTGTATAGTGGCAGTGCATGTTCAGTGCTTAGAAGCTGATGCAGAGCGTGGGACGTCAGACAGCACTTTTTGATTGGAAATTGGGCCATGGGGTTTCTTTTGTTATTCGCTTCTGGTACTTACATGGAAAAATAAGTCTTCCCAGTGGACTGAGACAATGAAATAAAGAGAGTGGGCACAGATTAGAAAAGGTAGGTCTTGCATTTAACTGTCTGATTAGAAAGGCTAATTTTTAATGTACTGACATCAGGAAGTTTATAGCCTGGTGCAGCATGGATTCAGAAAATTTTTCTGGGTCAGAGCCAAGGCGTTTTGGTTTGTTTTATTTTTTTCTTCTGTCCTCTGTAATTTTGATTCATAATGCTTTGGCCTGTTGTTTTGGTTTTAAATAAACATGGTAATTAAGGCTTTTTGTTTAAGAGAAACAAAGACAAATGTGAAATCATTCTAAAACTGCTGCCGTTGAACAACTCCTTTGAATTTTAGGTTTTTTTTTTTTGTCTTTTGTGTGTTAAGAGAGAAGTGTAGGTATGACAAATATCCTGCTTTTGTTCTTGCAGGCTCTTAAATTTCTTGTACGGATTACTGGCTTTTAGTGGAAGTTTTCCGAGATGTATACCTGTGTGAACTCAAAAAAAATCCACCTGCTGTGTTTTAATCTTGATGAGCATCTCTACTTGTTTTACTAGCTTTCTTGATGTTATCTTAGATTTCCATGTTTCAAAAGCAGCATACATAGGCTGGTCTTTTAAAATGTACTCAAATTGAAAAAATATGCAAATGTGTTTGGCATTAAAACCAACAAGAATGTCCAGCTGTAGGGTAAGTATACTAAAATGATATGTTGAAAATTACCTCTTTTTTTTTTTAATCTGACCCACCTCTGGGTGAGCAGTAAAATGTCATGAGAATATGCCTTGTTTGTACAGAAACTGGTGAGCTAGTGTAAGTGCTTGCTCTGTATCAGTTAAATAAAGCCAAGTAGTTGGAATAGACTAAGTGCTTACTGTTGTATTTTGTTGGTTTGGGATTTTTTTTTTTTTTAAATAGCCATACAACTGGGTATTTTTTGGTGAGATCAGAGTTCTGGAAAGTTAAAACTTGCATGTTGAATTGGATTCATTTAACAGAGAATGTAATGAGCGAGATGTTACATATAGGTCTGTTTCAAACCAGTGAGTATTGGGTATCTTGTGCATTGGACATCTGGGTTGGCTTTGCTGCTTCCCTCCTGCTGTACCTCATTACAGATTTGTCTGCAGCTTTTCATGTTGGAATTCTTTTTTTCTTCGGGTAGCATTTTTCTGGCATGGAAACAGGAAAGGCTGGAGCTTCCTGCCCATGTAAACAATAAATCCCTGTGAACTAACTAGTACAGATTCTGCCTGCCTTCTCTGAATACATGTTTAAAAGGGAGGAAACAGCATAAGTGTTTTGGGTATCGAAGTAGGATTGATTTAATAGTAGAACTATTTTCTTGAAGAAATACGCATTGGAGATAGGGCACCTTAATTGTTTTACTGCATGAAGTCCTTGAAATTCAGATCTAAGAAGTATTTTTGTGTGACCATGTTAACTGTTGTGTTACATCATCAACTAAATAAAAACTTCTCTAATGAATTAATACCGTTGTATACCTGATTACAGTAAGTCTTGGAAAAGTGCCCTTTTTGCACAGTCAGAGCTGTGGAGCTGTATATTTTTTCTTTAAATATGCTCCCTCAGTTTCACAAAACATCTAAAATTTTTGTTCTTATTCCACTCTGCGAATTAAAGCTGATGATTTTTAGCTTGTCAATTATGTTATAATCTACAGTTTAGCGTCACTAGTCAGTTACAGATTTTGCAACATGGCTTGACTTGTAGGTAGATTAAGTTGTAACAGTTCCACACTGAGGGTGTGGAAGAATATGTGTGCCTTAAAACATCTGGGACTCAAATTACCTGTATAATGATGTGGAGAATTGGTTTGTTAGGGTTGTGCTTATTCTCTTTGCACCAGAGAGAAAAATTTTACCTTTCTAAAAACAACTTCAATGTAAAAAAAATTAACTGTGTGTGGGAGCCTATTTTAATACGCAGTCTAACTTTGTGTTTTCTCTTCTCTCCAGCTGGTGAGCCTGCTGCTGATTGGAATTGCAGCATGGGGAATCGGCTTTGGCCTCATCTCTAGTTTCAGAGTTGTTGGAGTGGTAATTGCAGTAGGAGTCTTCCTCTTCCTTATTGCCTTAGTTGGATTGATTGGTGCAGTGAAACATCATCAAGTCTTGCTATTCTTTGTATCCTTCGGATGCATGGCATTGATTGCAGCTTGGTTCCAGCCATATAAACAACCTGCTCCGTCAGCTCTTGGGGAAGGTGCTTCAGAAACAGAACAGAAATTCACAATCTTACTTTGGTCAAGTACAGTTCAAGTTAGACTTCCTTCCCCTTTATTTCAGCTTCCTTTTTTTTCTCCCTTGTTTATGCTCTGAAGACAGAAGTGCTCACATCTCTTTTTAAAAATAAGACCATTTTAATTTTTTGAGAGCTTTTTCTAGTTGCTCACTGTGTCACAGGTGCCTGAAATTGTGTGCTCAGCCCTACGTGGAGCTCAAATAGGTGGACTATTAATGTTTAACTTTTGTGGTCTGAGAATAAGAACTGACCTCCACTTTATAGACAGCTTAATTGTGTGAAGTATCTGCCTCTGAACACAGCAGCCAAATTGTGAAAGTAGTCTTGAACTTTCAAAATGTGGTCTATAGTAGCATCAAAGTTTGTTCTTTTTGCTTTATACTGTTTTCAGATGCATTAGTCCAAAAGTGTATGAGGCTGTGTTCCAAGAGCAACTCTTACCTTGTTTTTAATCTAGTCTAAAGTTACTTTTTGTAATTAATTACAAGAGTGTGTCATTGAAAAAAAAATACCTGAATATGCAATACCCAGAAAAATATTTTCTCTACTACTTTATTTAAGTGAAGTATTTTGAAATGACATGGGCCCTTAAAGCTGGAGAAATTGCCTGTAGATTTTTCTTTCAAAGCTCCTTTTATTAACCGCTCTGTTCATGTGTTCTTGCTAGGCAAGAAATACTTAACCTGGAAATACCAGCTATGTATAGTAGAAGCCAAAAAGAGATAATATATGTGATTGAGTTTTGGGAACATTATTTAGGTCATCTTGTCCACATCCAGTTAGAATTTGCTTTTTACAGTTCTTTTGTTTTAAAGAACTTACTGTTACCCAGTGAATTAAGGAATACCATTAAGTGTATATGTTATAACAGCAAAATTAATTTGAGAGTATATCCTTAATTACTGCTTCCAGTACATGATTATTCTTCTGCTAGTCTTTATTGTCCAGTTTTCTGTTTCCTGTGCCTGTTTGGCACTAAACAAGCAACAGCAGGTAAGAAAAGTTTCCTGACTTCTCAGTTAATCTATAGCATAACACTGTAAATATATATGTACACAGGCACACATATTTGTATATAGTCTGCCATAAAATGGGGAGAGAATATTTTAAGAAAATCAGTGTTATCCTATTAGTTAAAGACTAGACCTTGCTCAGTGCTTGGCTCTGGTAGCTAGAAAGAAATACATCTGGGTGCCAAAATGACTTTCAGATGCCTTTTTTTTTAAAATTGATTTGTTGATTTGTTTTTAACTTCCATTCTGGGTTTATGGTCACAGGTGTAGCAGCATATCTTGAATATGTCATTTGTTCAGTGATTTCAGATAAGGTGATGAAATATACAGTAATCTTGATATAAAGTTGATAAAGTCACTGAATTGTTCCTGTGTAACTTGAAAGGTCATAGCTACATTACCACTTCTGTGTGAAAGTAAAACAGTCTTCCATGTGGTATGGAGACCAATTCTTACTGCATAAGAAGTAGGCAAGGATACAGTGACTAAAATACCAGCTTTTGCATGTGAGCTTGTTTTTTGTGTGAAGTCTGAGCAGTCCCAGTTAGATTAGTTGCATGTCCCATTATTAGTGATCTTGCTGGGCTTAGGAAAAGCAAAGGAAGAAAATGGATTATGCCTATGAATGTGCTGCTGTTAGGTGCTATTCTTTCGTTAGCTACACAGCCTGTTTGGACACTCCAGTTGTTCTTTAATATATTTACGTTCTCCTGTTAAGCATCGAGATCTGAAGCCTTTAGTTAGGGCATTATCAACTTGGTTTTATATATTGATTTGCAGTGCAAAACAGTTCAATTAATATAATACGTATTTGCTTGTGCCTTCTAGAGTGAACTTCTAGAGGTGGGATGGAATAACACCAACAGTGCAAGAACGGATATTGAGAGAAATCTGAATTGTTGTGGATTCAGAGTATTTTATCCGAATGAAAGCTGCGCCTCTGTAAGTTCTTCAAGTGTGAAAACCCATAACATTTTCACAGGGTGTTTGTTCAAAACTGTACCTCTGTTTTCATAGTTACAGAAAGCAGCATTTTAACAAATATGTAAAGTAGTTCTTACAGTGATACTAAGCTCTGCTCTTAACTGACTGGAAAGACAATCACAAGGCACCCTGCAAAGGTTGTACTCCACTGTCATTTATATACTTGCTGTTTTGGAGTCTTTTAAAACTACTGGAGTTTTGTCCATGGATAGCAGTCTTCTAGAGCAAACTAGATACTTTCAGTCAATGAAGTGTCATCAGAAAGTGGAATACAATTCTCTGTATCTACTACAGGATTGTTTTAGAACTCTCCAGTGTAAACCTTGTGCACCGATAATAGAAGAATATTCTGGAATGGTGCTGAGATTTGTTGGAGGGATAGGACTCTTCTTCAGTTTCACAGAGGTGAGTAGGTGGTTAGAAAATTGAGTGCCTTTTTTCCCACTTCTAAAGCCTTGTTTTGTGAAACACAATTTTAGAGGGTTTATGACAGGAAATCTCAGTACTGTCTCAGGAGTCAAGTAATTAATGGGGCCAAATTTTCAAGGCTATCAGCTTGCTTAAGTCTGCCAAAAGGAAAGCTTGTCTGTTTTCAGCACTAGGAAGTTCTTGCAACTGTGTTATTTAGATAATAAACCTCAGCATTAAAATGTGGTGCTGTAAAGTTTAAGCTTTCCAGAAAGTTAGCTGTTCAAGTCTACCATTCTCCAACAATAATAAAAAGAGTGCTGTAATTGTTCCCTCCTCCTCCCACCTAATCCTCACTTGTGCACACAGACAGTTTTTGAGGATTTTTTTTTTTTTGGTGCCACCTGTAGTGCAAAGATAGAGTTGCATGATGAGGGAACTGTATTTTTAACAGCAGGTTAAAATTAAAAAGATCTTTGACTCTTTGCTTCCGTACTGTGATGATGCATAAGTTGCTTTATTGATTGGTGTATAAAAATCCTCAGAGCAGGTCTTTTATAACCCCAGAGCAGAGCACGTGAAAATGCTCTTCCTGCTGCTTAGTGCACTTTTTAGAAGGTTTGTAGATAATGCAGCAAGAGAGATATGGCAACTTAAGCAGAATCACTCTGACATCAGCCTTCTCTACTAAAAATGTGGAGGTACTGGGAGAGGGGAAGGCAGTTGCGGGGAACTGCAAAGTTTGAAATTGCACAAGAATAGTTAAATAGTAACTGTAAAGTGAAACAATTTGAGGATTTTTTTATCCTTATACTAAAGGCAGGTTTATGTGTATCATTTGGGGAGGGGAGAATAAGAATTTAACTTTAGTTATAACTACGGGAAAATTTTTATTGCATTGCAAATATGGTTTTGGCTTTTTTGTTTTGTGTTTCTCTCTGTTGCTAGGTATGATTTTTCTGTGAGAGAGAGAGGGTGCATTTTTTTTTTTTCTAATTAAGAAAACTAGTGTGTGGTTGTACAATTTTAGCCACAGTAAAATATCCTAAACTCGTTTGCTGGAAATTCATTGTCAGGATTTTACGTTTAAAACAAATTTTGTAAAACTGGAAGATGGGATGAAGACCCTCTGCTTAATAATATCTTTGGTTTTTATTTTCAGATTCTGGGAGTCTGGCTGACTTATAGATACAGGAACCAAAAGGATCCCCGGGCAAATCCTAGTGCATTTCTTTGATAAGTTTTTGAAGGACTGAATCTTCTCTCTGCACCCTCTACTTAAAAATACTGATTCTCCATAGTTTGGTATTTCTCTATAATAGGAATTCTACATGTACCCAAAATAAAACTCAATTTCCATAAGAAATGTGTAGTTTTCATATTTAATTTCCACTATTTTTCTTCTAAGAATCTCTATCTTAAAGTAGATGGGTGCATTCAGTAGCTGGGCAGAGTTGAACTGCTGGTTAAGACTTTGTTGATTGATCTGGTGAACTCTTTACAGTGAGTTTTATAGCACTACTGGCTTATCTGGTGTAAAAAAAACCCCCAGAAGTATTTTCTGCTGTATTCATTGATTACAAAAATTCACATGAATTCTCATTAAAATGATAAAAATGTATGGTGGATGGTTGGGTATGATTTGTTTTAGGATGTACTCTAGTAGACTTTTTTTGTCTCCCACTTTCCTGTTAAGGTAAAAATAGAAGCTAAAGATGTTATTTTCTATAGTGCACATAAGTGTATGTTAATGACTACTGTAGTCTTCACCCCTCCCCTTCCCTGTTTGTTTTGGTTTTCTGGTAGCTTTAGAATTTTGTTGAGAATAAAAATAATGTTGGTGGATATTATCGTCATTATGAGAACAATGAATGAAGAAAACCAGGAGAATGTAATCTGCAGCTGATTAACTTGAAACTTTTTTTTCTTTGACAAATGAATGAAGTTTGGTATTTGCACAATCAATGTCTGTCATCTCTGATGTAACAAACTTGATGTCTGGAAAGTTGTTGTACAGCTATTTTTTTTAGATGGTGTAAAATTGTTGTAATAACTCAGCAGTGTATATTTCTCTGTCATCCAGATAAGTCTTGATTTCATGAGAGATTGAATGATGTATAAAAAAAGAAAGAAAACAGCAACAACAACAAAAAATTGTTTCTGGTAATTTGTTTTCTGAAAACAAAGAATTCAATTAGAATGATCCGTTATCCACGTAGTAGGTATTGTCTGAGCTGAAGGAAAGCATGGCCCCTCTTGCTGCCTGTAACAGAAGTGGTGCATCAAGGTGCACAATGTTCCTTTTGTTTCTAATCACACTGAATTGCCGACCTGCACTGCACCTTTTCTTCATTCAGGTGCTGCTTATGGCAGGCTAGGCAGCAGCTGTAGACTGAAAGATGGCTGTTGAGGAAGAAAAGGGGAAGAGTATTAAGGCTCTCTGTCAAGGAATACAGCACCTGAGCAAGGTGGAAAGGAAGTCAGGGCAGACAGAAGTAGGTTCTCATACAGTCTCCCTTTACTAGGGAGATCCCTCCTTACTCCTGCAAAGGAGGCAAAAAAAAGCTGAAATACATGCCTATCAGGGCACTTTCAGACTTTCACAGCCTGAGTGCTCCTGAAGAAGGAATTATCTTGGGTTTTTGAAGGGGAAGAGCGGAACCTGAATGCAGAGGGATGTCAAGAACGTGCTGGAACCGCTTCTCTTGAGGTGTAGCCGAGTGGTCAGCATGCACGGTCAGCGCCTGCTCCTGGTGCTGCTCTGGGAGCTCCTGCTGGGCCTGCCCGGCTGCTGCTGTCTGGCTCAAGCACGTACCTGGACATTCAGGGTCAGAGCCCACTCGTGCTGAAACATCTTAAAGCCTTCAGCCCTGCTGAAGTAAGTGTATGCAGTGCTTTTTTCCCCCCAACTGCTGTCCTGTTTAAACAGCTAACCAGCCATTCCCAGTACATGTTAAGAGGACAGTGATGATCCTGTGGCTGCCTTTAGGAACACTTAATTTTCCTGATCTAGACAGGCTCTGTATTTTGTACATTACAGTAATAAATTCAAGGAGTTGTCATGTGGAGAGGGTTAATGAAGCTTAAAATAATACCACATTGCTGCTTCATTTTCAACTTCTTTTCTAATTGTTTTTGTAGTGCTTAGTTTTGGGTCAGTCTGGTTTCATAAATATGGTAGATGATATTGGAGTGCAAATGTGCATCAATGTGAAAATACATAAAATATTACCACTTCTGAAACTCTCATGTCTCATGACGGGAATTTGTTTTAGTAGTCAAGACGGATCAGTGGATCGTATGGAACGATTAAAATTTTTCTATCATATTAATAATAGTTTGTCTCTTTGGGGTTGTGGTTAAACAAAACCAACCACCCACACAAATGTTGAAATTCCCATCAGAGCTGTGGATTTGCTTTCCAAACCTGATTCTGAAAGGGACAATAAAACACATTGAGTCTGACTGTTTTTGGGAGGTGAAGAGTGTAACCTCTCAGGGAAAGTCTGACTCGTGTGAGTATACAAGAAATGCTGTACTGTTCTGACATGCCAAACTAGAGCACTTAAAAAATTTATGTATACCTGTTCTTGGTGGGGTTTGTAATTGAACTTTTCTTTGCTTGTTGCATTCTCTTGAAAAAAGAGTTTTCGCCATATAAACATTTTTTGTGCTGTTTGTTTTCTGGGGACTCAATTTTTATCTGACTGCTTGAGAATTGGACTTCATTGTAACCAGAATTTCTAGAAGCTATTTATAGCAGCACAGTATCAAAGCAACGGAGTGATTTAACTTGGAGCGTTCTTATTGCTTACATTAGATGTCTTTTGGCCTTAGTTGTGTTGAAATGCTTTCTTCAAGTTGGTTATTCTGGAAAAATGTAGAAAGACGTCTTAATTTCCTTCAAAACACATAGTTTTTTTATCATATAAAAATAACTGGCTATAAAATAATAAAATCTAATTCTTCTGCATCTATGTGAGAAAGTGAATCCGGATATTAACTAACATACTGATACTTCTGCACAGTATCTGCCACCTTTCACATGAAAGTAGCTATTACAAAAGGAAAAGCTTGTATAACTTGAAGTGATACCTATAAAAAGGTACCTTAAAAGCTGTAGCTGACAAGTGAATGGGAATGTGCTAGTGTTTTTAACTTGCATTATTATTTTTCGACCTGATTATTTAGAAGATTGTCTGAATGCTGGTGGAATTCTGAAGCCCCCCAGATTCCTCCTGTGTACTTCAGGTTATTGATCATATGTATTTCAGCAATGATTTCCCAGGTTTTCCAAAGAAATGGAAAGAGGCTTTTTTAGGTATCTCAGCTTGGTTTGATGCCTCTGTAAACCTAAAGAATCTGTTTAGGGGAAAGGATTTAAAGAGCGGGACTAAGCTGACCATTTATGTATTAAAATTCTTGAAAATTTGGCTAAGGTGAAAAGTAAATGGCAAAAGCATAGCCTTGAGTGCAGAAAAAATGAATTTCAGTTTCAAAAACTAATTTCTTGATACTTGCAGGCTGGACTACATTGAGTATTTGCATCTAGTCATGTAGACCCTTGTAGTTATGCCTTATATCCGTTTGCTGGATGTTATACATAGCATCAGTAATCTGCTTAAGAAAATGATGCTACTTCAGTAGTGTTATAAAAACAGCTTTGTGAAACATGATGGCACAGGTGGCTTTTATGTCACATACGGAGCTCTAGGAAGTGCACTTTGGATAAGTGTACGTTTGAGTAGGTAAAGGTGATTCTGACAACCAGCTGCTCCAGCCTCCCTCTGTGCTGTCACTCTGCTGAGTGATATGACCACATTTTTTGCTTTTAGTGACTGATAGCTGAGTCTAGGGAATTTTTCTTCCCCCCACTGCATCTCTTTTTCCTCTATCTTATGGATACTACCATAGAAAGTATTATCTTACTGAACTGCTGAAGGAATGCTGAATTGCATGTCTGGGACCCTTTCCAGGGACCACTTGAGGTTTTCTCGTAGGTAGAGTTCACATAGCTTGCCAAAGATATACTAGCAAGTACCTTCTGATTTTGCTGAGAGATTCCCTTGAGCTGAAACCCTTGCTTCTCTCACCTGTCCTGCCCTCTTGAGTGTTTTCATCTTTCGTAGTTCTCGTCACGATTGGTAGTGGCAGTAATGGTAATAGTAGTGGTAACAATGCTGTCATTGCCAAGGAACTGAGAAAATAATGAAGACATGGTCCTGGGCAAAGCTCTTCTCACTGATGCTGCGGCTGAGTTCTGAGATACTAGATATTTGGGGCTGGAAAGTCTCCTTTTTGCTTAAGTCTTTAGGTGGTGTGTACTCTCATGGTGTTCACCTGCAGTGTTTATTTTAGTTGTGACTTCTCTTGTCCTTTTTGGATTTGTAAATAATCACAAACTGTAGCACAATCATGAAACCAACCACATACTCAATGTGGTATCACTTTATTAATCATCTCAAGGCTTTACTGAAATCTGATGTAAGCAAGGACCTTTTAAGGGAAGCAGTTTTATCTTAAGTCACTTCAGAATGCAGCCAGTTCAAAAGAAAGAAACAAGACCCATACGCAAACAACCCCATTCTCTAAACTCAAGTACGTTTCTGTGAAAGGTTTGCATTTCTTGTTAGCTATAAAGAAAGGGCTGATAATGAAAGCTCCACAAAGCCTGGTGCTACTAGAAAATAATTGGAGATAAGGCAGGCTGAGCAATGAAGAGCTTAGCTAGCTGCTGACACTGGAGATAAAAAGATGCTTTCCTCTACTGTACTGGCTTTGGCTGGGTAGAGTTGATTCTCTTCATAAGAGCTTGTATGGTGCTATGCTTTGGATTTGCAACCAAAATGGTGCTGATAACACAAGTTGTTTTCTGATTGCTGACACACAGAGTTGAGGTCTTTGCTGCTCCTCACACTGCCCTGCCAGCAAGTGGGCTTGGGCTGCAGGAGAAGTTGGGAGACAGCTGACTCCAGCTGAATAAAAGGATGTGCCATGCTCAACCTCTGAACTGGGGCAAGAAGCAGGAAGGGGGGCACAGTTGGAGTGGTGGCATTAGTGGTCCCCAGTCACTGTTACGTGTGGTGGGCCCTGCTCTCCTGGAGATGGCTGAACACCTGCCTGCCCATGGGAAGCAGTGAATTAATCCTGTGTTCTGCTCTGTTTGTGAGCACAGCTTTTGCTTTACCAGTTAAACTGTCTTTATCTGAACCCACGAGTTTTCTCACTTTTACCCTCTGATTCTCTCTCCCATCCCACTGGAGTGGAGTGAGAGAGCGAGCAGCTGTGTGGGGCTGAGCTGCTGGCTGGGGTTAATTCACAACAGCCCTTTTCTTTCCAAAGTGCTTAAATGTAAAATGCAAGCAGTGGTCTCAAGCAAGACAGAGATTTTACTATTTCGAATAGTGGTAGATAAAGATAAGGAAAAAATGCAAAATGCAACAATGTTTTATATGTAAACACTTAAAATGGATTTATTTTTTAAAAAATCATTTTTACAGTTGAATCATACAGTATTCTTCTGTACGCCTTAAAATAAAAGCCTCCAGCTTTTAAAAATGCTGCCGAGTACAAAAGTGCTAACGTAAAACTAGTGTTTATGTATAGAATCCATCACTATACATCACTGAATATCACTCTAAATAGTGTCTTCACCAGTGTCAAGGCGTGGAGAAGAGGTGGAAGATAAGACTCATAATATTTAAGGGCTTCCTTCTTCCCCTTACAGTTCAGTCTTCAGGAGCTTCAGCGCTTTCTGCATATTTGAATACACTAGAAATGAAATATTCATGCATGTTATTTTTGCTGAAACTTCCTCTGCCAGCAACTGCAAATGCTGCAGAGAAAATGTCATTATTATTAAAGCTTTTAATCACATGCCTATTGCTGTAGGGATTCTGATACACTGTGCTCTTCCAAGCAATTTGTGAATGTCGTGTGTTTAATTCTGACTGGTGATAATGTTCATTAGTGCAAAAGCATGGACAGAGACGAGCTGTGCAGCAGTGAGGGAGGGCTGTAGCAAAAATCTTTCCCTGCTCCCAGAAGATTTCCTGGCTTGGCCTGGTAGGACACGTGTGTGAGAGTTCTCACCGTTGCTTGCAGGGAACACTGCTGAATTATGCAAGTTCCTACTGACGTGTGCTTGCTTTTAAAACAGATGGATGCTTAAGGCTCCAGGGCTCTGCCATTATTTCCTTCATCTCACTGAGTTTAAGTCTAACATCCTGTTTAATTTTAATCCTGGTTAAATGTCTTTCAGCAAGTACTGATTGTAAGAGTCTGTAATGCCTGGTGTTATTCCTTGTCGCATGAAAAATGGGACTGTTTTCAGAATATTTTCAGAATGTATCAGAACACTTTACTTACACAATGAAATGTCAGAGGGCTCATACGCATAGAGACGGTTTGAGTATCTTCCAGTAATATCTGCTCTCACAGTCAGGGAAGGATCTGGGAATAAAGGATAAGAGAATTTGTAAAGGATAGGGCTAACTTTCAAGTGGAAGGAAATAAAAGGACTTAAACCTTTCTGTGTTACTAGTTGCTTCCTGAATGTTTCTGTGAGACCTGTCTGCTTCCGCTGACCAAGAGGTTGTTCTACACAGTTAGACATTTCAGGTGTAAGTGTTGTGTTTGCAGGTTGATTAGGAACGGGATGAGTTACCCGTTCCAGGGGCTGTGGCACCATGTCATTGAGGGAGGAATGCTGGACATGTGAAGCTGGCTGGGATTGCTTCGATATTTGATCCCCAAAAGCAATTAGAACCTTTATATTTCTCATGGAATAAGTTCCTGTTAATCAGCCTGAGAATTTGAGATGCACAGTGTAGCAGGGGCTCTGTTCTGAGATCAACTTTGGTGCTTGAGGTACTCACCTATGAACAGAACGCGAGGGACGTACTGGCCATCAGGTGCAAGATTCTTGTCTGTGGTTTCATACTTGAAGAAAACAGAGAAGGTTCCCAGTCAAGAAGGGCACGTTACATAAATATTTTTTTCCTGCACTGTACTCTGTGCTATGAAATACAGCTCAAGTGATACATTTTGCAGTTTAAGAGATTCACTGTCTGGGATGCAGTCTTTTTTTAACAGCTGGAATTGCAAATTGGTAACAGCAGTTCATGTTATTATTGAACTTTACATTCCCTCATATTTTGAGTTCATGATAGCTACAAATGAAAAAGACTTACTACGAAATCTATTATACTTCAGCAGTGACCATTTTCCTAGGCAACCCTAGCTATTAAACTGAAGTCAGAGAAGCCATAATTAAAAAGCAGAACTTTATCGCTTTCACTTAATGAAGTGTAACTGGGAAACTTACCACGAGGTTCAGAAGAATGAATTTTTCAGCCAGTTTCTGTATATCTTTGTGTTCAGCAAAGACCTTCTTGAGGGCTAGAGTAGAAACAAATGGAAAATTTAAAAGATGCCAAAAGATGCCCTTGAAATATATTGTCCTTCAAAAAGAAATCCAAACAAACTGATAGAAACAAAATAAGAATTTCTAGTTTACAATTGCAGCAAATGAAGATTTTCAGTTCATTCTCTTGGAGCATGATCCACTCATTTATATTCTGCATTAAAGAGTAATTATAATGGTACAAAATGTCTTGTCTTCCTTCAGACAGTGCAGTTGACTCTCAAATTTTTCTGCTTAGGTTTGAATTTGAACATTTGACCCTTCAAACCTCCTGTTCTATTATTGTGGTTTCTGGCCCCAGTTCTCGAGGCACTTAATAATACAGCATGTAGGGCTTCAGACTGAAATGTTTGGAAGGGTTTTAATGCTTGTACAAAGACCCTTCTGGAGTCACTGGATCTATGGATGGATGCAAAGGTCTTGCCGTGTGGATTGACTTGCAGGAAGAAAGGCCCTCAAATAAATTCAGAGACAGTGGGAAAAGAGCAGTCCCAGTTACGAGAAATCCTGGAAGAGCCCAGTTTCAGCCTGGATTGGTTTAGTGATTTCAGCCTGTCTGGATTCAGTCTCAATTATTGATCATATTGAGAGCTGAATACATCCTTTCCAGCAAATTACTGTTTCTCACTTGCTATTGGTTTTGGCTAAATGTGCTGTGACCTAAACCAAGATCTGTTAGAGGTCAAACCCTGCTGACCTGTGCTCGTTTCTGTGTCCATTCTGTGCCATGCAATACTGAATTACCATTTTTATTTTCTTTCTACACATTGGAAAATACCTTCCTGGTACAGCGAGTGGAAGAACACTCCCCATGCTTGTGCAAGCTGGTACTTCACTAAGGTTTAAGCAGAACGGTGGTTCTGCTGATTTCTTCTTAAACAGCATTTTCCCAAAAACTGAAAACAAGGTTTCTTTTTTTTTCTCCCCAGTGCAAAGGGATTACCTTGGCTGTGAGGGCATTCTTCCAAGTGGTGGATAATCATCAGGGGTTTCTGGCTGGAAAAGAAGAGCCCTCGTTAGGAGCGGGGGAGGCGCGGGGGGCTCAGGGAGGGCGCGGCAGGGCGGGTACCTGTGCTTGGCCCGGAACAGCGCTTCCTCGTAGGTCTGCGTCCAGATGAGCTGATCTCCCCAGCCTGCGGGAGGGACAGGACACACACACACAGACACACACAGCCCCTCAGGCAGCGCGTCACAGGCGGGGCCGGGGGCCCCGCGTCCGCGTCCTACCCCTGCCCACCTCTGCCGGGAGGCACTTGGAACAAACCCGCTGCCAGAGGGTTTTAAATCGGGAATGACGGAGGAGAAGGGGTTAGGAAATACTAGGAAAGGTTTTGCAGAATGAGTTGCAAGAAAATTATTTTTTTAGAGGAACGTGGTAGCCGAAACATTCACAAGATTGCACTTTCACCATAAAATCGGTGTTTTTGCAGTTGTTTGTTTTTTACCTCTGGAGAGTGTCTGAGGCAGTTTTGGCTTAGCAGTCGTATCTTTTGTATCCTTCTTGCCTGCATCCTTTGCCAGAGCACAGGAGATGGCAATGAGCAGCAAGAACACGCACACGTAACTCTTCTCCATGGCTGCTCCTGGAACAGGAGAGAGAAACCCCCGTCTTTGTGGTGCCTCCCAGATCGGTGTGGCTGTGAGGCACGCAGCAGATAAGCACAGATGGGAAAAGCAGCAGGTCAAGTCACAAATATGCAGCAGGGTGAGTCAGGGCTGAAAGGAACAGCTCCAGGCAGCGGCCTGGGGGCACGGAAACGAGAGGTTTGCTTAGCAAACCGCCCTGAAGGATCCGGCTGCTTCCCACTTCCCTGTTCATGCCATTGGGCTGTGGCCCTCTTAGGATGTGCATGTTTGTTTCTCTCTCTTCTTCTTACATGTATTGAATATGCTCAGTAAAATAACCGAGTTTTGGCAATTCCAAAAGTAAGTTCACAATTCTACTTTGATCTTTCAGTGCTGGAGTAACCCAGCAGCAGGTGCTGAAAAATTAATTTATCTCATCTCTTCCCCCATTTTGCTGTGGGAGTCACTCAAATGAGAAATTAGAATGTTAAACTGGGCTTTACAGTGAACATTAGCATAGACACAACGGTTGTTGAAGCTTCCAATCCTGTCTTTTCCCTTAAAAGTATCATCTAGTCCTTAAAACCAGCAGAATCTATAATAAACAGAGTGGGGAGAAGTTACTGTTTGCCACAGTGAGGACTGAAATGGAGTTTGAGGGTTGAAGCAGCACAGAGCAGAGAGCTTTTCCTGAGCCGAACTGGGGCATGGAAATGAGACACATCTGATGGAAAGCTCCTCAGCATTTCAGCTGAGATGTTTCTTTGAAGAGGAAAAGCACTTCAGTGACATGACCCTATGTTTTATCATTAGCTTTCCTCCTAGAAACTAGAACCAATATAATGGGTACAAAAAGAAAATTTAAGATATCCTAAAAGTGGTACAGAACATTGAAAAGATTCATGAAAAAAACCCCAAACTAAAAAACAAACCTACAAAACCCCCCACCACGACAGGCTGTTTTAAAGGTCAGACAATGAAAATTAAACACTAGGGAAACAGAAGTGTTTTTCCAGGTAGGAACTGCAGGAGGAGACATTAACTGGGTTTCCATCAGCAATACAGTGCTTTTTGCTACTGTGATGTCCAATAGGGCTCAAACATCCAAAGAGTCACTATTCCAAGGGTATGAAATGCAACTTCTGCAGCAGGCTTATTTTCTGCTCTAAGAAAAGTCTCCTTGGCAAGGCAGAAAATTGCATGAAGTTAAATTAAACTCTGTGGATTGCCAGGGTTGCCTCAAGAATTGCTTTGGCTAGAGCTGTATGGCTGAAGTAATACTTCTTAATCAAGAAAAAAAAAAAAGGTATGGAAAAAACAGGAAATCAAAGACCAGGCACATTTTAGGCTGTTGTGAAGGCAGCATGCAGAAAGCAAAGACAGAGTAACAGTAAACCTGCTCCTTAAAAACTTTACCTGTGGGAGACTATGAGCACTTTTGAAAAGCTTACCAAGATAACCCCTCTTCTCCTGGTTCTTTTAACCTGCCAAGCCAGTATTTCTCTAGACATTTTCCTTCATACCAAGCTGTGCTGGGCTATGCCTGTTTTGCTGCAGTCTTTTCTTTCCATTGACCAGATTCCCCCTCCCCAGGCAGCACGGGCTCACAGCTCCCCGGGCACCTTCTGAAGCAGGGAGTGTGCAGTGCCTTACCTTGTTTACTCTCCCAGACGCCTGCCAGGGTGCGGAGGTGTCCCTGGTTACAGTGTGAATGCTGCTGTTCCTACTGCCTATTTATGCACCTTCACACCCCAGCTCCACCCACACGCCTTGAATTTGAATACTACTTCCAAAGAGCTAAACTTTCCAGTTTTTTCCCCACCAAAACATTAAGAGTTAATTTTGTAATTAAATAATGTTACTGTTTCCTGTCAGATACTGTATCTAAAGCTCAGAGACATTTCTATAAACTTTTGGGATATTTATTGAAAGGTGATTTTAAAAGATTGGCAAAGATCCAAGTCCAGGTAAGCTTAAGTCAAGACTCCTGATTTGCCTGAAGAGTGATTTGTCTTTTTTTGATTGGTTGGAAAATCAATATGGGTTGCTGTTCTTGTAGTCCTTAGAAAAAGTTAAATTGGTGACTCAGAACTGTAGATGTTAATTAGATAAGTAACTATGCACATGATACAGATATGTGTGCACACGTGCACATATAACAGCACCTAGAAGAATTGTAGTAAGATCTAAAAGAGAAGTTTGTAAAGATCTCCACAGAAATGTATTTGGAAGCTATAATAAAAAACTGTGTTCGTAAGCAGAGATCTAAACCAGCCTTTATTTCAAATTCCGTGATTAATTAGTTGTGTAGACATTTATTTTTAATTTCAACATGAACACCAATCATTTTAGGTTTCAGATACACATATAATGTATAATAATATAATACTGTGCAAGGCTCAGAAAAATGAGATCTGGATGGTCATCCCCACTGCTGCACTGACCACGTACAGTCCTTCCACTGAGGTCAGTGCAAGCCTGTCCTCAGCAATCTGTGTTGAAACTACAGTATGTTCTCCTTGATGCACGCCTCATATATTTCAGTGAGATTAAAATCACGTGTTCATGGGCAGCAAATACTTAACATTACTCCACTGGGTAGATGAAATCCATCAGATATGGGTTTTCCTGTTTGAAATTCACAGTGCTCTCTGATGGCTGCTAACAGCACCCATTTGTTACAAGTAAACTTGAGAGAATTAAGAGCTTTGGATCATAGTTTGGATTTGGTTTGGTTTTTTGTTGTTTGGGTTTTTTGTTGTTTGGGTTTTTTCTATAAATGCTAATTAGGAAAAGAAGGTGCAGAAGCAAGATTGTGAACTCAAGGAAAAAAAATTCACTACTACCATGCTTTCCTTAGCTGTTTGATGTGTTAGGAAGGTGAAACCAAGGCTCCCAGGGTCATCAGTCATTTTAACTCCCCTTTCTGTATGTTTCATGAAAAGTGTATGCTTTCCTGACAAAGAAATGAGAGAATTTGCATATAAGTTTGTTCTTCTTCTCCAGCACTTGTCCCTGAAGATTTAGAGATGTATTTTGTTAGCTTCTATTTTGTCTGTCCAAACCACATTCACTCAGATTTTCTTCCAGAACATAAACCAATATAAGTTTCCAAGGCCCATATTTGGACATATTTGGGCTGCTCACCTTGCACGATCAGGTAACATCCTTAATTCAGGTAAGTGTAGATGTGGAAGTAAACCGCACCAACCCATTTTGGGCTCAGCTTAGACAATTCATAATTGTAACACACTCTTGCTTACTCTCTTCTCAGGTCACACCTAAGATCATTTGGTAGTTTTAAAGCCTGTAAAAGAAGCTCTAGTTGCTCTCTGGTGATGTGAAGAGATAATGAACAGGTGGGCTCACACTCATACACCTTTTAAAAAGAAGTGGATTTTGCCTAAAAATGTATCCTCAAAACTAAGTTCCCACCTGCTCCTGGCACCAGCCTTAGATGTATCTCCATTTCAATTGCACCTTTGCTGTCTCCTCTTTTCAGGGGATGCATTTACCTTAACCTATTTCCACATAGCCTTGTTCTGCTCTGACAGAATTGTTTCCTACAGGAAACTCAATAATTCAAATACAGCTGCACACAGGGGCCTCCTTGTCAGTTCAAACCCCGTGCCCTCAATGCAGATGGTTAAACTTGTCTCTAAACCAGCCTTGTGCCCTGTTGATGAAGAGAGAGGGGAGCCCAGTCTTTCCCACAGCTTCCTGCATTGGCCCTGAGAATGTACCCAGCCACTAATTATATAATGGCAGTTTATAATGGGCTACTTTCTGTGCCACAGTGACTAAATCCTGCAGGAATTGCCCCAGAGAGCTTGAAACAAAATATGACTATTCCAGAAGGTTTTTCCTCTTTTGCTATAAAGATCTGGTAGACCCTATTACTGTTAATACTTAACATCTTTACAAAACTAGTCATCAGATTTTTAGTATGATTTTGGTTCCTCTGATCTGAGGTGCCTTTGTTCATTATGTTATACAAAAATCTGCACAGCTTCAGGTGGCTGATGTTATATCTGTTCTGAAGGCACTATCTGAAATGCTTTGTTTTCCCTTGTGTTTTGTAATACATAAGTTTTAGGATTCAAGTGTTTCTCCTAATTTCATAATAAACAAATACTTCCAAGTCTTATGATCTACTGCTCAAAATAAATATCAAAACTTTATATGGGAGGAATGAGAAGTAATGAAGGAGATGTGTAGTTGGTCCCACACTAGCAATGCTCTGAGTCAAAGCCAGAGAAAGACAAATCTGGGAATCATCAGTCTTCCAATGCCCTTAAAGTAGTAGTATATTGGAAGACATAGTGTCTGAAAGCAGAATAAATTTATTTGAGAACTGGTCAAATTTCTGTTGTCAATGCTTTAGCCATATAAACTATTAGTAACCTTCTTTATCCCCTGAAAGCTCTTTGAAATTGGATCAAAATTTTCTGGAAAGCCTTACACCTCAAAATTTAGGAGCTGAGACATGTTTGACACTTATGACAGATAAAGGTCCCATTTTATTTCCTTCTTGCCCTGAAAGAGTTCAAATCCCTATCATGAATATTATAGGCAGGTGCTGTCTGCTTTGGGATATGCCATGATGACTGATGACCCCAGTCACACATGTCAAGACTGTTGACTTGTATAACAGCCATTTATGCTGGAGCAGGTTCTGGATCCACCTACTCCACTTCCCAGCTTAGCTGTGGTCTGTTAGACAAGAAAGTGATTTTTATCACATCGGCTCAGGAAATATTTCCTAATACATGCAAATGGAGAGCACTACCAAAAAAGAAACTGGTATTTTATAAGTGGTCCAGACATTCTCCTGAGAGTTGGAAGACCATGGTTCAACCATCCCCTGTCTACTTTACTTTCATTACAAAGTCACATTTCAATACAGAGCTGGAAAGTAAAAAGTTCAGCAGATTTCTATTGCTGAACATATAAAGCTGGTAACTGGAGTTCAGGTAAATTTTTGCTAGGAGTTTGATGATTTGTCCTGAAGGATGATGGCTTTCCAAAGTATGTCAGCCCAAGACTTTCCTCTTTTTAGTTGAATAAATTACTCAATTAACTTGTAGTACCTACAGTTTATTGGTAATATTTTTCAAATTGATTAGCAGAAAAGATGATAAGGATTTAAAATGAAAATTTGACTCTTTAATTACTGCTTGCAAAACAAAAGACCAATCCATGAGGATTTCGATATCTCTGGAGGCATTTTTTTCCACTTACATAGGGATGTTTGTAACACAAATCACCAACACTTGATATAGGCTGTCAGAAAAAGCATGGAGCATCCCTTACATAGTTTTGGATAAAGATGTGGGTTTGTCAAGTAACCAGTTCTTATACCCTACTCTGTTTTGAGCTGTGATGTCCTGAGATGTCTGGAGGGCATTGCTGAATGACATGTTTTAAAATCACTAAGTCATATTACATATACTTGCTCTTGTGTTGTTTAATGCCCTTTTCACAACAATAAGGAAACTGTCATGGTCTATTACACCAAGGAGTGTTGAGGATTTCAGCATATGTGGAACTTAATTGCTCAGTTGTGTTTGGTAAGAGAAAGCCTGATCCTGGTGGCACTTAGATTTATATTTAAGCAAATTCATTTTAATAAATTGAAATAACTAGCTGTATCTAAAACCAGAAAACTTGCTCCAAGATTAAAGCCAATAACTCCTTCCCTGTCTAAGCAACTGATATTTTATTTTCAGAATTGCTCAAAATCTGTAAGCCAGCAGTTTCCTATATTTCTTGTACTGTAATATATGAGACTCGTGGGGAAAACCTTTATGGTTTGGACAGCTCATTTTTGTACTTAGTATCACATGGGCAACTTTTAATAAGTTCCTTTCTGTAAATTAAGCCCCCTTATGTTTCTGGCCTGCCTTGATCCTTGGATGCTAGACTCTGTTACAGGCGAGCAGCTGAGCCACAATGTCCATAGCTCAGTGACTCTCCTGTAGTTCCCACTTTACTGTGATCTCTCTGTGTTGTATTCATTGTTCTTATTTCAAATTCATATTTGTTTATCTGTAGCCCAGGCCCTCTCAGTTTTCCTAATGCTTTACCTCAAAGATCAGAAACCTTTGTCTTTTAATGAGTATCAGTGACATGATGTCCCAACTCTGACTCCAGGTCTGGTTGTCCTTAAGTAGTAAGGGATGGGAATCTCTTTATTCTTACTAAATTACCTGAGAGTTTGCAAAGATAGAGGATTCCATCCTGTTCTTTTTTTTTTTTTCACATCTCCTTAGTGAAATTCCAGCTGAACCCACTGACACAACTGCTTTCTTAGCCCCACAGTGGCTTGTGTGCTAATGTCATATTATTTAATATTGCTTTTGCTTTGGGGCCAATATCACATCAGCATTACTTCTGCAATGAAGCGATTGTGTTCATTCTGCTGAGTTTCTCTCTTTCCTGGTAGTTTGTCTTTCTCTCCAAAATGTGCAGACTCTCATGGTGTTGGCGCTCTCTGGCCTGCATGATGTGCTCCACATAACCCTCCACCTTCTCCTAAGTTCTTGACATTGCCTTGGCTTGTGTATTTGTCACAGAATGTGCAGTTTCAGCCAGTCACTACTTTTCTGCAGCAGGGCTCACAGCTGCCATGTCTTAGATGTTCCACCACATCCTCACTGTGTCAACAGCATGGTACAGTTTCTTCTTTCTGTGCTTCAGTCTGAACTGGATGGGGGTCTTTGCTTGGACAGTTCCAGTTGCCTTGTCAAGGTTAAATCTGGGGTTTAGCAGTCTCCTTTCTGAGCTGGATTTTCCAGATCATGAATATTATCTTTTTTTCTGTGGGCTTCAGCCACGAAGTTCTAAAACTAACTCTCCAGATTTGGACTAGGAATAAAATCCTCCCTGTTTTCACCTTCTTATATTACCTATTTTTTTTCCTTCCTTTTTCCCTCTTTTTTTGGGAGGTTTGGGGAACGTTTTTTCATCTTTGTGAAGAGGATAGTGTAGCATTGGCACAAGTTACCCAGAGAGGTGGTGGCAAGACTCTTCTGTCAGGTTTCCGAGAGTTGTTCAGCAAAGTTTGATTAGTAATGCCACTATTCTGTGGTCATGCAGGGGTATGGAGTTGGAAAGAATACGTTTATCCTGCCTGACCTTCGACTGTTTATAACACGAACTTTGAAGTAACAGAGCAGACTGTTCTAGCTGTTTAATGCTGTGAGGTGGTTCCTAATGCAGAATGCTGAATATACTTCTGAAGGCTTCTCACTACAATTCTTGTTTGCAAATATTGACATAATCTAATTCCTTTTGTTACACAGAGTCCTAATGACGTGTTACAGACCACTGCATTACCAGCAGGACAAAGTGCTTGGTCCAGTTCTGGGCTCTCCAGTACAGGACATATGAACACACTGAAACAAGTCCAGCAAAGGGGTTCAAAGGTGGTGAAAAGATGAAGCATCTGTCATTGGAGGAGGGCCTGAGAGAGCTAGGAGTGTTGAGCTGCAGAAGAGATGGCTTAGGGGGATCTCATTAATGTGTATAAATACCTGACTGTATGGGTCTCCTTGTCCAAAGGAGGGCCACAGCATATGATCAGAGGGCTGGAGCATGTCTTCAACAGCTTGAGTTGGGGTTTTAGCCTGGGGAAGGCTCTGGGGAGCCCTTACTGCATTTTCCAGTACCTAAAGGGGACCAGCAAGAAAGCTGGAGAGGCAATTTTTTCAAGAGCAAGTAGGGACAGGACAAGGCATAATGGCCTTAAACTGATTGAGTAGGTTTAGAGTAGATATTAGAAAGAAATCCTTTTCTGTGAGGGTGGTAAGGCTAGGGACCCATTGCCCAGAGAAGTTGTAGATGCCTCATCACTGGAAGTGTTAAAGGCCAGGTTGGATGGAGCTTTAAGCAGCCTGGTCTGGAGGAAGGTGTTCTTACCCACGGCAGGGAGTTGGAACTAGATGATCTTTCAGGTTCCTTTCAACTGAAACCATTAAATGATTCTTTGACTCTAAGTAAACGAGGCAAAGCCAGACCCTTCTCTGACATCAAATGACAGGATGAGAATCAATGGGCCCAAACTAAAATTCATGAAATTACATGCAAATATAAAGTAGAATTTTTTACCTTTTGTAATGTGAGGATGATTGAAGATTGGAACAGGCTGTCCAAAAAAGTTGTAGAATCTCCATCCTGGACATATTCAAAACTCAACTGGATATAGCCCTGAGAAACCTGCTGTAGGTGACACTGCTTTGAGCAGGACTCTTGGACAAGGCAGCCTCCAGAGATGACTTCCAAATTCAACAATTCTGTTATTTGGTGAATCTACATATGTAGTATATATGGAAGAAAGATTAAATAGTACAATGTGAACTTATAATTGAACCTACACATAGCCTACTTTCAGTTACAGCTGCTCTGTTGTCCAATATAAGCTAAATTAAGGGAAAGATGCCATACTCTGGGCACAGATTAGGATATTGTTGCTGGAACAGTAATGAATGGTTATTAACTTTTACCCATGAGGTGCTCATGTTTCACCATGGTGTGGGTCATGCACTGTACAAATACAGTTGTAATATCCCGATCAGGATAGCTAGCTGGCTGTTCAAGCCAGTTAGAGTGACTTAAGGCAACGTGTACTTAAAGTTGTGTTTAAACGTTATGGCCTGGAAATGGTAAGCACACTCCCGCAGGCGGTGGCACTAAATAAGCAGTATCAGTCACAGGGAGCTGATACAGGATGGGTGTTCCCATTCTCCTGCTGGCACAGTTCCAGCTGGTGCCTTGATGATAACGTGGATCTATCTTGGCATTCAAATGCAAAATATTCACTTAAAATTGCCTTTTTTTTTTTTTTTTTTTGTGGCTGGCATAAGCAGTACCATCCCAAATCTTGTGAAATACTTAGTTTATAGTGGTCAAAGGGCTGATAAATGTTTTGGCTAGCCTTAGCAGAGAGGCACAGAAGCTGGGACAGAGCAGCCATCTCTCATTTGCCCTCCCTCTCTCCACAGGGTCATTCCAGCAGCTGACACTGACTGAAATAGAAGTGAGCTTAATACAGTGTTGTCTTTCTGCATCCAGCTGTTCCCCGTATCTAGCTCTATCACTTCGAATTTCCCTGTGAGGCAGGGAATTCCCACATAGTCGAGTCACAGGTGGTCTAATCTCTCTGGTGGAGTTGTCAAAAAAATTGTGTGGTAAAAGGTGGAGATGGAAGTGTGAACTGAAAGCAGACCACTTAAAAGTAGACCATTTTCTGAAGAGCCATACATACATAAACATGCACATACTGGGGTGAGTTGCTGTCTCAGGAGCCATTTCTGCTTCTAATGTCTGAAAGAGAAGAAGAAATAAGGTGTAATTTCTTATTTTCTGTTGAAAGACCTGTAGCTATCCTGCTTTGGCTAACTCAGTGTTCAGAGCTGAAGGCATTGAGTCATTACAAACACCAGCAGGTTGGGATTTCAGTTCCTGCACTCCTATTTCATGTCATGCAGCTGCAGGAGCTACAGAGCAAACAGACAGCTGGTGGAGAGCTGCCTGCAACCAGCAGCCGCCTACATTCTGCAGGTGTTGCTGGGCAGAAGTAACCAGAGACCAGGTGGTAGCACTCACTTCCTTTCTGGCATGAGTGGAGGGGATATAAATCAGCAGCACAGGAGGAATGGGGGACATGCCTGTCTTTGCTTGGCTATTGTGAAGTTCTGGGGTTTGCTGCTTAGGTGGGTTGGCTAGCAGTGCCAAATCCAAGCTGCTAATTCAGTGCACAGTGCTGATCCCTCCACTGACTCCTATTTGACAGTTTTAAATGTCAAATATCTTATCAAAGAGTTAAAAAGCAAACTGAAGGTAATGAATAGCAGCCATGTAGATGATGGTTACTTGGAGAGAAGTACTTACTCAATGTGGGTATTATACTCATGTGGGTGCCAAAAGACCACAGGCGTGGGAGCCTCTAAGTATTGTAATTATTTTCATTACAGGTTTATATGATAGGTGCTACTTTTACCTGGTTCATATGATGATTAAATAATGAACTTTAAATGGCTTATAGGCTCCACTATCTGCTCTAGCTCCCTATACTTGCTATTTTACAACCCTGAAAAGCTAAAAAGGATTTGCATCTTTGGATGAGCTTCATGTGGACACTTGGAATTTCCAAATGTCACACTAGTGTGTGTGCAAAGCTGTTCTCTACAGTTAAGAGTTGGCATCTTTAGCAAGATCTACTAAAAATCTTCCTTTTTCCCTCCTCTTTCAGAAGAAAAGGAGTCTATCAGACAGTGGGTCCAACTAAGGATGCCTTCATTGTTTGGAGAGGTGTTCATTATACTCAGGTTTCTTTCTCCTATCGACCAATAAGATTGTCACACCTGTATTTCCTTGCAAACTTCCTGGTTGGTGTGTGCTGATGATCGGCATCTAGTTTGCTTGACTTTGCCTCTCATGTAGCTGTTACGCCAAACCAGTCCTGCTTTTTGCTCTTCACTGTCCCTGCTCAGCCCAAAAAATAAATAACATTCTTACAACTGGTTAATTAAAGTGGAATCATCATAAAAGCCTAAGAACTGATGTAAGCAGTAACAAGCTGCATCTTGAACTAAGAGACCATGCTTTTGGTGATTTACACTGCTCTGTCAATGAAGCTTAAGCATAAATGCACCATAATAGGAAGAATTTTCCAGCTCTCCGAGGTAGTCAGATTGATTTTGACATAAAACCACCCCATTTTTTTTGGTCTTAAATACAGAAAATGTTGGAATATAAAACCACAAATGCAAGTAGTTCTACCTTTTAACTCTTTCAGTTGCAGGCTCTAAGAGTTTCTGGAAGATGCCATAATTTTTGAATCTGTCTGTATGAACTTGGCCTGCTAGAGCCCATGGTGTGAAAATTTCCTATACTACACACATTGTGAAATGCTCCAGTAAAGTCAGTGGGGCCATTTGTTGTATGTGCATTTGTCTAGCTGAACTCCTGTCTACATTACTCACAGGGTTTTTAGACACATCAGATTTGAGAAATGAGGAAAAACAGAGTTTAATTTAACAAATCTTTTGCAGATATCTGACACATGCCTCGAAAGACCAAAGATGCTTAAAGGGGCACATGGTGTGATTCTTGGGGGTGTCCTGTTCAGGGCCAGGAGTTGGACTTTGACGACCTATGTGGGTCACTTTCAACTCAGCATATTTTATGTTTATGTGCTCATGTTAAAAAAATAAAGATGTTAATTTAAAGGAAGAAGTGTTAAATTGACAGAAGTCTGGGGACGGTGGAACTGATGCTTTGTGTTTACAGGTAATTTAAATTGAAAAGAAAAATTGTTCCAGGGGTATTATTTTTACTGTACAATCATGAGGTTTTCTTCCTGTCTCTAATGTTGCTCATGTAAAGGAAAGCTACTCTGCAGCACCTGATTCTATCAGCAAGGTGAATTTATTGGCAAAGACCCCTCCAGGAAAGTCACAAGAGTTTTGCCTTAGTGAGAGAACACCACATTGCCATGTTTCTTCCCTGTTGCCTGTTTGGTGAGCAAACAAACCTTCTACGAGTTCATTCAGTAATCTGGTTCACACTAAGCAGAGAGACTTCAGCTTCCAACTTCTATATACAACTACCTCTTAGATCTGTCTTACTGCAATTTCTAAAAATTTTAGATTAAAGTCAAGCTCTGTTCTTGGCCACTTGTCAAAAGGTTTTTTTTTTTTTTCTTTTTGTACAGAAATGTTAATGCACAGCTCAACCCTTAAGTGAATTTCAAATTGGACACCCTTTGCTTTTTTTGACTGCATCAGCTGTTATGATAAAATCAGCTCTCCTTGCAAATTGGTTTATACAGAAACCTTGCTTGATAAAATGCTTTGGTTTAAGTGGAAGATAGGCGGTGGTGGAGCTGAATTCTGTAAAGCCTGCTAATCAGTTGCAGAACAATACTGCTCTCCAATTTGCTTGGTTTCACGGAATTCTGTCTGGTGAATGAGGCTCGCCCAGGATGGCTGGCAGAGCTGGAAAGCAGGAATCTCTAATAGCAGTAGCCCTGGGTGTTGGTTCTCTGCTTTGTGGCACCATAGAAATTTGGGAGTGGCTTTGTTTAATTGATAGTCAAAATATTCTACTTGCTGCCTTTAGTTTGACTAGGGAAGAGAGAGAGAGTTAGAGAACCTACTGGTGGCTTATCACAATAATGGAGTTTAAATATTATGTCAGATAAATGGCAAAGACTTTATTCTATCCGTGAAGGAAGACACCCTTTTACTTTCTCTGTGTGTGTTCTATACAAGACAGTATTACATTCTGAATGTGCTGGAGAGGGCATCCTAATGCAGGAATGCAGCTCTCACTCAGCAAATCTGAGATGGATGAAAGTTAATGCTAGGTTTACTCTCCTGGTTAAACAATATCTTGCAGCTAAGTTGTACCAAAAATATTGCTGCAATTCCTCTAACAAGAAGGGAATTGGATATAAAACTAAATGCAAATAAAAGCTCCACCCTACAGTTTTGAGGGTTTTGTTATATTATTCTGGTTTTTTAAGATTGTGTTATTCACCAGTTCATGCTAAGTCATGAACTTAGCAAAGATATTAATGAAAGACCCACCAATATCTCTTTCCCTATTTGCTGCAGGTGCCAGTGTTGATATTTTAGAAAATAAATGTATATTTGGAGTCTGTAATAGGGACACTAGTCCTGTGTTTTAGTGAAGTTATCCCTGACCTTGGGCCTATTCATAGGTTCTGCACCATGCAACTTCAAAATAACAGTAGAGTCAGATTCAGGCCATGTTTTTTTCATTCATTCATTCATTCATTCATTTTAAATTTTTTTTCCAGACTTTTGCAGAGAGATGAAAACTATGATTTAGGCAAGCTTTTTGAAAGGGGTGACTGGAGATCCAGAGGGCTATTTGTTGTCAACCAAACACTTCAAACAAAATAAAATCTACTTGTAAAAAAATCTCAGTGAAGCTTACCAATTCCTACTTCATACTGTAGAGATTCAATCTGAAGCATAACAGCTTTACAGTGGTATCACAAAAGTGTTTTGGGGAGTGCTAATATTTTTGTGCCTAATATTTGAGTGCTTGATCAAAGACATGGATTTTTGCTTTGTCAAATTGTCATTTTGGAAAGAAGTAAATCTGGGTATGGAAATGAAGACTTTTCCCAAAATTTCTCATTAAAGAAATAAAAATTGTTTAGAAAAAGTAATTTTTTTACTTCACTTCCCAAAATGAGATTGTGTTGCAGAGAATTGCTTGTGCTTCCTTTACTTGTGGAGATCCAGTAAGGACTGGCAGTGTGAAGAATTCTCTAAGTGAAAGCATGAGTCAGTTGCAAAGCCTACATTTTAGAAAGGACGTAACCAGTTGAACAGTCTGGTGGGAGATTATTTAGATGGAATAGGTTGTCATAATTAGATGGTGGGGTAAAATGTGGCATGACAGATGAAATTTGTAGTTTTCTATAGAGTCTCTCACTCTTGATAGAAATCAGATGGGAAAATTCTGCTTTATGGAGTAAAATGGAGAATTTAAGTGCTCCTTGAAGTGTAGTGAGGATTTTGAAAATGTTAGACCAAGAGATTCAAATTTTTGAAATTGCTATTCATTCTACCTGCAACTTCAGAACAAAATGTGACTGAAATTTGAGCAATATTGGACTCAACACTTGGATCCACAACCCAGTTTTTCATTTCGTGCCTCCTATTACTGAATTTACTCGTGACTCTCTGCTAACTCACCCTCATGTTCTTGTTGATTAGAAACACTTTGTTAAACATGGCTTAGGTGCTTAGCACTGCACAATTATTACGGCTTTTACCATTCTGAAGGAGTTTGTTTTGGACATGAACCTGGGTCATTCCAGAGTTCTTGTAGGGCATCTTATTAGGACATCTACACTTTGAGTCCAGTTTTCCTTTGGAGCTCTACCATTTATGCCTCCAAAGAGGAATCAAATAACCAACTGTAAACCTCTAAAATTATTCATGTAGGTCAATTCACTTATGAAACTGTGTTGATGAAACTGTGTTGGCAAACTTTTACTATTATAATAACAAAAAGAGAAGTAATATAAATGGAGATGTGAGAGCACTGGGGGCTTGTGAGGTTGAGGAGTCCCCTATGCCAGAGCAGAGTGATGTAAGAACACACAATAGGGAAGGAATTGGCAGGTCACAGCATACCTACACAAATATTTGGAAAAGCTTCTCCTTTTCCATGGTAAATCTTAGCTTATCTGATATAAAACTGTGCAAAAATTGGCGTATGCACCACTGGGCTTATTTGGGATGCAGAAGTGATCATATTGTCAAATGGACTGCACTGGGCTCATCATTATGGGCAATCAGTTAACTGCTTAGCCCAGTGCCTTCATTCTTACACTCTCCCTTTCTCTCAGTCACTGGAGAACTTCCCCTTTCTTCTTGGGTGAGCTTTGCTATAATGCTGAGTAGTCCGTCCTCCTCTAGGGCTATATGAGGAGTTTCACTTTTGCCAGACATGGTTTTAAGATTAAGCTGTCTGAGGTACTGCCTGTGTGTCATGTGTTAGAGCTCAGTTATGCCCTGGTTCCTGTCCAGTTCCTGGGGGCTGGCTTTGAACTGAGGCACCAGCTTAAAGTGAGATCTCGGCCCTCTCCCTGAATGACCTGGGGGCATGACAATGCATATACGTGAGTTTATAACTCTTGGTTTTAAAACAATGTGGCAGAGCAACTCTTTGTCACTGACTCAAGTTTTTAATTCATTCATTCATTTTTCACTTTTCCCAATCATGGAGATGTCAAGGTTTAATAATCTTTGAAATATTGTCCCTGTGGCACAGAATATGGAAGTATTAGTCAGTATAAAGCAGGAGTACAGCAGGTGTGTGTTCAGGCATCCTGAACAGGATGTGCTGGCAGAAGCGTCCTGGAACTACTTTCCCCTTAATTCCTGCATTTAGATCACTTGCAAAGCTAATTGGATATAGTTTCTTCATGTAAGCAGTAGCTTGGCTTGTACTTCTACTTTGTTTAATGACTAATCTCTTCCAATCTATATATGTTTAATCAGGAGGTGACCTAGGTCAGATAATAAGTCTGCTGCAAGTGTTCTACTTGCAGCATGTTGTGCTAAGCAATAGAAAATCTGTCGAGTATTCTTGTAATGCAAATCCCTTTCAAATCACTTTTGCTGATGGAGAGAAAACGTGTCAGATTGTGAATAGCTGCCTCCCTATTCCTTACTGACTTGATGTTTTCAAGAACAGTTTCAGGGAGTAAATAAACCCATACTATATTTATCCATGATGGTTTCAATTTCTCAAGCTGCTGCTAATTTAAGTTGCAAAGAACTTCCTTTAGTATTAAGCAATTATTTATAGGTTGATTAGTCTTAAATAATTTGTCCTAAATCTCAGACCTGTCCTAAATCTTGTGTACTTTTATTCTTGTTCTTTCCTGTTCCTATAAATGCAAATCTCCATATATCATTAAAGTCTGATCGAGAAATTTCAAATTGCCATGTCTGTCTGCCAAATCTACATTTAAAAAATATGTATCTATCTATCTATCTGTCTATCTATCTATCTATCTATCTATCACAATACACATGCAGACTCCGGAAAGGACAAGGGATCTTGCCAGAGCAGTGATGCAGAAGGCCTCTTTATTACAGAATCACAGAATCACAGAATTAACTAGGCTGGAAAAGACCTTTGAGATCATCGAGTCCAGCCTATGACCTACCACCTCCTCATCAACTAAATCATGTCACTAAGTGCCACATCCAGTCTGTTTTTAAACACGTCCAGGGACAGTGACTCTGCCACCTCCCTGGGCAGACAATTCCAGTGCCCAATCACTCTTTCAGTGAAGAAGTTTTTTCTGATGTCTGATGTTAATATTTGGGAACAGGAAACAAACTTCTTTCATGGTGGTCATTTTAGACATTTGATATCCATTAAGACCACTGCCCACTGTTGCAAAACTGAAAAGCCTCATGGATTTTCTGCTTGTTTTGTGAAGAGTGACATCAAGACTATCCATCAGAGGGTCTTTCCATCATGGTCAACAGACAACCCTGCTCCTCCATGTGCGAATCTGTTGTGAACCACTAAGTCATGCCTGGGAGTGGGGACTGCCAAGTTGGATGAGTCTGCCTGTTGAAAATGGACACGCTGTCTCGTTACAGTGCCTAGTGTGATGTCCATGATGTGGTTGGTGCTTGGTGAGTTCACTGCTTCTCTGGTGAAGAGGAGGGCAGGGGGTTAGCTCTCCAGCCCAGCCCGAGGAGTGCCTCAATGCTGGCTCTAATTGTGTTCCTGTGGAGAGGAGCTCAGAAGTGAGAGACTAAACAACTGCACTAAGCTTCTGCACTGAGAGGAATATCAGGAGGTTTTTGACATGGCAGCATGTTCAACAAACCGTCTAAATACACCTACACTGGGGGATGGCTGTCATTCTGACCCAGGCTATTTGTTTCCTTCTTGCTTGGTTACTGAAGATTAATATTCTGCCTTATTGCCCCTTGTAACATCCTGGTCTTGAGGGAGCATAGGAAACAGCATGTCCTATCAAATAAAGTTATAGGGAATTTCTCGAATGTTTGATCATTCTCGTAATGCTGTCTGACGACTTTTTGTGTTGTAAATGTGCAGTAAGACCTCTGATCCCTGAGCTGATCATATTAAGTTCACTGCTCAGGCTGAGGCCCTGCTGTGCATTCAGTGAAGGTTTTGTATCTGTGGAAAAGAATTAAGGGACATAGACTGCTTTGTGCAAACCAGCTTGGTAGGATAGATGTGTTCTGGAAATTAAGCTGTGCCTCAGCAAAGGGAGTGGCATTGCTGTGCGGGCTGGCTGCTGCTGCAGCTGAACACAGCTTAGCCTTGCCCTGTTTGCTTAGCTGGTTGGATGCTGGAGACAAAGCGAAAGCGGATAGGAGCTTGGACTGGTTTCCCTGCCATGCACAGGGTCCTCGATGAAACACAGGGTTCATCATGCAGTGGAAAGGGAAGAAACCTGTCCTGTGCTTTCTGTGCCAAAAATGGGAGGATGTGATGGTCACAGACAGCCCTTCCTGGCTGGATGCACCCTGCGCTGGAGGAGGAAATGAAGAATCAGGGTGGTGATACACGTGCTTATGTGTGAACTTCCTGTAGCATAGGAAAGGATGCTGTTATCTCCCACAAAGCCTCCCACAAACCCTGTAGGAACAATTGCAGCCACTCCTGACATGATTAACACTGAGCGACTGCTTAGCAGAGTCCACAGTGAACAACTGCATTGTGGAGGGTTTGGCTCACTTTTGTTCTCCCAAGTGTTTCAGAAAAGAAATCTCAGGCATGACCAAAGGAAGGCCATCCTTTGGTCATGCCTGAGATTTCTTTTCTTCTTCATCCGAGGAAGGACCAAGACATAGGCACAACCTAAGGAAGCTCCACGGCCTGGTGATATGAGAGAGAGAGCACTGTGTTATCACTGTAAATAGGGAGGTCAGACTCCAGAGCTCCTAGCAAATCCATGTTGGAAAATGGCAGCTTAAAGTAAGTGAGACCAGCATCTCTTTGATGTAAAGAATTTTTTTTTTCTTCCCAGGTATAGAGTGCATGGAGAAAAGAACATACAAATGCACATTTTGCACTGTTGTCCTTTACAGCCCATGATAATTTTTTCCCTGTCACTCCATCTTTTGTTGAGTAGGAGAAGACTATATGTTACAGTATTTGTTTTAAATACCTGTTAGTGATGATCCTCCCTTCCCCAGGCAGCCACTGACAGCTGACTCATGCTTCTCTACTAGAGAATGACAGACTCAAGGCTGTAGTTTCTGGCTTAATTCTGGCTGGAGTTCAGGAAAATATAATTTAAGATACACAGAGTAATTTTTCAGTGAGTAGCTTCTCTTTTCTTTCTCTACTGTCTTCTAAATTTAGTCTTTTCACATTGTTTTCTCTCATGTTTTTCCTCTAAATTGAAGATAAACATTTTGTGCAGACAAGGTAACCATGACAAGGAGAATTGAGATGCCTGTGCGCTTTTTGAAAACAAATTTTAAAAGTGTATTATTATCATGTTCCTTAGTATGTAATGTTTTGCAATAAATTAAGTAAAGTTTCAGTGGCATGAGTTGCTAAATTATAATCCCCAACTATAGACTCTCTTTCTGTCTTTTCCAAACAGGAGGATTATTTTCATTAGTTGAAATAAAAAGATAAATTTTAGGTCCATATGGTATAAGTGGTTTTGTCAACATGAAAAGGAGAAAACACAGATGTAGAAAGAGAATACATTTCTCAATTTTACTGTTTAGCATGGCTACACTTATGTAAGTTGCTTATATAAGCAGCCACTTATTTTCATCAGTTTCCACCTAAAATTAACAAAGAAATCAGTATTTCATTCAACATCTACTCTTGCCTAGCATTGTAACTTCAACTGTGTAAAAGTTATCCTTTTTCTATTAAACAAGCTAATTTTTGTCTGCTGTTCTATCTGGTTTCACAAAGTCTAACTTATATAGGAGCTAATTTGGAAAATTTTCTGTAATTTTTGCACAGTAATTGTCTTGGTAACTATGTGGATAGTTAGAGATGTGTTTTGTTGCCTGAAGAAGTGCACAAAGAAGTGATTAGAACGTATGCCAGGAGGAGGCAGCCTTTCTATGTCAATCTGTTTATAACAAGAGATTGTAACCACTCACAATTTAACTGCAGGAACACACTGACAATATGTTTGATATTTCCTACAGCAAGTTTATATCCTCTTATAGGAAGTAGAATTAGTCAATAAAAGTACTACCACCCAATACAGGAGACACAACCTGTTCCAAATATGTACTTGCACTGCATGAAAACACTTGGTGTGTAGGAAATCACAGGGACTGATAGGTCCTCCTGTGCTTGCATACACTCACCTTCAGATACAAACAGGGAATGCAGGCATCTATTCTAAGCAAAGCACTTCATGCTAACAGTTAATCTGATTTTAGAGTAATACTGCTAACATAAGACAAAAGAACTCAAAAAGAAATTTCAGGACTTGGTGAGTAGCTGCACATTGAAGGCCAAGGCTCTGCTCTGAGGCAATTGTTGTTCTCTAGTTAGAAGATAACTTAATATTTGGTAGATACAGGGCAAAGCCTTTTCTTCTCCTGCCACCTGCCTCAGGCTGTAGTGGATATTCTGCCTTTAAAACATAATCTTCTCCTCTTAATTTGTACAAGGCCAACTAGCATTTAGCTACTTGTTAAACTTCAGATAAGCTCATAGCAATCAAGGGATTATGATTATTGTTTAATCATGTGTCAAAATGAACTCAGAACAATAATGACAGTTATCCTAGCTTCCCTTCACCAAGGCAGAGCTAGTGCTGTCAGCTAGGAAAACTGCATTTTACTTCTGCAGTTATCACGCACCTGAAGTACCATGTGAGGAGTAAAATGGCCAAAGAGGGGAAAAGTGTTCACATCAGCAATAAGTGCTGCTGTTGGGGCCAAGTCCTGTCCTCACCCCATGGAATCATAGAATGGTTTGGGTTGGAAGGGACCTTGAAACAATCATCTAGTTCCAAACTCCCTGCAATGGTTGGGGATGCCTTCCACTGGACCAGGTTGCACAAGGTCCCATCCAAGCTGGCACTGAACATTTCCATTGGAGTCCTAGTAGGCCCAGCAACTGCATGCAGACCTTTAATTCTTCCTCTTTGTTCCCCATGCCATGTGTGTCAGTGGACAGGCAGTACAGAGAGGTACCCTGTTGTGCTGATTGCCCATGAAAGGGATGGGAGCCATAATCCTGCCATCTGTTATTCCCCCACCCCTGTATCAACATGCAAAGCAATCGACACTTCCATAAATAATATACCCTTAGAAGTCTATTTTTTATTCCAGATTTAGTGAGTGTAGCCAATACATTCAGAAATTGTGCATACAAATAGATAATACTTTTATTTTCCCTGCACTGTTTTAAATTATTATAATTACTTTTATGGGAGTTTTTGCTTGTTTTTCAACTTTGCTGTTTCAAAATGTGGCTATGAGCCTGACATCTTTTTGGCAACATGCCCTTGTAATCCCTGTGTAGTTTGAACATTTCCATGATTTATCAGCATACTGTCACAAACATATTGAGCCTACATGACTAAAATATACACACAGTGTAATGCCAATGTATTTACTGGCACTAGCAGTGCTTGCTATATCAGACTTGGAACCAAGTTTCTTCCTTAAATTAATTTTAACTTTACCTGGAGACCTGGTAGCTACTAAAAACCTGTAACACTGTAGCTAGGACTGTGAAGTTACATTTACAACAAATATTCCGGGAATTCACTTTCTCAAAGACATCGTTACTTCTGGGTTTATGGCTCAGTAGACCACGTTATGAAACTATACAGCAGGAAGAATTTTCTTTAGCTTTCTTGGTGAGTCATCCTCTCAAAGGACACGTATCCTTTGATTTGTTTCAGTGCAGGAAGGAAAGACTTTAAGGTTTATGTGTCGATTACAAAATTGTGGATGGTCTTTCATTGGTCTTAGCACAATGCCTTTTCTCCCTTAATTTCAAGAATTCAAATGACTGATAGAACAGATTTCACAGTCAGAAAGAGGCAGTGCTAATTAACTGGTGCTTATTTTCATTAATATTAACTGGATAAATGGACCCTCAGTTCCTTGATGTGCCACATGCTTTTTGTGTGATCTTCACCTGCCTATGTTTTAGTTCTTTCTGTATCAAAATACAGAAAGCTAAACATCCTTAGCTCCTGCAAGTCACTTTAGGGTAAATAACCAAAGGAGCTGTCAGTCTCTTTAATGCTTCTCCATGTTGTAGGGCACCTTCAGGCAGCACACCTCCCAGTGGATACAGCTTTGCCTAGTGCTTAAGATGTTTGGTCCTTTGTGCCCCAGAGATGCCCTATAGCTGTACTAGGGCTGTACAAGCTCAGCTCCCCATCTGTGCAGTCAACACACTTGGTCAGGAAAGGCAGCCTCGAGGTATCCCCAGTGGTCATCCCTGGTGTTAATAAAGTGGCTACCACATAAACACTTCAGAGAGGTTCTCATTTGCACCTTTGCCTTCTGGAAATTGCATATGAAATAATGCTTATTCATTTAAAATTCTCTGTGAGATACCAATAAAGCTGTTTCTTGGCTCTTACAAACAACCACTGCAACACTAGAGGTTTCTTTCTCTTTAATGGAATTGTTCCAAATCCCATATCTTTAGTCCAAGAATGCAGGACAGCCCATAATACATTTTTACTGGACTATGACTCCCTGCATATTAGTTTGTTTGGTAGGTAAATAAGAAAGGGCGTTTTTTCAAGGAAGGAAAGATTTAGCTTCCAGGTCCAGAGTAACTGCTGCTGTGAGTCTTTGAATTCTCTTTTGGAAATTCATTATGAGATTTAGGAATTTTTGTCTTTTTTTTTTGTCAAGGTTGAGAGTATATGAATTAATGAGAACTAAGCCATTGAGGCCACAAGGGAATATTTTTCCAATTAGGACAAGAATTTTCCTCAGTGGGAATGTATATGTGAAAATATTTCATAACAGTAATATATATTGGATGTGAAGTTGTCTTCTAGGTGAAGCAGTGGAGGTCTGGAAGATGTGAGCTCTTCTTACGCTCTAATACAAATGCTCAAGAGCTGTGCAAAATCACAGCCCCACCTGCTTGTAGGCTTGAAGCAAAAAAACAACCATAGCAGAGTAGGGCTCCTGTTCTCTCCATCCTGTGCAATAATCCTCACCTTAGGGTGGAGCTTCTCTAGGCAGTCACTGTCCTCTTCCCCATGTGTGAACACGAGCAGTGAAGGCAGTGGTTTTTGTACAGCCGTGAACTTGTCTATGTGCAGCTGGCTGAGCGCTCAATCGCAGGGTGGGGTGGGTTCATGTGTGCCAGCCTTTTACAAACAATCACCTGGAGACCTGTAGCCAGGGTGTGCAAAGAAGTGACGAGGGATACTTCAGAAAGGTAACAGAAGACACAGTAGATCTTTTTCAAGCACTTTAGGCTTGTTCCCGAAAAAATAACACAGTCTAAGCACCAACACACTGCATGTGGAGTGTTGCCTTTTGAGCCTTATAAACATGAAAAATTGTATATAGTATCTTTTCTCTTCCTCACAGGTCATACTTAAACGTGTACAAAGGGTGACTTGATGAATGTGTGCTGGGGTTGGAATTATAGGACAATTTCAAAATGCAGTGCTTGATATGGCAGTGTGAACTAAAAGATGATTCCACTTATTTGGGTTCTTTCTCATTACACAAATATAGGGGAAACTGTGGGTTTTGTGTGTCTTCACTTACTCTAAAGGGATCAGCAAAAATCTGATACCTCCCAAGAGAAAAGTTTGCTGGAATAGATCCACCGTTCGTGACTAGGGAGTCAGTTACTTTATGATACCCAGTAGCAACCAAACATGACAAGTGATGAATAGCACGAGCAGCAAGGAAAATGAATTAATAGATAGTCTGCAAATTCTGTAGATTTTCTGGTGGAAAAGTAAATATGCCTCCCCTTCTGATTGGTGATTTTGGACTTTTTAATTGCCACAGAGACTATTTATTTCCTCCTGCCTTGTACTGTAGATCTGTACATCCATTTGAACAAAGGAACAAACAAAAGGAAGCAGATCAGTGACTTGGCTGATCCTGTGGAGGACACCTCAGCATTTGGAAATTTCTCTGTGTCAGTCTTTGGCAAGAACACATGTAGTACATGAAACAAGGCAAATTATATCAGTCTTATTCTGCAAGATCAAAATACTTTTGCATTTTACATGCTGAGGTGTCCCACAGCCTCTCACCTCCACAGTACACAAAGGTATGGTGCCTTTTCTTTTGTTCTGGTCAAGCGCAAATATTTGCACATGGGAAAATGTTTTAGCTCTGCAGACCAATAGATCAGCCATCTGCCTGGAAAAGGCAACGCCTTTCTGCGCTGAGACGGATACACAGGGGAGGATCCTGTTCTGTCAGTTCTCAGATTCCCGTGCCTCACCTCACTGACGTTAAGTCCACGTTTGTTTGACTACTCTTGTTCTGATTACAACAGATAAGTCCAGACAGTAAAGTAGACACGGATATGTGAACAGGTGGCAGTAAAGTTTGCTTCCGGAATGTGCTGTTTTCATAGCAAAGGCAGAACTCAGAGAAGTGTTTTTGTACAAAACATGGGCTTCCACAGGTGATGTTATATTATGCTCATGTGAATATTAACATCTAGACACAGAGAATACACGTTATGAATTCTGTAAAAGCACACAGTCCACACAGATAGGTTTTCTCATCTATCGGTCCTTATACTGCGACTGGATTTATTCTGTGTAAAACTACTTCTGCTCCCACATTCACATTTTCAGAGTTTTATTTTCCTCCTTCAGCTCTAACCTGGTTGGTTTAGTTCCAGATAACCAAGGAACAAAAGAAGTAGTTTTCTGCTCTTTCTTAAGGGTGTGGAAATTAAAGAATATAAACAAAAATCTACCCACTAATATTGTGAATAAATCTGTATGGCATGTAAGCAGAAAAGAACGGAATAAAAGAGGGATTAGCATATCATGCCATTCATTTCAGAGGAAAAAAGGGGAAAGAACTATGTTGTGTCTGTAATTGAACAGTTACAGACTTATTATCTTGAAACAATGAGACTTAATCTGAGATCTGAGTTTATGTGTTTCAGGAGAAATATTACCTGACAAAACAGGCGTCAAAGTGGAGAACGCAGAAATATAGTAGCAGCTCTAAAATGAAGGATGAATGTTGAACTAAGCTATGAATAAAAAATATGTGTGCATACAGGGTGGTTTTACCTGAATAGCTAGCTCCACCAAAAGGACTGGATCTGAGCCTTTAAGAATCTCAAAGATTTAGTTCCATTTCTGAAGGCTATGACTGGGAACAGATTTCAGCATGGTACCTATGGGGATTTGAGAAGGGGAAGAAGAGGGTGAAGCACCCTTTAGCCACTCTGGAGAGATTTCAGCATGGTACCTATGGGAATTTGAGAAGGGGAAGAAGAAGGTGAAACACCCTTTAGCCACTCTGCAAAGAGATCTCATCTGACACAGCGGAACTCATGCCCGTGACATCTCTTGAAAGTGGCTGCTCTCTGTTTGAATGAGTGGTTTGTTTAAACTCTTACAAACTTCTGCAGTAGCAAGTACTGTTCTAGATCATAGATGCAGTTAGCATCAATCAGACCTTTGGAAATTAATCTGGATTTTCTTCAAATGTAAAATAATGTGCATTGCAGCGTAAATCTAAAGGCTAATGGGTAGGAGTCAGGGGGAAGGCCAACAAGCCAGATGCATGTCCAGAGAAGGGCAATGAAGCTGGTGATGGGTCTGGAGTACAAGTTTCCTGAGGGGTACTGGAGTTGATTAGCCTGGAGAAAAGGAGGCTGAATGGCTGTCATGTCTACCCTGTGTTCATCTCTGGCAATTAGCTCACATCCCTTTCTCCAGAATATCTCTGGCATGCTCAAAAGAGGGTATGACCACAGACTGGGAAATCTTGCCAAATCTGGAATAGATGAATATATAACTGAGTAGAGCTAAGCACGAATCAAAGGAATGTGGTTTCCAGTTTAATTTTACTTCTAGCATTTTTCCGTAGGTTGAAACCATCATACTGATTGTTAAGACAATATATTGCTAATGACTGATACAAATTCTTTTTGTCTTAATGTACAGTCATTTATGTCCATTCTGTTGAAATATATGCTTATATCCACATTTTACATAATTATGTAGTCATAGGTGCAATATAACTCATTCATTGCATATTAATACCAGGTATTGTAAATTAGCAAAACTTTCCTGCAGAGATCCTTCCTTCATCTTTTATATGTGCACACAGGCAGCATCACAGCAAATTGCAGGTGGCACAAACAAGTGACACAGGTGCTTTACATGTAACATAACATACGTGCTCCTACTGCAGGTGAATTGCTGACTATTTTACTCCAACAAAAGCCACATTGCTGGGATAATAAACTATTTCAACAGACTTTAGCATTTCACCCAAAACGGATTTCTACCTTGCATACAGTGATCAGTTGATTATTTTGTGACGACAGTCTGTACAGATTCCATAAGGTGTCACCTTCATGGTGGAAAGCTACAGAAAAGGTGGGAATGACCTGGGATGAGTTTCCCATGACTCAAGTGCCATTTAAATGAAAAGATCTAGGATGAGCCTCCTCATTTTTCCCATACCAGAGTTTACAAGCATCACTTAGCCTCAGGATTGGAGTTCCAGGTCTAGCTCCTTCTATCTCTCTTGCTTCACTGTATCTTTATTGTAGCAAAACCTGTAGGGCCTCTTTGATGATTATCACCTTCCTGAGATTGCTTGCTCAGTCTGTTCTCTTTTCAGCTATCAGAACAATAGTTAAAGAATCATGCAGAGGAAAGCTAAGCCCAGAACAGTTTTGGGGTTTTTTTTCTATATAAGCTATGCCAAAATCTATAAGATGAACTTTCCGGTCTGATTTGACAGCAAAATTTCCTTTCCTTTAATGAGAAATAACTGTATAAAACAGGAGTACACTAACAATTAACAAGCTCCTTGTAATAAAAGTTAAAATGGGAAATGAACACACAGCTATTAATTAATGTAATAAATTGCAAATAGACATCAAAAAAATTGTTTATAGCTCCTGGTCAGAAGTCTTAGTCAAAGACCCAAAAGAGTCATAGTTGGATTGATAAAATACAACTCAAAGTTGCTGCACCTTAAACCATAATTTTCAGTTTTCAGACAATTAATTTCAAAGTGTTTAATATATTTCTCCTCTTTTCTAAATGGGTGTGATAATCTTTTAATGTTTGGTCTCCAAGTTGTACATATAAATTTCTTATGAAATCTGATGTACTAAAGCTGCTCGGTAGAAGTTCAAAATGCTAGTAGAGACAGAGAGGTGCAGCTTCACCTCGCAGAGGTTGTGGTCATTTCACTGTCGCTGGTTACAGTTCTGTCTGAATGAGGCGGAGTGCTTTCTTCATGTTCTCTATTACTGAAAGAAAAATAAATAAGAACAGTAAACATGTATTAAAAGTATATTTGTAAAATTAAAAAAAGCGCCACCTAGTTTGATTTAGTAAATTATTCACGCTGAAATTGATTTATGGTCACACATTTTACTTTTGAGTTTTCTATTTTGAAAATTCTCTCGTTGATACTGAAACAGAAGGTAAGAATTTTCATGAATCAAAATGTTTAACTTAAAGGGATTTGACAAAACTCTTTTCAACTCTTCATTTCTCTAAAGCAAGCCTGGTAATCAGATGTGATGTGTGTATTTGTGGTGAGACAGTGCATTGGTGTCAAAGAGATGGCATAGAGTAAGAACTGGCTCAGCCTGAAAACTCACATTCCTTTCTGAAATTTGGGTGTCAGGTGGTACGGAGGTAACCACCAGCATTTCTGTACTGATTCCCTCCCACCACTGGCTATTTACATTGTGCAGTTGGATACTTTTGAGTATAGTGACTTTCACCTTTCTCCAGCAAACTGCTCAGATCTTGATCCTGAAGGTTCTCACCCATGATCTTTCAATTTTTCTTACTTGAGTAGTCCCAATAAATTCAATGGGACAATAGATGTGATTGTTTTGCTAGAACAGGTTAGACCATTATAATTTATTGCAAATGCTCTCACAGAGTATATATTGTTTTCTTTGAGATCCTAATGGATTCTGAAGCACAAGGGATCGGGACGGGGGGTATGTGGCTGCTTACAATGTGAAATGCAAAGGAACACAGAAAGGGGCACTTACGGAACTGTATGTCCTGTGGTTCGTAGGTGTAAAGCCGGTTGGAGTATCTTCCCGTGATATCAGCTCTTACTGTGAGAGATGGGTCTGAAAAAGCATTCGGGTTAAACCTGCCTTCCACTCCCACGACAGCTGAGGGTGGTGGTGTGGCACTACTTTGGCAGCGCTGTTTCTGATCTCATCAATGCGGCAGTTATGGGGCCATTACCCTCTGTTCCAACCCACTGCTCTTTACTTGGAGAAATCCTGAACAAAAGCTAGTGCTCATTTTTATATTATGTAGCTATTCTTAAGTGCTAGGTTATGCATGCATTTCACTCATATTTAAGGAAAAATATCCTGTTTTACAAGTTCTGAGTTTACATCAGGAGAGGCTAATTTGCCTGGATGTACACATGGTGAGGGTTGTGCCTATCTAAGGCAATATTAGCATGACCTACCTAGTGCCTTCAGAATGGAGATCTTCTGGTTCCTAACATTCCCAACATGGGGACAAGTAGTAGCCATCTCTTCTCTCAGTACCCCTTCCACATTTTTGTTAATTAACTGGTGGCTGTAACTACACTGCTCTCTGTCTGAGTGTGGGCTTAACTTTGAGTGCCACCACAGAGCAAGTCACTCCAGGTTCCCTGCGCAGTGAGTGAAAAGGAGCAGGCACTCTGGGGCATAATTAATTTGATTCATTCCAGAAGTCAACTTTACAATGGGATAAATTGTTCCTTAGATGCCACTTACCACTGATTTACTCTGTGGTAATGTCTGCACTATAGACATCTACATTCAGTCAGATATTTGACTTTTTCAGCAAACTTGTAACAGCACTAGCAAGAAGCACGGAGAACAAAAGGCCAGATGCTGACAGATTTTTAAGCATCCTGCCTCTAAATCCAAATTAGTACCCTCCAGAACACATCTGTAATCTGAGGAAGTTTACAAGAGTCAAAGTATGCAAAAGAGGCAGAGAGATATTTTCTTTTGCCAAAATGAATCCTTTAGATGTCCCCAAAGGAGGACACTGACATAATTTCAGATATCACAGCTTTGAAGGTACATAAATATTGGACATACCTACAAACATGATTCGAGGCACATATTGTCCATCAGGCGACAGGTTTTTATCTGTGGTTTCATGCTGGTATAAAAATTAAAGCTAGTTATTAAAATATTTCTGTAAATTTTGCTGAAGTAGTACCACCTGTGAATAAACTTGTAGAGAGGACAAAGCCACATAGGTACTACTTGTGTGTGAATACACATGCACAGATGCCTCTACTTATATAACTGTCAGAGATATTAGCTAAAATGACACGAAAAAGCCAGACAAAGAACAACACAGACCATAAAAAGATACCAGTAAAAATGCCCCAAACCCTTCATACCATGAGATTCAGCATAATGAAGTTATTTTGGGCCATTTCCTGTATTTCTTCATTTTCTGCGAAAGCCTTCTTCAGTGCTAGAAAAGACAGGATCACTTTGAAGTCCATCTCAAACTCTGCCTTTCCATCTGTGTTTGGGCACCACAGCAGCCAGAGACTGGCTACATTGTTCCTGCTGATTCACATTCCTGAGGACACACTTAAGGGCTCTATCACTGCTTTTTGGGATTTTTTGGCCCATGGCAGTACAACCTCCCAGCTATGAAAATGAAAGCTCTCTTCTCTTACTTATGAAGCCTGTTGTCTCAATGGATACCATGTCTTGGCTAGACAAAAGGGCATTATTCTCAACAAATTCCTGTAGATCAATTTCAGCACCCCTATCCTCGCCTCCTTCTTTAGTTACCAGTTCAGGAGAGCTGAACAATATTAAATCTGTTCAATGAGTCAGTAGCAAATCTGTGCCTCTTAATTTAAACTGATGAGTACTGCATTCAGGAGCAGTACAGCACCACTGAGAATTTTTCATGTTCTTTATTGGGTAGTTTCATAGTGGAGTTTTTGTAAATAATGGTAATAAATTCTTCAATTTTCAGACATTTTCATTTACTTGTTTCTTTGAATAATTTTCTGTAAATGCAAAGTAAGTATATAGGTAGGTTCAGTTTCTTAAAAAAATATTCTCAAAATTTTAACACACAAAAAATCAAAATTACCTTGGCAGTATTGACAGTCTTCCAAATGATGAATTACCATCAGTGGCTTGTTACTTTATTAATAATAATAAAAGATGTAGTTAGATCATTTGATATGTATGCAAATGGGTGATTTTACTAGAAGACTGAAAAAAGCAAATTGTGTTTAATCTTGTTATCCCACAATAAAAACCATATACACAGTCCATAAAGTATCACAGAAGTTTTTAAGCAAGGGAAAAGAGCATAAACACTTCATAAAAAAAAGAAATAAAAAAATAGAGAAATAGAGTTTCTACAGCTCTCTAGGTGGTCTACAGTAAGAGATTCTGGAAGAAACAACAGATCCACCATCATTTCATTTGCAGGTAATAAATAATCAAACTATAGAGGTATTTATTGTTGCTTACGTATGAATGTCTCCATGATTAAGAAAATAAAAATAATCTATATTAATTGGAATAAAATAGATTTTATAAGACTGGTTTTCTCATCAAATACTTCACATGAAAACTTTCATGCGTTTTAAGATTTTTTGAACAAGTATATAATATGTCATTTGTCTTCTGTAAATAGTTTGGTAAAGTATCAAAATTTTATATTTTGGATGTCAAAACATAAACAAATTCTGTGCATTTTCTCCTGTGTTTTTTTAAACTCTATTATTCAGCAGATTGAATACTAGTACTTGGTCTGCTTTCTCTGTCAGGGTTTGTTCATTTCTAGCCATTTTCTCACAGAGTATATGAAATTAATTGTCATTTATTTTAAAAATAATTTACCTTCAATTTGGCAATAGCTCACTGCTACACTATTGTGATTTAAAATGAACTATATAAGACATTTAAGTAAATATTGTTATGAATTCTCAAATATATTTTCAGCTGAGTCCCAGAGATTATTCAGATTGGAACTTCCATTTCTACGAAGATAGTGAGAAACTGTGAATATATCATGAAAATATTCCTTCTGATAAAGTGTTGGGGAAAACATCAGAGGCAGCAGAACAACATACAAGAGCAAATGTAACAGATTGCAAGGAAGTAATCACAGGTACATGATATTAAAACACAACAGATATAATTTAAAAAATTATCATATCTATCTATAATTGCTAATTCAAATGACAACTCTGCTTTTGTGACAAATTGACAGTGTTACCTTATTGGCCCATTATGTTACTTCAGAGTCATAAGATCCCTACAAGGGCTTTCATTTATAGACACAGTTTGTTTTATTTGACTGGGTGGTCTGCAGATCAGTTGTCACGGTGCTTCTTTGTTCAGTTTCCTTATAGTATATTCTGGCATGATGGAGTAACAACTTTGCCTTCATACTGCTCTTTAATCTCTTACCTTTTCTTGGCTTGATAAAGCCCTTCTTCATAAGTTTGTACCCAGGTAATTTCGTCTCCCCACCCTAGAAATAAAAGAAAAGGATTCACTGGTGGCCAGGCAAGTAACTCACAACAAATTCCTTCTTTTTCCCTTTTGTTTAGTTCATTTGTTTGTTTGTTTGGTTGGTCGGATTTTTATGTTTATCAACAGATTTACACCAGTAAGATTTGGAGGTTTTATTCAAAGGTTCTCTAATGCTGTGGATATGCTAATCCTGCATCTCCTGATAGATACACTGAAATGTTAAAAAAACCAACCAAACAACCAACCCCCCCCAAAATCTCAGTTGGTTGTGTATCCAGTTCAAGTCCTTTGACAGACTAGTTACCTATGTTTCTAAATGCCCAGAGGTCCCTAAATCAGCACCCAAATCCTCTATATCTTTATATTGTCTGCTCTGTATTTCATGTAAATCCTGCAAATTAAAAAGAAGCTGGCATATAAAAGAGAGAAAAATAAAATATGACAGCTCAAATAAGATCAATTTTAATATGAATGTCATTAGAACAGTCCTGGGCTATACACTTAATTCTCAAATAACTTAAATCCCTGGAGTTGCAAGTCCCTCATTTACTTGACCAATTCAATAAAAGAGTGGCAGTTACATAAAAATCTCCACCAAAACAAAATCCTAATGAACATCGGCTTCATAACTCATCCATAGCTGGTGATACACAGATCTCAAAAAGCAAATTGTCCAGTTGATTTTATGCTTTCAGATTCGAAAGATGCCAGCCCCTGTGAAATAGATCACTGCATCCTAAGCAGTGTTGCTCCATTCATGACAGCCCTCAAGGGAACTGTAAAACAATTTCTGGATCTGGACCAGGTTAGAGCTCTGTTTCTTCTGTGCTGTCTGGACAGAGCTTGGACCAGCCCATACCTGCTGTTAGATTTCTCATAGGACAATTTTTTGTGGTGCTTCTAGATCATCTCTTCTTTCAGTAGACAGCTCTGGCTGGCCAATGGTGGGATTCTGGCATGTTGACCAGCGCCTTCCCAACCCTGGCTGCAGTCAGCTGCTGATGCAGGTAACTGCACACAGGAGTCACCAAGGGACATTTTGCAGCAGGTTTAAGTAGTCCCCTTTGATCTGTGAAAATTACTGGTAAAGTACTCAAGGCATCTGAAAAAGCCTGAAATCAGAATTAGAAAACTGACACCTGTTTTCTGTGAGTGTTTTGGGTTTTTTTTTCCAAAACTGACAGAATGTCAAAGATTTAGTTTTTTTTTTTGTGCATTTAGGCTTAGTGGGAAAAACAAATCCTGATCTAGGCAAAGTAGACAATACATACTGGATTGATTATAGCCTTTCCCCAGGGATACTGCTTACAAAAAGCTGTTTTGAAATTCCACTTAGGCTAGTCCAGGTGTTGCATGATTTTGTCAAGTGGTCTCTGAGCAATTAGGCTCAGATGGAACCTCTGTGACATGTGCAACTCTGCCAGCACAGGAAAACCTCAGAGGTGAGCTGTGGGATTTGCAGGCTTTGCATAGCTTGCAGAAGAGGTCAGGAAGGGAGATGGAAATTTTTTTGGTGAATACTCCCAAAAGGACAAGGAAGATGGGGAAGGGAAAAAGAGCTTGCTAAGATATTTTTTCTGCTTGTATGTCTAAGGCCTAATCAGACATGAAAAAATTAAACCAGGGTCTTTATTTAACATCCAGGTTGAAAATTAGGCACCACAAGGAAGTGAATTACTCACAGCCATGCTTTGCACTGGATATCTGATAAAAAGCAGAAAAAAGTCGTGCAGAAAACCCCACTGGTGGTTCAAACTGTTGTTCTGTGTACAAAAATGAGTCTGGAAAAATTTGTTCCATAGCAAATGATCTTATGGTAAGTTACAATAATAAACTATCTTTCAAATGGTATATTAAAGAATATTTTTTCACTGTCCTACATGTACATCCTGATTTGAGAGACTCGGTTTAGGTTGTTTGCTTCTACTAGATTATTATGGGTTATATAATCTGTGCAGGTTATGTGAGGCCCTCAGTCATATCCTTTAGAATAAACTGACAGAGAGAAATGACATAAAATAAGAGCATGTATTAGTTAGAGTGTCACTTAACACTAAAGAAACACACCTCACTAAGTATATATTTGCATTCTGCCATTCTATATGTGTTTTTTATATATATATATACACATTCTGTACACATACATTCAAAATAAAAACATTTGCTGGTCTATATGGTGAGGTAAGGAGGTGACTACATTCAGTAAATACACAATACCTCTTGACAGTGTCTGAGGTGCTCGTTTTTCCTTTTTAATTGCCATTGCAAGGTTGGAAGTGACTGCAATTAGGAGGAGGGACAAGGCCAATGTTGAATGGAGCATTATTTCCCTTTCAATGCAGCAAGGAAACTGGAAGACAAAGGAACAGCTTTAGTCACATGGATTTGTCACCTGGTGCAGTGTGACCAATATGTTAGTGGCATCCTAACAATCTGTACTTCAGAGACGGTTTTGGTTATTTCTAGATATGCTTACCTTTGTGAGAAAACTGCAAACCCAAAGTGCTGAATTTTACTGTGCAATGATGCTCTCAGCTATCAAAATTAGGCTGCAGGGGACTGTTCTCATGAGATTCTTATGAACTAGTACAATGTTGTAATACTGGATCATGACAGTTTCAAGACAGTACCACAGGTTTTTAATTTCAGTGAAACGTAAGAGCATGCAATTTTTATTTCTTTTTATGTTAGAGTTTTTTTGTCAAAAGATGTCTCATGATATCCTTCTTAATAAAGTAAGAAAATTGACAATTTTTTGCCTCCAAATATAATAATTTTTAAATTGTAAAATCCATCCAATATGTTGAAATTGTTGTAATTTTTTTAGTCTCCAATCTGTAAGCCAAGACGTTAAAGATTGTAAGACAAATATCAAAGAAGTTTTCGGCTGTTTCTCACAATGAAAACTTGAAAATTTCCCCTATTTTTCATGGTAATTTTTACACTGAATTTCAGCTCACCTCCTTCTGAATAAAACAATTCATCCGTGCTTCTGGCTGGTTTAGTATTCTCTTCCTGACAAAGATCATTATAAGAAATTCAGTAACTTCTGGCCTTGACAAAAGCCAGAGAACAGAAGCAAGAGTTGAGAAGAGGCATCACAAAGCCAAATTATTTTTAATTGATGTCTACTTCTGCCAAAACAATCAACTTTAGGCATTAAAGCTCTGATATTCAGGCGAATTCCACATGGTTTCAACTGAGTTAAAAAATGTACTGTTTGTAGCCCAGAGTAACACTCAGTCATCTCACTGGAGATTCCATTTTTCAGAGGCTGAGCTTTAGGAACCACCAGAATGACCCATTGAGAAATTAACTTAAACAAAAAAACCCAAACAACAACAACAACAACCCAACCTCTCCCCCCCACCCAAAAAAAAATCCTCCAAGACATTTTTGCCTGTACTGATAAAGAAAATCTCTAACTTGAATTTAAAAGTGATATCCAGTGTGGAATTACAATCCTGAGCACTGGCAAAAGAAAATGCTTCCTATTTTTTAGAGGCATGAAAAGTACTCTTTTAAGGAATCTCTTAACATCACAGAGTTAGCAGTTAAATTTCTTGTGAACAAATTAAAACTCTATTTCCAATAACTGGCAATCTCAATAAGAGAAAAACATTCTATTTGGGTAACTGGAGAAAAAAATTGTACATTAGAATATGCAAAAATTTAGGACAAATATTATCATCTTGTAGTAAGAAGTTTTTTCTTTCATAATATATTCTAAAAAAATCCCAAAGTGTAAATCTGTTCAAATCACAGGTATAATTATCTGAAGCTTAATAATTGATTATCATACTGTTGAAAATCAATGGTTTTAGTAGGACGATTTATGGAGCTGCAGCTGGAGGCAGTTTAAATTTAATATTCTGTATTTTTGGTGCTATATTATCCAACGCTATTTAATTGATTCAGAGAAAAAAATGACAGCCAACCCCATATAGGTTGCCTTCAATTCCCTGCCAGAGCAAACATTTGCTAGCTAGTCTCTATGCATCTATCAGTTTTCTTTCTGTATAACTAGGCTTGCATTGCATTTGTGAACCAAACCTCATAGCTGTACTAAAGGAGAGTTAAGAATGAGAAATACTTGCTCACCAGCAGTGATCAATTCTTCTGAAGGTTCTTTTCCTGGAACTGGTTAGGTAAAAACCAGTGATTTATGCACACCTGAGCTGCCCAGGTCTCTGTGTAGCAACAACAGCACATTCACCTGGGAAAAAATGAGAGGAACCTTTGCGCTGAAAACCAAATTCATGCGTTTTCACCCTCCCCCTTCCTTTTCTGCCCTGTCTCCAACTTTCACTCTTGTGAGTTCCCATGATTATGCACTGAATCCCTGCATTGCTCTGCATCTTGTCTTGTATCAGGTGTCTTGTATGAGGACTGAAAATAAATAGTGGCTTATGTGTGTCTGCTACTTCCCCCCTTCAAACAGTTTGAGTCTGGATTATATCCAGTGAAAAAAGAAACTGCCAATGAAAGCTGGAACTGTAGGTGCTTTTGTTCCCAGAGAATGGCAGAGTTCACCGGTGCTTGAAGATAGGTATGAACCTAATAGGAAGGCACAAGGGTTACTTTGTGTAGAGAAATGTAATTATAAAAAAAACCAAGCTTTTTTTTGGAGGGAAATAAAATTATTTATTTAAAGAATATGGTTTAAAGTACCTGGTTATTGCTTCTGGGAGTTGTAGTTGAAAAATGTCTGGCTTTTTGGACATGATGCTTATATAATTTTACTGAACTTGATGAATACAGGCAAAGTCCTTTATTCATCAGCTTTGCACAAAGAAGGAATGAGCTGAATCACCTTTTCCCTCCTACTTGGATAGCTTTTGCAAGGAAATCAGAAGAAATTCTCTTCTGGTTCTTCTTCTCCCATGTATTTATTTATATGAACTGTACAATTACACTTCTTATAGTTAGAAGTACAGAAAATTTTCCACAATTACTAGAGTATATTTTTGTTCATCTCTGAGATATTGTGTTTTTCATGGCACAGGTATATTATTCTAAGGAGTAAAGAGGTAGACATTCAATTGAATAGACTAAAATTACTGCTGGGCTACCTGCGAGTGCCCTTTGGCAGGATGATGTTCAGCAACTCCTCTCCTTATCTGAAGGTCAGAATTTCAGCCTTTGTCAGTTTTGCCACAGACAGATTGGCAGCCCTGGTCAAAAAGACCTTGTCAAGGTTTAATGCTGAAAGAAAATAACTGTACTAATTTATAAATCCAAGCTGGATATCTTCAGTATACCTATTCAGTCACTGCTTGCTGCGTGGGGTCTTATAAGCTCCCTGTCCTCGATTTCTTCTGCATTTGTTCAGCACCAAACCATGAACAGAGTGTGAAGCCAGAGCTCCATTCCAGGCACAATTTGTACTGCCTGACGTTCAAACCAGACAAATATTGAATCTCTGCAATGTAGAGCACAGGCTTCTGCACTCAGGCATTGAGCTAGCGTGCCCTCGCTCATTGAACTGTCTCCGGGGTAGTGGGTTGGAAGGTCTTCCCACTTTTATTTCTCACTATAAGAGATTAATTTTGGAGGTGTAACTACAGGTTAACTGTGTATACACAGTTATATCTAGATCAAAATTAGGAAATACAACAATACCTAAATCTAGCACAAAGCAAGGCAGCAATAAAATATGTGAAGAGGACAGACTTCTAGAACAAGAAAGATGTTGCAGAACAGTTGACACTTGGAATCTCATGCTACTGCTTTAGTGTGGGTCATGCAGCAGCAGATTTGGGTATGTACCCATACATGTAACCCTTTTATAAAAAGTGAAACTGACTTTTACTTTACATGGTGCTGCACAAATGAGGTTGCTGATGAAGTTCTTATTCCGTCCAAATCTGCCTTAACTCCTTCGTGAGCAAGGGATAAGATCATGGCTCCTGTAATGGCTGTAATTCAACCTCTTCCTGCAACCTCTACTGACAACTCAAAGTCTTTTACACATGATTAATGTCCTTTACAAATCAATACAAAATTAATTAGGAGATCACACAGAGAGATCGTAGTGTGGCCTGGAGGGGGGTGATGTACCACCAGAAATGCCCAAACAATTTTTACACTAAATAATGTGAGAAAGCTTCATAAAACACGTATTTTCATGGATGGGAGGTGCTTCTGGCTCCTAACAGAGGTATTTGGTATGGAGTGAGTCTGGACCTCAGTACACACTAAGCAGCACATGGTACCAGAGCAGAAAACTACACTTGGGACTTAGAGTGCTGAGCATTAGCTTTCACTGCCAAACAGTAAAAGGAATAAGTGGGAAAACCCTGCAAATGTCCATTGGACTTAAGTCTTGACTGACAGCCAAAAAATCAATTTCTTGATAATTTCAATAAAGTCATTTAAAGAAATCTAAATATGACATGCTGGTTTGTTTCTGTGTGCATCTTTCAGAATAGTCACAAGTGTGGAAATAGTTCTTCTGGTATTACAAGCTGTTTCACAACAGATGTACTTTCCCCTCACCCCCTTCCCTAAAAGTCTAGGTACTGCTTAAGTGAACAAACTACTCCAGTGTTACCTGCACCCCAGTTGTTTGCTTTCACTGGACCATTGTACTTTTTTGGCTTTGTATTCCTGTAAAGACATTGTTATGGAACATAAGCATAATAGCATAAGTGGAAAAACATTTATTGAATTAGTTTTTACAGTGGTTTATACTGACTGCAAACAGTATTCTCTGCTTCCCAGGCCAATATCCATGCTTTCACTTCTAAACCTTCAAATTATTCCAGTACTGTCACCTCCAACCCTCTCCAGGGTTTTCTCTGCATTTTTTTTTAAAACTGACCACTCCATGCTTAAATTGCTCTGTGGAACAGCCCCTGGAAAACTTGGTTGCAGTGTCATTGACACCTCACTGTCAGCTGCTCTGCATCTCTGTGCCTCCCTGAGTCACTACTGTCTGTTGGCTTCCATTTCCCAACAAGATTATTTTCCTGCCCTCTAGGCTTCTCAGATTTCCCAGAACTTTTTATAGATACAAAGCTTTGAAGACTGTAAGGGGAAAAATGTCATTTATTACTTTTCATGAATTTTGCTGAGATTTACGTAAAAAATGTGTTTTGGTAAATAAAAGGAAACCAGTGCTAGATGTTGTTGGCTCCTTCCTTCAGTCCAAAAGTACAAACTGTTCTGGACTGTTTATTTAATGCTGTGTGAGCCCTGGCAGGCAGGGCTTGCCCTTCTACCAGCATATCTTTTACTGTGGTTCTAACCATGCCAGAGGAAGCCACTCTGGCCTCCCAAGCTGCTGGTGCACCCCAGGACACACCCTGCCAGCCCAGAGGAGGGGTAGAGCACACTCCACGCCCGTGGGTTTTTCCCCAAGACTTTGTTGGACCTTGTTTGGCATGAGGACGTGCAGGTGGCCCCTGTTCTCCTCTGTTCCAGCTCCCTCTTGCATTCTGGGCAGCTGTGGGCTGCTGTGTCCAACATCACGGGCACGGCAGGGGAGAGCGCAGGGACAGCAGTGCGGGGCCCAGGCAGCTCCGTTCTGCGCCTGGTGCACGGACACGGGCAGCTCTGCACTGCGTCTCCTCTCATACAGAGAACAGTGGGCACGCACACAGCAGGGCACACATGGGGCAGGCGGGAGCTGAGCCTTGCTGGTCAGCGGCATGTTTTCTCCATTTTCATCATTACTGCTTCAGCTGTGAACAAACACCTTCTTCAAAGTGTATGCCACCTTCCGGAGCTGAAAACCTATACAGAAATTGTGCTTTAGATCACCTGAATAGACAACCATCTCTGTATTCCAATAAATTATGAATTCTTGTTGAAAATGTTGGTTGAGAAAATATGTAGAATTTATTTTGCCCTCAAAGATGTAATTTTAGATTTTTTTAATATTCAAAATATCTGGTGAGGGTGTATTTCCAAAAATGTTAGAATGACTCAGTAACTCTTTGAGGAAGCCGCAGTAATTTCCTATCAGACTTGATTATGTTTGACTTTCTGGATGATGCGGTGTGGCGTTCGATTCAAAAAACGACATACTGGAGCATCAAAGCCTAATGAAAATGAAAGTACCACTGTAGTTGAAGGACTTGGGCGGGATTTCTCTAGTGCAAATATATTATTTTAGTGTTTATAGATATGCAACCCTTTATGTTTATCCATGTGGTCAGTAAGACAAAAATTTGATCGTTACCAATGCCTCTAGTTGGCAGTGTTGCATCACTAATAGCAAAAGGACAAATTTTTCTGTTTCAACTTTGCTGGATTCCAGTGATAAGTTCAGAATACAGATCATTTAAATATAAAAGTGATTGCATATAAAGATTCACAAAGTTTGAAAAAGCAATTGAAATTCAATTTTGAAATATCAGAATGCTTTTTTTCTTTTTAAATTTATGTGCACATAAGGTAATTTGAGAGGTGACAGCAGTAGAAACCCGGACCAGATTTTAAGGAAGAGAGCCAGGAAATTCAGCATGTGTTTTGGAAGAGATTGAGAGCTCAGAAATATTCAATGAAACTTTCTGACTGCCACAAGAAATGAAAAGCGGCTGCATTTCCCTGCAGTCAGAGTGTCCCAATAAAGACTTCACAAGCAAGAATGCTCTCCAGAAACACATTGGACTACTTTACTACAGCTGTGAGAGTGAGTCAACCAGACCTCTGTTGAAAGAAATCCTGTTGCTGCAATGTTTTTGCAATGTTTTCCTGCAGTGACATCACTGTATCTGCTTTAAAATGTAATGCCATCTAAAATGCAAAAGACACTGTGTGTTGTAAAATGAGTGTTTATGGTATCTTTCAGTGTTTCAGCTTTCTGAACAGGTATTCCTTTAACTTTTACTGTATTAAGGGGTTTATCCCAAGGCTTGCTTCCATGAAGGACAGACACAAGAGGGCATGAGAGCAACTCAGTGTCTCTCAGCTTTTGTCTCCCTTTTTACTCTCTGTTCTTCAGCCAAACCTTGATCCTGTGAGTTTTTGAGTCCTTGGTCCCATTCCAGCAGAGCACTCAATACATATTTAACTTCAGGCACATTAGCGACCCTGTTGATGTGCATAGGACCACTCAAACGCTTGAAGCTAAGCATGTCCTCGAGTGTCTACAATGGATCAGAGAACATGGGATTGAGATCTCTGGCAAGTGTCCAGGCCAGCTTCTCCTGAAGAAGCCAGACAAGCCTCTCTTCTGATGTGGACCTGCCCTGGTGCAGGCAAGTTTATTCCCGGCAGCCAGTTGCTAGAAGTTGCTCTAGCAGATCATTCCTCACCCACTGAGCAGACCATGCTGCTTTACCAACAGAAAGGCTTCAGTTTTGGCCACTGTAATGCAGCACTACTCACCTGAGCATCTTGTAGAGCCGCAGCCTGAGGTGCCTGCACTAACTCCTCTGGTGGTGCTCAGCCATTCCCCTAAGTCTGAGCTCATTCACTGCAGTACATCCACGGAGCTGTCATCCCTTCATCTGCAGCCTGCTGTTGTCACATGCAGCACCTTCAGTCTGAAAAAGGTGACAACAGACTTCCGTACTCCTAACGTAGAAAGCTGCTTTCACAAATTCTCCAGAATATATGTGAATATTTAATATATCCAGAAAACTTGAAACATAATTTAAAATCAACCCAAAACAAACAAAACCTTTATGGCTTGCTATGGCCTCCTGTTATTACAATTCACATCTGAGAAGTAGGATGAAGCATTGCATAACTGAAAACAATTTCACTTTGGGTGGCAGAGAGGGAGATGGGGAATATGTAAAAATACATGGGAGTATCTTGAAATGTTGACAGGTATCCCAGGTCTTGATTTTCTTTATTTCCATGGCCATTAAAAACTGTTAATTAACACAATATGGTTTTCACTGAGTAAGAGTTCACTTTTAGTGTTGGAATATATTTTTAGCCTGGCCAAGCATAAACTTTTGCTATTTTGTTGTTACATTTATAGCCCACATAATTGATGCAGAAATAATTTTAGCTTCAGATTAGCTTCTAGCTACAGTATTTTCTTGCTGTTACTATTTTAAAGCCAAGGATTAATAGGAGACAGACAGAAACATAAGACTGAGTCATGAAGTGCTGTCCTCCACTCCTGGAGGCAGCCACATCATAATATCCTGCTTATACATGCATTAAAATTACTTAGGAATTTTGCCATTCTTCTTTCTCAAGCCTGCCTTTAAAACTCACTCCTTTGGAGAAACTCTGATTTAACTAGCCTGAGCTTACACTTGGCAACTTCTGATTAAGTGTTCTATTGCCAGCACTGCCTCAAATGGTGCTTCTCTCTCTCTTTCACTCTCAAGTATTTTTGCAGGGAAATCATATCTCAGCTTGGTCTTTTTTCTTCTGGATGGAACAAAGTAAGGATTTTGTTTCTTCATTCACCACATCTAGTTGCCCTTTTCTGCACCTGTTCTAGCAGGAGTTCAGAATTCCTGAACAGAGATGCACCATTATGTTACAGACATGGTCCTATGTGGGCCTGTGCAACTACAGTCTCTCTGAAATTATGCTGTCTTACACCTCCTTGTGTCACATTTACGTCTCTTACAGTTTTTTTCCTAATATACTAGTTACTAATGATCAATCTTAATATGATCTATCCTGTGACTGATGATGATTACACCCACACCTTTTTTCTCCCAGGAATTTTTCCAACTGATAAGGCTCAGACTTCTAGAAGCAGTATCTGCCAGCGATGTCTGTGAAAATAATTTTCCATATGAATGCCTTTTCCATCTTTAACAATCTTTATAAGATGTGAATAAGCTGGCCTCGAGGCCAGTGAGGAAAACTGAAACATCTTGCATTTTCCTCTGTAGGAGTATTCATTCGGGCTATGCCTAGCCTAATGCAGTCAGTCTCCCTAAAGCCACTATTTTAGGCAATGGAGACAAACAGAGATGACTGCAAACATATGGATTAAGTCTACTTTAAATCACCATCTGGAGAAGCCAGATGGGATCCGGATGGGAGGTACCAGATAAAGACACCCTAGGAGATTGGCTCCCATCAGCTGATGTTAGTCTTTTAGATATCTTTCCAGTCACATCTTTGGAAGATCTCATTATATCTGCATTTTTTTTAGCATGTACATCAAAATAGATGATGTTAGATCTCAAAAATAACCCCAAAACCAACTTAAGAGATTTCAAGCCCAAAGATCTAGATATCTGAAACACTAAATTCTGTGTTACTGATACTGAAGTTAGCCTTAATGAATCTATTATATACCCTAGCCATCATCTTACACCTGTTTAACTGATATCCTGCTGACAGTCATTTCCAAGGCCTGCATAATAGCTTCCAGATGTGACACATTCCCTTATATGGTTTTTTTTTCAGAATGAAGGACAATCTTTTACTTGAATTAGTGAGGTGTCTCTGTAGACAGGTATAAGCAGACAGTTCTTTGTTGTTTATGATCACAATGCCGCACAAAGGATGATGTCAGAGATTCCAGTGACTTCATCTTTTTCCCTTGCTTGAATGAGAACATGTTATTGTTGAATACACATGTAAAATGTTGTAACTGGTATTTGGCTCAAAGATTTTGGTGCAGTGTGTCAGGAAGCATGGTTTGTAGTGGGGTGTGGGCTGCAACTACCCTGAGGTTCTGCTGAGCTTCTGCCACGTTGCGTTTCTATGATGAAAAGGAAATTAATGAACTTTCTCTCTCAGGTTGCACTCTGCAAATTGGAGACAGCTCCCAGAGAGACCCACGTGTTTATGTTGTGAAGTGGTAGCCACATTTCTTAACTTTATGTGGCTAGTGAGGAAGATACTCTGTCTAGGCTAAGCTAGACTAAACTAGACTCCTGTTCTCAGCCACCCTCTTGGGAGAGCCCATCATTCTCAGAAGACTGAACACAGATATTGAGGAAATGGGCCTCTTCTGTAAAATGAGGTGTCTTGGACTGTCTGACTGCAGATTCTTCCATATTCTGCAAGGACTGTTACCTAAACAGAACAAATATGTTTGGGAAAAACAAATTATTATTATTATTGGAAAGCATGTAGGTCTTTATCTTCTTTAACCAAGATTTTGGGGCTCTTTTCATTTCACCTTTCTTGCATTTCAACAAAAAAGAGAAAGATCTGGATTTCATTGCAAGGAAAAAGCTACTTTTTTCTTTATGCCATACTGTCACCTCCAGCAGTCTTTTTCTTTTGGAAATGTAATGGTATGTCTTCTGAAAATCCATCATTTGAACGCATATACTTTTATCCAGAAAGTTTCCTAACGGTTTTTATAGTTTAAAAAATTCTTTTTGAACTCCTTTTCTATCATGATTTTCCTAAGTGATGGAAAATCCTTATTTTAATTGCAGTTATTCAGAATATGATATAAAAATAATTTTAGTGGTGGCCCAAAAGCATTATTGACACTCCGTAAAACAGCAAAACTGGACTTTTAAAAAATTATTGCTTTTTTTTAAGGGAAGAACATACATAAAGGACAAGAAAAGTTTTTCATAAAAAGTTGGCAAGGTGGACCATTGGAGGAACACGGAGGGACGTTTTTGCTTTTAAACAGAGAAATGCTTTCATAGTTTATCATTTGAGAGGTGCATACAAATTGTGCAGTGCTTAATTCCTTGAGGAGGGAAGACAGAAGGAAAATTACCTAGTTTGTACTAGTATTTTTAAGATTTCAGTCGTGAGACTGGAATGAAAAAGAGTGCCTGTCGAAGGCTGAGTTAATTTGCTCATGCTGCAAGACAGACAAATTCAAACAAATTAATAAAAATAAAAGAAAATATTTAATTATAATATTTAATTTTGTCAGGAAAATCCAACACAAATGGCATAGCAAAGATCAATGGAAACTTGCTGAAAAGAAGGTCTACTGTTTGTCATAAGAGCACGAACTAGAACAAAGGCTGAGCAAGGTCTGCAGTGTGGTGTTACTGCAGCAGCAATGGGCACAGCTCATCATCGGTGGGAACTGGACTGTGTGAGGGAGTGCTAGCAGCTTACAAATATTTTCCCCTTTTCTGGCATGTAGATTTAATTCTGTCTTGGCTTGCCAGTAGCCATAAATTGCATGAGAGTGCTATATGGACGTCATGGCACAACTGACCATGCTTTTTTATTCCATGTGAGGTGAAAGCCCCAGTTCCAATATGAGCATGATGCAAATGTTATGGGGATTTTCCCTCTGGCAAATGCACTGTGATTAGATGCCTTCTCTCATAGAAGTCTAAACTAGGTTTGTAGAGATCTCGAAATTTTGTATTTTCACTGATCATAAGGCACTTTCCTGGAGGTTGACCAACTCAGATATGGAAGCCAGCACTGAGGACATCTGTGCTAAAGCTGTGTGCAGAGAAATCTACCCCATATGTTTCAAGTGTGAATGACAGAGGGAGAGCACAGTGAAGAGCCTCTGAAGGAACCAACTACCAGAATGAACCTATCTTCAAGGACAAAAAGCTCACTCTGGGCTCTTACTGAAGGGAGGATTCTTAGATTGACAATATCCACCAAATTAAAAAGCAAGCAAAAGCACAAGTCGTGATAGAAACAGCAAAAATCAGGTACTGCTGTACTGCACTGAACACACTTCAGAGGGACCGCATGAGCTACAGTGCTGAGATGGCATTTGGGTAACAGGATGATGCTCTCAAGCCTAACAATTTCTTGCCTGTTGATCTTCCTCTTGTCTTTATAAAACTCTCTTTCTTGGCTGTCATGTCATGTTGTTTTGACTTTTTCCAAAGCAGGCTTTTTAAAATAGCGAAATCAATGTTTTTATTCAATTATTTAAAGAGAAACGTGTTTCCTGTTTCCTAACTTACTCCAAATTTGTTAGTGGTGTTTAAATACAGAAACATCCAATTTGGAAATGGCCTTGAGAAGTCTTTAGTTCAATCTCCTGCTCTGGGCAGATTTAACACTGAATTCAGACCACATTGTTCAGGACTTTGCCCAGTTGGATCTTGGAAAGCTTCCTGGCAAGTGTTTCCATGATTTCTCTGGGTAACCTAATTAAATGTTTAATTATCTTCTGAGATTCTTTTTCTTTTGTCCTTGAATCCAGATAGGATCTTCCCTGTTCCAGTTTGCAACATTTTTTTTTTCCCCAAGAAAAGTTTGCCTCCTTCTTCCAACCCCTCAATAACTTCTGTTATGTTCTTCCTAAAGCATCTCTTCCCCAGGCTAATCAAGCCCAAATCCTCTTGGTTTTTCTTAGGGGTCAGGTGCTCCAGCTTCTGACTCTCGGTAGCATCTTGCTACATACACTTGTCAAGGTCTATCTTCATCTGTCATGTAGTTGGTGGTGCAAAACTGGATAGAGGTTTACATATGCTGTCTAATAAATGCCATGTAAAGGGGAATAATCAGTAGCAGGACTCTCATTAATTCAGTCCAGGATGCTGTTGGCCTTTTTTTTCCTGCCAGGGTACACTGCTGGCTTATGTTGAGCATATTATCAAGCAAAACCCCAGTTCTTTTCAACAGAGTTGCTATTAAAGCTGTGCAGCCTCCAGACTACACCACTCCAGTGGGTTAGCTCATCCCAGGTTCAGGACTTTGCATTTTTAGTTTCATGAACCTCCAGAAATATAATCACGTTAAATTAGACTCAGAACAAAGCATATCTAGTTTCTCACCCCACACAAACAACCAGCAGAAATGCTCACAGTGGAAAAGCAGAAATGGTTAGAATAGGACAACCACAGAATAAGACTATGCAATTAAAAACAGGCAGGGACCTAGAGGCAATCTCTCAGTTTGATTTAGCAGTTCACAATTAAAGATTTAAAGCTCAAGTCTGCAATATTACATCTATAAACCCTCTCTTTTCACAACCATGTCATAAAGGAATGAAAATTCTTAGGTATGAGAAGAACCAAACTGGTTTTCTGTTTTGTCTACGGCATAATCTGTAAGCAACTCTTAAAACTACCTTTGATATGCTCGTGTCTTGCATATGGAAAATGAGTCTCGGGGAAAAAAATTATTTGTATGTATGTATGTATCTATCAGATTTTACCCCAGAGGTGAATCTCAAAGGCATTTTTAACATGACAAAGAACAGAAAGACCTGGAAAAAATAATGTCAGCAGGCATCATTGAAACCACAAAACTAACTGTGCTGAGAGAAATGCCATTGCAAATGTATAAATGTGGGTATTATATGGGAAAAATAAGGACTTTTATGTAGAACTAATCATCTCAAACTACCCTAAAGTACCTAGTCTGCCTGTTTTTGCAGCTGTACTAATTTTCCTTGGCATTTTTTCATTAATTCCACTATTCTTTGGCTCTGGCTTTTGCTTTTTATCAGAATACTGTATGCAACATCTTTGGTAAGTGTTTTGTCTGAATTGTATTTATTTATTTGTGCAATAGGAACCAAAATGTAATTTGATCCCTTTCTTCATCATTACACACAGAAAATAATGAGTGTTTTCAAGACCACTGAAATTACATAAAGGAAAAATAAACAGGGGAGCATTTGGACAAAGCTATTGCATGAGGAAAACAGAAGAAATTGTGGAAGGGATTGAAGGCAGAGAAGGAGAACAAAAATATCAAATACCTGAGCCAAATTTCAGATCGTGTGGTGCTTCACTGCCAGGGTGCCAGTATGCTGCTGATAAGCTGTGGTTGTCACAGAAACCCCTAAATAATTCAGAAAACAAACTCACAGTATCTAAATATAGTGCTGAAATAACAGAACTGTTCTATATCTTCCCCAAGTGCAGCAATTAATTCTAAAAACGATGGTTTAGGTTAACCTGACTCAGGTTATTCAAGCCATCTCTCCAGGGCTATCTAATATGCACACAAGAGAATTCTAGAAAGCAAAAAGGTTCCAAGTGTTCTTTCTGCTTTCCTAGCTGTCACATTATTTTATGCACAGGGCTCCCAACTCACAAATGCCTGCAATACCACAAGACCAACACACAGCATAAGGTTTCTGTTCTGCAGTCTCTAGCCACGTCCTCTTTCTTTCAATATGAGTTTCATCCTACACCAGCGAGGTCACCTGTGCTGTGGAGGAGACCTTAAGCTGGTGATTGATGTAGTACTGGCATGTCTGTTCTACACCACATGACCACTGTGAGAATAACCCAGAGCAGGAGTAGCTGGTGGGTTGAGGGACGCACAGGTGGTGCAGGCGAAGATCAGGCTCTGCATTTCCTTTGACTCTGGGCAGGACTAGAAGGGAGAGTATTTTCTTTCATTCTCAATCCTAAAGGATTACTACATAAACCAATACAAGAAGAAAAAATTTTAAAATATTATTTTTAGCTGTGAACATAGACCTGTGAACTTCTTCCATGATAATTGCTGCTGAAGAAATGTATCTACTTCCTCTGCTTACTCTTGTTATGTAAAGATACTTTACATCAGTGAAGAAATGATCGAGAATGTCACTTTCAAAATTAACTTATTCCTGCATCTTCTCTATGCATGAACATCTTGAAAATGCTTCTTTTCTACATTAAAAGTGAAGACCTAAGGTAGGTTACTTATGACCAACCTCTATGAATTAAAAATAAAAACAGCAAAAAAAAAGTTATGTAGATTTCTCGTAACTCTTTATTTCATTCACTTGTATAATTTATTTCATGTTATTTTATAATATTTACCATTTACTTCACATGGTTCTGACACCTGACATCTGGAAATATTTCTTGAATCTCTGTCCTTGTGACTCTGATATTTTACTTTCCAAAGAATTGATTAAATCTTTCCATTTTGATGTCACATTTTACCAACTAATCAATATTTTGTAGTTTATGTGGATATATCTTCTGTTGTGTAATATTGGCTAAAATAATTTCCCTGTGTTTGCCTGAGCTGTCCTTTCTGTGACTCTGTGGTGATACTTCTTGGCTATGCTCCAGGTGAGTCTCAGGAACTGCATTTTCTGCTGCTTTTGAGCTATCACTTTCACAAATTATTTTGGAAATATACATTTATATATTATGGTGTCACAGTATTTTTGGCATGTTTATGCCCCTAGGAAATGATTTGTAATGCATTCGCAATGTATGTGTCACGATGACACTGTCTATCAGTTCTAGTTAAAATTGTGTTTTGTGCTCAGTGTTATCTGAGCATCAGAGCTTTCACTGAACAGTTCTGGCACAGAGATGTAAAGCCATGTGAGTTTTTAGGGCACATTATGTTGTAGTTTGGGTTGGGCAAAGAGATGACTCCTAGAAAGTTGAAAAATCAGCAGTAATATTTTCACTATTACTGTTTATTATAACAGATGAACTTTAATAGTAGTTTTTCATGTGAAATGTTTAATTAATTTAATTTGTTCCTCATCATGTGAAAACTTCACCCTGAATTATTTCTTTATATTTTTGTGGTCAATGGCTATGATAAAAACAATTATCTAGATACAGACTGAGCAAAAAGATGAGCTTCCAGTAGACAGTGCAGGTAAGGAACAATGTTAGAAGACAAAGAGAAAAGCAGTCTCTTGAATTAATGAGATGGAGATTAAGTGGCAAAGTAATTTTAAAAAATCTCTGAAAAAGACTGTTACCTGGAAGTTCCGTCTGCAGTCAGTTGTGCCTCTCCCCAGCTACAAGTACACTTCCTACTACAAAAAGTTAACTTGTTTGAAGATTTTTATAGTTAGCTTTGCTTCATTCTTCTTTGGTTCAGAGAACAGGATGTGCAAGAGAAGTCTTACAAACCACTACCTGTATCAACCAACCTACATTTACCACAAGGGCCCCTATTTTTTTTTTAAGAGATGAATCAAGTATAGGTATGTCTAAAAATGTCAGGACAGGACTTTCTTTTCAGAACTATGGCAGTACTCTGATGCAAAAAACAAAATTTTTGCTAGTTCTAGAATAATTCATATTACAAGAGAAGGAAGGATTATTTTATGTTTTAATAAAAAGGTTTAAAGTTTGAGTTGATTTGTTAAAGCCATTGGTTACTTGCAGTTCTCCCACATCCTTTCACAGGTGGAGGGGATCCCTGGTACTGTTGTTGGTTTAGGCCATCGTGTGAAAGAATGAGCAAATTTAAGAGAACCTACATAAGGAGGCCTGTACCAGCTCCTGTGGGACAGATTTCCATTTCACAGAAACACATTGAGACAGGGTGAGAAAGAGATTTTGGAAATCGACAATGAAGAGTTCTGCTTGTGGGGTTATTCAGCTAATGTGAAATCCATGGTGGGTCTACAGAGTATATCCTTGTGAGTAAGCAGGAGGGCCTTTATTCATGGACTCCCTTAGTTCTGTTAGAGACTATAGATAGGGAAAGGAGTCTTCCTTCCTTTGTAACCACCTCACCAACAAGCTTTGCATTCTGGCTGAGTTATCCCAGTTTTGCAGGAGGGTATTTCAATTAATGAGCTAACAGAGGGTGGGCAATACAAATCCATGTCTGCCTGGCAGATTTGGTTTATATGGTGTACTTCAGCGCGACTTCCTATCTCTACGACACCGATGTCTCAGGTTTCTAAGGCAATGCATGTATTCCAGACCCTTCTGAGTCCAAGAATGAGTTTTGTAGATTGAAATTTACGGAAGAAACAGAAAAAGTAGCAGTTTTGTACATGGCCATCTACAATGCCTGCTGCTTACATTTTCTGTAAGTTCTTGGCTAAATCACAGAAAACAACAACCTAATTCCAAATTCTTATTTGTCCTTGAGACTCCACTGAATTTAGAAGGTGCTGCCTTTGGCCATGAGGAAACCACATATATTAATCCTCACCTGTCTTTGCTGGGAACATTGGCATGGTATAACTGCAGATCTGTGGAGTTCTAGCCATGCTGATACACATCAAATGAAAATAAACTGTCCAGTACAGGCATATTCCTATAAAGATTTCCATCCTCTCGGTGGTAGCCTATGTATCTGAAGTAATTCTCACAATGAAATGCTCTTTTATGTAGGCAGTCTGGTTTTCCTTGCCTTCTGAGACTTTACACATTCAATTCAATTTAGAAAATTTCAATAATAATGAAGTCTGCCTCTTGACGTGTAATGTGACCCAAGCAGCTGCCCTTTAAGTAAGAAGTTGTGATTGAAAAAGCATCTTCTTGAAACAAGTAATTGAAACTATATGGCCTCATTCTTGACATTTATGGTAGTATACTGGATTTTTATAGGAAACATGAAGGGATGACAGGAAACATTTTCACATGTGGTCATGGAACTCTGAAGGCATTTAGAGAAAAACAGTTCATAGAGTTCCTGCATATGGAAAACAAACATTTTTTCACATACTTCTGTATGCACAGAAACTATAATCATCTTGCATCTTTTTCAAGCCATGTGGCAGTAAACATAACTGGTAGTGGTTTGTTGAATAAATGCGGAAAATTCTAGTAAATACTGGGATGTTACCTGTAAGATCCATTCAGTCTCAAGATCTCTGTCCTAAACTCAGAAATTTAATTTACCATGAAAATTGACAGAGTCCTTGTTCCAGTCAGTAAATCCATGTCAGTTTGGAAGGAGAGCTATTTCCCCTCACATGAAAGAAAGGATTGTTAGAGAAGGAGTGCAAGAGAGGAGAAAAAGGGAAGGAGTGAAAGATAGAACAGACGAAGGAGGCGAGAGTCAGGCTTAAATTGGGTTAATTTATCCTGACAATTCCTTATTAAAAGGATGAATAAAAATGTTCAATTTGTGTATGATGTGTAACAACACAGGATAGAAAGACATAAATCAAAGTGAGTTTTGTTTTGTACCAGAGAGTTATTTGAACTTCTGCCTACACCTTGTGTCTACATGACCTTGTGGGCTAGTGCATTTGGAATAGGCTAATTTATGCAGGTCATAGCTTCATAAGGGGGTGGTGCAGCTGAGGTTAAGTACAGTCACTTCTGACCTTCCAAACTGATTGCCAGGTAGCCAGTTCTAACTTGGTTTGCTGTGGTCAAGATGTGAGGCTTTAAATCTTGTTCTTAGCTCTTACTGTGAAAAGTACTCAGCTGAGTGGATTTATAAACACAACTCAGAAGAGAGACATTTTTAATGTGATAAAAAAGTTGAGAATCTGTCTGTTCTTCCTGTCCTGATTTCTGTGGGTATAATGTCTTCAGATGCTGCAGATCACCAGAGCTTCCCACCTCTCAACTCTGTTCGTGAGCCCTGTTATTAAACAGAGATCTCAGCAAATGTGTTTGGCCAATATGCATCAGTAGTTAGCAAAACAAATAGGATCCTTGAATGCAGTAAATTATGGCTATGAAATAACAGAGAAAGTGTTATGGACTCAAATGACATGAATTCATGTGCTGACATGCAGTAAATCTCTTCTCAAGGCTTGAAGATTTTGCTAATTAAAACACATTTGGAGGAGAGGGAAAAAACAAGAAAGACACTATAACTCCAGATTTTAGTAATGCTAAACACAAGGCTGGAAGTTGTTCTTTAGGGGATGGCTGGATAAGGGGAAATACGTGCAACACTTTATAAGAATTGAAAGGAACGAAGGGAAAACTAATGTCATTAATGTATTTTTTGAGATGGCTTCTTAACTTATATATTTATTATGTAAGCTTTAGCTTACATGTTTATTAATCTCTTGTAATCTTTGGCAGAGACTGAGAAGAGATTTGAGTTTGAAGCATCTTGAGTGAAGGAACTAATATTTTAGCTGGAGCTTTGAGACACCCATGCAGTGCAACTGAGAGCCAGTACCAAGAGAAAGGTATTCAGTTGTGGTGGGTTGACCATGGCCAGGAGCCAGACACCCCCCCACTGCTGCCCACTCACTTCCTTTACTCAACAGTACAGGGAGAGAAAATATAACTAAAATACTTGTTGGTTAAATAAAGATGGGTAAATCACCTCCAGCTATCATCCCGGGCTAAACAGACTTGACTTGGAGAAAATTAATTTATTGCCAATGAGAATACATTTATATAGTGAAAAATAAAAACAAAAATTAAAGCAGTATTTCCCCCTTCTACTTTCCCATTTTTTCCCAGGCTCAATTCATTCCTTCATTTCCAACTCCTATACCTCCTTTCCCCCCTAAGCAGCGCAGGGAGGATGGCCAATGGTGGGTTATGGTCAGTCCAGAATAGCTCCTCTCTTCTGTTTCTCTTTCTGCTGCTCCTTACTCCTTACAGTTTTCCCATTGGTCCAGCATGGATCCTTTCTGTGGGCTGCAGTCCTTCTGATAAATCAGCTTCTGCATGGTCTGTCCACAGGCTGCTGTTCATTCAGAAAATGTCCACTAACTTTGTACACGAGTGCTCCACGGTCTGCAGTGTGGACACCAAATAAAACAACCCAGCTGATAAACCTTCTAAACAAGAGCATGTCTAAATGCACACAGATAACTGTCACCACTGTACCTGTGTGAAGACATTCAGGAAGCCAGGTGTTTAATATCCCTGTAGGTGTGTTTCACTTGTTGAAAACATGTCAGTTTTGTGTATGTGGTGCCTTCCATTGAAGAGGAAAATTACACAGAAGTTCAACAACGTGATCTTTCAGTATTTCAGTGTTTTTCACAAACCTGAATGTACAGACAAGGGAAAAATGATGAAGGGGAATTCTTCAGGCTATCCTGTCTGGCCATGTGTGGTCCTCGTATATGTGTAGCTGACCAAGAAACAGCTGATGCTTTTTCTTTCTGCTCAAATGTAGTATTTGTTTGAGATCTAGAAATTCTGCCAATACATTTTAAGAATTTCTGAGTTTTCTTGGACTCCATGTAGCATGATTTCTGCATGTCTGTAATCAGTTTTTGTGCAACATGAAAAAAAGCAACAGAGAAAGGAGTTACTTGCTGGGACAACAAAGAAAGTAAGAGAACTGGCTAAGCTCGCTACCTCTGCAATCATTTGTCCCCTGCTTCTGGCAGGCATCCAGCTTTCCAAGTGGCCAGCTCTCTGATCTGATCCCTGCATTGCTTTCTTGAGCCCACCTCTGCTTGATATAATTTCTTATATTTCGTTTTCCAGTAAAAAATAAAGAAGTGAAATTAAAAGGTTTGGAGGATGAGTGAGGTGAAATATATTTATTTCTAGCCTGCTCCACCAAAAAAGAATAGTACAAAAATGAAAACAAAGGGTTCCAAGAGGATTTCACCATTGTAAAAGAGCAATTTTTCATTAAAAAGCAATTTTTCATTAAAAAAGAAATTTCACTGAAAACAAAAAAAAGCATTTGTAATTGTGCTTTTGTTTACTCAGAATCTGCTGAAGCCAACTGGCAGCTTTCCCACTGATTTCACCGATTTTGGATGGGGTCTCCTATGAGCTAATTATGTGTTGTTGAACTGGTGTTTGTTAAAAGAGAAGCCAGAACTCTCTGAAACTTTTCCTCAGACTCGTTATCCTCCACTCAGTTTGTTTTTGCATTTCTTTCATGAATGTATGTATGACATAAAAAGGGACAAGGGAGAGACGAGTATGAGTTTACATTCCCCTTTTCCAGAACTTGCATGGAAACTTCATATGTTGTCTGTTGTTTTAATGTATAGCAGGCTCATGTTGCTTTCAAGATGGAAGCAGAAATTTTCATTATTCTATAGGAAGTGTATTCACTGCAAGATCCTTTGAACATTTTCCATTCCAGACTAATGGGGAATAGGAAAAAGCCATGGGATACCACTAGAAAATCTGATTTCATACCATTTTAAAAAGAAGTCTGTCTTCTTTTTAATCAATTTCCTAGGATCCTGCTGAGGACCCCTCCTGACGTTTTGTCATCTTGTCAAAAATAAATTTTCTTTTGCCCTTGCTCTGATGGGGGTGGGGCCATTTTTACAGATGGCTTGGTAAAGTGAGTAGGAACCAAGAAAAAGGGATAATTATTCATAAATGACATTTCTCATTTCTGTGGGTTTTCTTGAACAGGACAGATATTCTAATGTTATTTTCTAATGACAGGGAAGAATTTATGGGCTCTCCGTCTTATCTCCTGGGAGTGTAAATGCTTTACTTTCAACTCTTCAAGATGTTTCCATTTAAAAAAAAAAATCGCAAATGCATCTTACTTCAATTTTAGCATTTCACTTCAGTCAGTATTCAGAATCCTGAATATGTAAATACAAAATGTCAGATAACTGCACGGCTGCTTAGCTTTCTAACATGCCTTTCATAACAGTCTCCAGGAGCACAATGTTTTAATGATATAATTTCTTAAGGTTAAGTTGTATTGCGTATGAAGCATTAGGTCACACTGTAAGTTTATTTTCAAACCCAGGATATGTGTGACTGGAAGCGTTCTCTTCTGGGTCTCTGTGAAGCAGATACATGGTCATGGCAAGACAGACAGATGAGTCACAAGTGGGAAACCATCGTGATACTGAAGAATTTGACTGTAGCCACTTTCAATGTTACCTCAGTTTGAGGAGACTTCCTCTACCCACACTGTGCTGTTCACTTCTGACTCACCCTCACTCAGACAGATAAACCTGTGAATCTGTTGAGCTAGAGCAGAGAATATTTCACATTTCTAGGTACCTGCATCTCACAGGACTGAGTACAACTGTTTTCTCCTTCAAGATGTGTGGATTTAACAGCCAAATTATACCAGAGGGAATCAATGAATTAAGGTTTAACCTTTTGTGACTTGGTTTGTAGCTTGTTGTCTAGAGACATGTTGGGAGGCCAACAGAGATTTTTGTTACTCCATGAACCTTTTCCCAAGGTCTCCAGAAGAAGAGACTTTGGGAAGACTGACAGGTCCTTCCAGGCTGAGCAGCTTCTTCTACTGCTCCAATGAAAAGCCTGTCTTTTTTCTTATGGCATAATATCCACTAACAGTTTGAGAATGGTCTAAGTCTCAATGATGATAAGTAAGGGACAGGAACAAGGGACCTGTATAAACTTCTGACTGAAAAGTGAATGTAATGGAATAGGAATCTCCTCCTCTCTCTTTCCTTTAAAGGAAGTGGTGGATCCGGCATTAAGAGATGCTATGCCAGCTACACAGAGGGGACTTTTCTTACTTTCTTGGGCACAAGGACCTTGCAGATCTTGTGTGAAAATCTAATCTTACCTGGCAGATCCAGCAGAGTCTCAAGAGTTTCCAGTAACTAGCTTGAAATTTATAGACAGCATTGGTAAAGTCCACTGATGACCCATGGGAAAATGGATGCAGTCTGGTGTGTCTTAAAACACTTTCAAAGAAAACCACAGGGTATTATCACTGTTAATTTTGAAGTAGAACTCAGGCAGAACAAGAGAAAGACCCACTTCTCCCTCCCAAGACCATGACTCATAGAACTTTCTTTTCTGTGTCCTCTTTCTTTCTTTACTATTGCTATTATTTAAGGTAATCCTTTCTATCATATAAAAAATACAGCTCCACAGTTTGCTATATGTCCCCTATGCTGTGATTCTCTTTTTATCTAATCGCTGAAAATTCAAGGTACCCAGAATGTTCTGTTCTCCTCATTTTAAATCTTTTACCTACATAAAATACCTGTAGAGTTCAGATTCTGTAATGTAATCATCATGCTTCATGAAAAATTGTTTACATCGTTCTCTACCAGATATGCCATCTTTTATTTAGCAAAAACATCTTAGAACTATTTTCAAGGAAAAGGATATAGCTGAAAAAATTAAAAGAGCCTGAGAGTCATGAGTTACATTATCTCTGTGAGAATGGGGATTTTCAACACTCTTTCAAAGCCAGCTTCCTACAGCATGTGTGATTACCACCTGCCAAGCACATGGAGATGGTAGGAAGGGAGAGTTTATTCAGTGTTTACTGAATTAGCTGCTCATGAAAGGAGGCATAACAACGATGTACTTACTCAAGAAATATGTGTACTAAAGGCAACCACAATGGAAATAAAGGTCCCTATTCCTCCCATGCACAAACATGTGCTGCATGCTCTCTACTGCTAAGGCAGAGATGAGATCTGCTTCAATGCTCACTACAGCTCTGGCTGCTCAGCTGTCTCTGTCAACCAAATGACCAATTATCAAACTCCCTTGTTTCATGAAAATGCATCTGTGAGAGGTTGAATTATCCCATAGCCACATTTCACATAACTCACTATATTACCGACAAATACCATTCAATGTTGACAGGAGACAAAATGCCTATCAATAACCTAGGGCTGGCTAGTGTTCTGCAGTGTTTCCTGTCCAGTGCCTTTGAAACACCAATAGGCATGTTATGATATTGTAGAAATAAACTATTTTTACACTGATTCTGAAATAAAGATGTTTAAAATGCAGACATTAAGAAAGTTTTTAAAGATTTATTGGTTAAGTGCAGTGACTACATTTTTGCTGGGTTATCAGAGAAGGCTCTATTGTAGAGGTTTGAAGTCATATGAGTTTTTAAACTACTTAATTTTGTTGTAAAAATATTCATTGGTTGTTCCTTAGATAATGTCTCTGCCCTAAGTGGTAGTGTGTTTGCTGTAAGATACCTACAGGTAACTATGCATTAAGCTCAGTAGCACACTTGCAGTAGACAGCAAAGCCAGACCACAGCTTTGCTGATGGCAGTCCCTGAGACAGCTCCTACCTCTAGCAGCCTTCTGCGGGTAAGCCCTGTAACTTGTCCAGCTACACCTGTCCTGATTTCAGCTGGGACAGAGTTTTCTTAGTAGATGGAACAATGGTGTGGGTTTTGGATTTAGTATGAGAAAAACATCGATAACACACTGATGTTATAGTCGCTCCTAATTAGTGCTTACCCTGAGTCAAGGACTTTTAAATTTCCCATGCTCTGCCAGTAAGCAGGTGTACAAGTTGGGAGGGAGCATAGCCAGGATAGCTGGCTCAAACTGGCCAAAGGGATATTCGTGCCATGGAATGTCATGCCTAGAATATAAACTGGGAGGAGTTCCCTGGGAGGGGCCGATTTCTTCTCGGGGACAGGCTGTGCACTGGTCAATGGGTGAGCAATTCTATTGCACAGTACATCTCTTTCTTGGGTTTTATTTCCCTCCCTCTTTTGCTCATTACAATTATTACTAATGTGGTTGTTATTACTGTATTATTTTTGTTTCAATCATTAAACTGTACTTATCTCAACCCCCAAGTTTTTACTTTTTTTCTAATTCTCCTGCCCATCCCACCGAGTGGGAGAGTGAGAGTGAGCAGCTGCGTGGAACTCAGTTGCCAACTGGAGTTAAACCAGAGCACATTACATTCTGTGCACAGATAAGTTGTGCAATGAGAAAATGATGCAGCCAGCAGAGGGCAATGAAGGTCAGTTTTTGGAGAGGTTACATAAAATCTCAAAGTAGTCGAAAATGTAGGACGAAGAGGTCAAATGAGCATGTTGCAAACTGCTGCTATACATCCATTTCTACTAATTACTATGAGACCCAAGTGAACTCTTGTGATCATGTGATCTATAAACCTCCTTTTTAACGGCCACATTAAACAATGCAGTTCTTTATTTATGACAACGGAGTTAATAGTCTTTTCAACAGGGGGGCAAAAAAACGAATAAAAATTTTATTCTCCTAAAATATGACAAACAGCTTAAACCAATAGCCAGTAAACCCACACTCCTCATATAAATTCTATTTTATTGGTCTGTTCTGGAGAGCAGTTGTTCTCCAGATAAATAGATCATTTTTCCCAAGACAATTAGGTGCCTCGATGAAAAAGAGAGAGATCCAGAGAAATCAGCTGTTTCTCAGTTCAGAAGAAAAAAGAGACTTCTCTCAGTCAGACACAAAGCTCTTTATCACAGATGCTAATCCAACATACAAGGAATAAAAATAATTTAGCAATTTAAAGAGCAACCTTTTTGACTTTTGTGGCATCTGCTAGGATGTAACTTTCATCTGGGCAGTTGGGCAAGCCAAGAGAAGCAAGCTGTAAGTCTTATTTGCCCCTGACAATCTGGGCAACAAAATTTTGAGCCTGATTGTGGCTCTAGGTGCCAAAATTTTAAAAACTGATCTCTTGATGTTGCTATGCTAACCAAAGGACAGCTTAATAGTAGGAAATGCCTGGAGTTATAGTGGGAAATTGTATTTATTTATTCTGTGGAAGATCCTGAAGGAGCCCTTCAGGAGTGGGACCCTGTTGCAGCTCTGCTGTGGTGCAGAGGAAAGTTCTCATATGCTGTAGACCTGGGTTTCACTACTGTAGGTGTCACACCAGCTCAGCTATATGTGTGACTTGGCTTTTCTGCACCAAGCTTCCCACCTCCAAAAAGGTCAGTAAATCCTCCAATTAAAGTGCTGTGACTGAAATGACTATATAAAAGCTAGGTTGTCTTTTCATATGGGATAGAAGAGTGAAATGAATTATTTTTGTCTCCCAAACTTTCAGCAGAAACAGGGAGCTGTAACTGTCCTGTTGAAATTCCTGTCTGACCATTAAGAGTAACAGAGTCTGGCAAGTATACCACAGGACTCCAGGAAAGAAAAAGAATGCTCCTTTTAAAAAGGAGTAAAAAATGCAAAATAAAACCTTGTAATGATGATGTGAGTTTCAAATACGCATGAGAAGGAAGAGCAAAGTCTCAGAGGAGGAGGAGGGGTGAACCACCCACCTTGTGCTCCCAGCAGAGGTTCCCAGGTGGGATGAAATTAGCTGGTGTTAAGTGCCCTAATGTTCCTGGCTACTAACAGCAACAATAATTATAATGAAAGCCCACGGTGCCTGTGTGTACTTATTTCAGAAAGAATATAGGACACGCTACTCTGTGTCAGACCCAATAAGGAGATGTTAATAAGCACCTGTTTGCTTATGAGTTAATTGCTGCTACTGGGTTTTTATGATGTCTCCTCAGCTAACAGCAAGAAGTTCGGCTGGCGCCAGATCGGATGCCAGGTGGGATCTACCTGGAGAGATGGCAAATATTTGACTTGGTGCTGGTGAGCTGGATTCCAGACATGGCTCCCTGTCCCCATCAAGTGAATTGTGGCAGAGGTAATGGGTGTGTTTGAGCCCTGGCAAATCTTCTCTTAATGGCTGCTGTGTTTTGCCTTTTCACTCGTCTGATCACTGTAACACAACCAAGTTATGTTCAAGTGAGCACAACAGAAGTGCAACCAGAGCGGCTCTGCTCGGGGCTAGAGATGCTGTTCCCAGGGGCACAATATCCCTGGGAGGGCAAGACCAAGTTCCCTGACAGGAGGAATTGCTGGGACTTCTTTGCTGCAAAGGAAGGCTTCCAGGTGTGCAGTGGAGGGCAGCCTATCTACACTTCCCCTCTGCTAGGACTGACTTCTCTCCCGGGTCATCGGGGCCAGGCGAGGATTTCAGGAGTGCAGGGTTGCCCCAGTTTAGCTTCTGCACAGTGTTTTAATGGAGTCAGTGCACTGTAATGCAGCAGCACTTCTGCCAGGCTGACGTACTCTGCCAGCGCAGATTAAGTGAAATCAGTGAGCACAATAGTTGTAGGCAAGTCACAAATAAATTATATTCATAGGCTTTAAATATTTTATTATTTTCTTTCCTGAGGCTAAGAGGGGTGGCAATTCAGTCTCCTATGTCTCTCCCACAACACAGACTTTCACCCACCACTCCTAACAGTTTGAAGAGAGATTTTAGACCTTAAAGAAAAATGGAGCATTCATTGTTACCTACTTAAGTGTGTAAAATAAAAATCCCTATCTCCTCACCTATTAAATTAATCATTAGGGGGTTTAATTTCACTTTGTTGTGTAGAACTGTAGGAGGAAGAGGAAATTGCTGAAATATTTTTCTCTTTTCTTTTTTTTCCTATGTTTTGAGGTGTTCACACATTAGAGTATAATGAAAGTACTAACCAAGAAATAGCCAACCCTCCTTATTACCCTCCGTCACACCCATTTCTTCCACAGACAGACCAGTATTGGCTATTTGGAGGATGGAGTGGACAGGTAGCTCCAAGAAAGGTGGTTCATAGCCAGGAGAGTGTGGCACTGACCTCCTGGGACCCCTCCAGCAGGACGTGGATGAGGTGGAGGGCAGCTGAGTCCTGCATGGATTCATTGCATGGGTATCCACGCACAGCTGCACCCCAGTGGGGCTTGGTGGCTGGTCATACATCATCACATCATCACTTTGGAGTTGCGTGTAGGTCAGATACCATGGCCAGGCAGTCCCTCTGCCAAACTTTTCACAAGACAGCCTATAATAGTAAAGTAATAAAAAAAAATTTTGAAGTCCTATGAGTTTACACAGAAAATGCAAGCGTTGAAAGTATTGGGAAGCATGCTTGGAAGAGAGCAACAGTTTGACACTTTCCAAAAAGCAGGATTAGAAGTCTTAAAACTCGTGACAGAATCAGAAGTATTTGAGGCTTACTTCTCTCTCTACCATTCTTGCTTTGGTGTGGGTGAATCAGAGCCCATTCTTTCTTTAAATGTGGTGAGTATTTTCTTGAGCCCTTTTACATCCAATCAGAACAGTCTTATCCTTAGCACTTTCTCTCCCTCTGAAACATATGATATTAAGATTCTTTGTTTGTAAGAACTAGGTAATGCATTTTAAAGAGAGGAAGATAAAATAACAGAATAAATAATGACAGATTCTAAAAAATGAATAAATTGTTGATTATTTTTGTATTCAAAGACCTGAAAGTGAAAACTTAATTTAATTTTTAAGCCATTTTCTGCCACTGCAACCACAGTAAAGAACATTGAATTGAATAAGGTAGAATAACAGAAAAACCCAGAAGAACAGTTGATCAGAGATATGAACGAAGTGTTTCTGTTTTCTATATTAGGGAAACATGAAATTGAGAGTCATGAAAAAAAACATCTTAAGGGAACAGATTTGTTAGCATTTAAACTTCTAGAATGCTTTTCATCTTTAAAGAATAAACGCTTGTTGCTGTACAAGATTCAGCTACAGCATTTTTACTGTTTTCAACAAGGAAATTGTATGGTTTACAAGTGGAAAAAGCAAGAAATAGGGAGGTAAAGCTATTTTGAAACCGTGCCACAATAGGGAACTAAGAAGTGAATTAGAGTTTTTTAAACCTGAAAATATTCATAGTAAAACATAATGAGTTTATTTGCAGGTAATTGGAACTTTTTTGTATAAAGAATTCCCTGTAATCTCCTACAGAAAATAGCAATGCATGTATTCTTTAAAATGAAACTGTGTGCTCTGGGTTTAGGTTTATTATGTTTTATAGTGTACCTTTACATGGAGGAAGCTTTGTGTTTCTTAACAGTGAATTATAACATGTCATTTAGCTGAGAGAAATTGCCCACTTTCTGGTCAAAAGGTCAAAAATAACCTGGAAATTTCCATGTCGATAAGAAAGCCTGAAATCAAAAGATATCATAGATGAGATAATGTAAAATGTATGTTGCTGTGACTACAGCCAGAGCTGTTCTGACCTGATCCTACCTTTTTTCTTCCCTGCTCTTGCCTTTCCCATCTATTCTTCTTTCCCGTTCTTCATTGCTCCAAACCTAAAGATGGCCAGATATGAAATGCTGCCAGTCACGATTCCTAAGCTTCAAAAGGATCTCTCATCAGCAGACACAGAGGATCTTTTGTGTAGCTTTTGGAAGTGTCTCTGGCTGCTTCTGCGCAGCCAGGGAACTCCGGAGCTCCTCTCCACTCCAGCCTCTTAGTGCACCATCTGGATGTCGGAGGGACTTTTGTGTATCTTTGCCCCAAGGCTTCAGGCGAGGTAAGACTGCAGTCAGTGCCGTGGTCGGCAGGGAGACGTCATTCTAGATGAATGAATACAAAGAAATGGGTCTCTACATTTCAGTCCATCACCCAAAAGGTACTATTGGCCATGTGTTTGCCAGATCAAACTAGTCTTAAAACCACAGGAAACATGCTAAAATTGTGCTGGGAATTCACCACCAAGTGCATGCATCACCATGGGTACTGTAACAGAAAAATTGTGAAAAACAAACTAAATAGAGGTAATGCTAAAATATTTAATACAATTGTCATGGGTTTCTAAGGGTCAGGAAATACTACTGTGCTTTCTGAGAGGTGTCTGGGATTTTATAGGAACTGTCAGCTTGATTTCACAAGGATTTGCTCTAATTTTTTGTGTCCTGCTCTGTGAAAATGAGAGTGCAAAGTTCTGCTATACTGGCAGGTCAGTTAATACTGCCATTTAGCAAGGGGCACACAGTGTGTCAAGTGCAAGAGCCAGGGAGAGGTGACTCTTGTCTTTTGAGTAAGTGATACGAATTAGATGAGAAGGCATCATAAGAATAGTCACAGTCAGTCAAACCTCTGATCTGTTTAATTCAGTAATTTGTCAGCTAAGGTGGCTAGCAGAGAATACTTAGCAAGAATAAAAAGCTTAGTGTAAATACGGAAAGTGTCTTTCTGTAATACAGCTCATGAGCTGGGAGAGAGGGAAAACAGTCACTGAATGAGGCTGAGAAAATCCTCTTGCATCTCTTGCAGCACAGAATTTTAAATTGCCTATGATTTACTCTTATGCAGAAAGAGAGTGTTTATCAATGGCTTTGCAAAAGGCCAACCTTGCATTTATTTCCTCTCTGCTTTCTGGCAGCTGAAGTTTAGCACCACTGCTCTCTGGGGCCAGAGGCTCCCCGAGGCAGGTGCAGCGTCTTTCCGTGTGTCAGGAGCAGAGTGCCAGTTCTCCCTGGGGCTTTCACACACTCGTGTTCACTGCTGTTTCTTCCACTTCACAGATCCAGAAGATCTTACCTCTGGTCAGTGGTCCACAGTATCCATGCCTCTCTAGAACACGTGACTGAAGTCTTTGTTTTTGACGTCAGCATATGGGACTAGGACTGTAGGAGTGAAGTTGATGGGTGAGACAGACACAGCCTTCTGTACTGACTTACGTGTGAATCCTGATCACTAATAAAGCTGGGCATACATTTTTGAGAAAGAAGAAACAATTTGGAGAAAGGAAATCCACCTGGGGAACACTTGTACCCTTCCTTGTGGATCTGAGGGATCTGTGAAACTGTAAACCTGGTGACCATTTCAGCTCTCCTGCTCAAAGAGAAGGTATACTGGCATGCAAAGATTCTTGCACAGTTTCATGTGTTATTATTACAATTTTTTCATGTGTGTTTCATGAGTGGATGTACTTTGGGATGTAGTTTCTAGGATTCTAACTAAAGGGGAACCTAAAAAAAGATGTGCTGTGAGTTACCTTTAAAAAATACGTTTAGATGCTCTAAGAAAATGCTCCTGGAACATTTGACCATTGAAAACAAAAAATCATACCAAATCCAAGTCAGCACAGCCTTTTCATCTTTCATGGCTAAAAAATATTAAGGGCACACAAAGGCACCACTGAAGGTAGAACTGAGCAGTACAGCAAGGAGAGGTTTTGCTGACAGTGTACTGTACGGTGGGCACAAGATGGTGCAGCACTTTCCCCTTCCCCAGGCAGCACTCTAGCATCTTTTATTCAGCATTTAACAAGACCATTGCTGTGTCATGGCTGCATTTCTGGGCAATGCCAGTCTGACACTACCTCAGGGTAGAAATGCTTTAACTATAACACAAATGTATCTTGCAATAATGGAAAAACCTTTTGCAAGATGGAGAGTAATGCACTCCAAACAGAGGAACTACTCTGGTGGCCCCAAGGTGAGACAGAGCAGCCAGAAAGGTGAATGCACAGCAGCAGCAGTATTTTACAATAATTTGCATGAAAACCCCACAGAATAACAGAACTGGGGGTTACTTTGAAAACAGATAAGAGTTCTTTTCCTAGCATTAATGATACTGAAATATTTTGTGTAAGAATTTTATTGAAACTACATATTTTGTGGAGAAACCCTCCTCCCCCAGATTTATCCCTTCCTTTCTCCTTCATTGTCATTTGGAGGAATCTCAACTTCTTTAAGAGGCTCTACGCAAATGGTAAAGTTGCTTCATAAATAGAGGATAAAGAAAGAATATTAATTTTCCTATGAATATGTCTCACTGGCCAAAGTGACTGAGCTTTTCCCCATTGCCTTCACTGTGACAAATTTGTTGGTGGATGCATGGTAAACCCAATGGAAGTGTGTTACCTTTATAGTGTAAAAGGGCTGAGGACCATTTTGAAAGGTCACAGCATGTGTTGTTCAGCAGCACCTCGGAGCCAAGGAGACTCTCATTCTGTGACTCACTTCCTCCCAGGTAGGTGCCTTGGCTGTTTTCCCACTCTGCAGCAATACCTGGGCATGCACCAGCCCCAGCAAGATGTCCCTGCATATCCATGGGGTGCAACCAAGGGGGCAGAGGCTGTGGGAGTCACACGCTTGTCACACGCTTCCTGGACAACTGAGGAGCCTGTTGGAGGGTAGGGTTATTGGGAAGAGAGGTACTGCAGAATGCAGTAACCTCACATTGTCCATAGTCTGAGAGTTGCTGTATAACAAAGGCTAAAGCATATCATAGAGGTGGCTCCAAGTATCAGAGCCTCCTGAATGGTCTCCTCCCTCTACCTTCTTTTCTCTCAAAAAATATAGAAGGATTATTAACTAGCAGTGGATATTGTCAAGCAATGGAATTTCAAATACTGTCAAGATCTCTATGACCCACACCAGTGTGGCCCAGCAGAGCTGTCTGGGAAAAACCCTCCATGGAGGCCATTGCAAGGAGATGTGGAAGGGTCATTGGACACCAACAGTCAGTACCTTTGTCTGCATTTGTAAATAGCCTGAGACAAAGCAGCCAAAAATATTTACTGTTTTTGCCTCCACATTAAGGGCATGGAGTGGGAGACTGGAGGCTTGTAGTATCTGATGCATGTGGTGGTCGCCACAGAGGAGCCAAGAGTTATTACCATCTCTGTGGCCTAGGGCAACAGAGGGGTATTCTGGGAACCAGCTGCAAAAGGCTAATGTGGCTGAGCTTTTTAGACTTTCCTTGGTGCCCAGTGCTTTAATCTAAATTTGCAGGTCTTTGCAATAGTGACCTACAGATCTCTACCAAAACTAATGCAATCCCTTCTTTCAAGCAAAAGAGTAGTTTGGTAATCTCCTACTGCAGTGTTAATCTTTATTATAGGAGTAATTGCCCTGACCTAACAACTCTGATGCCTTTTGTGTTTACCCAAGTTTTGCATACTTGAATGGTAGTGCAAACTCAGGCACAGAGACATAAACCATGGAGCCTCTTGTATTTTTTTTTCAAACATCACATGTCATCTTGCTGTCTGCTTTTGCTCTAATTTGTGGGACTCCTTGTGCTGAGAACATGGTCAAGGAAATTTTTGCCCCAGGTCTCTCATGGTATATTTGATTACTCATTGTGTTCACAAAGACAGAGCCCCTTTCAAAATTCAGTCTGAACTGGTGAATTTTTTGTCTGCAATGTTCCAGTTGCCTTCTAGAGGCTGACTTCAGGGACTTGCCATGGTCTAGTGAGGTGAGTTCTTGTCCTCAGTTCCTAGGAATGATTAACAGGGTCCCCTCACGTCTCAGCCACAAAACTGCATGATCAGATCCAAGTCTTACATAACTACTTTTCCAGGTTATGTGATAAGAAGCTCATTTCCACAGGCATGAAGGAGCCCAGCAACAAGATGGTAGGCAGGAGAACCCATAACTCAGTCAGGGAAAAGGACGTGGTCTCTCCCAGGACTGTCCTTCCGTCCCATGTACCGGGGATGACACCCAACACCGATGATGGCTGCCCTCCAGAGCACCTTTTGTACTGAGGGAGACAGTGCCTAGGGGTATGGAACACATTACAGGAGGCAGGGGAAGAGTATTTTGGGATCACACAATATTTATTACGGGAGGTTTAGGGGAGGGAAAGAGAGGGATGAAGGCAGATTTTGGAGGAAGAAATGTGGAAAAGTAGAGTTGAGGCTGGTTGTAGGTAAACAGGCTGATGGTCATTTGTCTTATCCGGCCATCCCTTGTGTCTGACCAGCTCATTCTGTCTTACCTTCTCAGACTTTATCAGTCTCTTTTTTTTTACATCTTCTTTTAAAAGTCATTCTCATGTGGAGTACAGCACTCAACTTGCCTCAATATAATTTCATAACTAATCCCGTGTTAATAAAAATCTCTCAAAAAGTTCATTTGACAGACAGTGCTGTAATAAAAAGCTGGTTTTTCAATCTTTCTGACTCTTCCTTGTTTTGAAGGCATCTGCTGCTAGCAAATAAAATGTGAAACCTTCCTTTGACACTTATTCTGATGTCCACACTGTTTTGGTGTTTCAACTGGCTTTCCAGCATTTTCACTGCCCATTTGGTCCTAGCAATAGGTGTTGTTCAGCCATCAGTTTGACCCTAAGTGTGACAGTTGATGCACACACAGGTACAAGCATTGCTTAACTTCTGCATAAGACAAAAAGTGTTTCTAACTGGCTTGCACTAAAGCTTCTTAAGAATGTAGATCCTCAGAAAGCACATTTTCTTGCCTACTAGCTTTTCTTGGTGGAGCACGTCCAGGATAAAACACATAATTAAAACTTGTCCTGGCTCAGTCACTTCAGGGCAAATAATCCAAACGAGTATTTTGGTTTTACTGCTGGGTAAGTGGGTAAATTTGGTATTTCCTGTGATAATTCAAATTTATGGCAGCAGACTTATTTGTATGCCAGATCATGCACAGGGTGCAGTCAGTTTGGTGCCACAGCTTTTCTTGATGATTCATATCAGACTTATAAACATAACATATTATCACATCAAATGAAGTCTAATGACTATTCTTGGAAATGAACAAGAATGATGAGATAAGGACTGTAACAGAACATCACAGATTTTAGGATATTAGTTTTTTTTCACTTTAAGTCAAAAGATGGATTTATTTAGGCTTATATATACATATATCCCCAAAGATTTCTCAGAAAATTAATCTTACACAGTTTCACATTTCATATGATTTTTTGAAGCAAAATCCTGTGGTATTGACCCGTCATACCTGAATGGAAAAACTAAAAAGACGTAACTGCAGAAATCTTTTTTCTAAGAGAGGTACATGGTAGATGGATACCATAAAACCAGTTAGGTGTGGGTGTTAAAATACCGACAGACCTAAAAACAGAACTGCAGCATTGCTGAGTTAAAATCAAGCCTAACGTAACCCTGATTCAATAGAATTGACTCATCTTGAGGCAGACACGGATTATGCAAGTAATCCTGGGCAACATATTTTCTGAAACTATCATATTCTATCCAACTCGTGATAAGGCAGCATTGACAGAGAGGAATTGTTTTGATTTATTTTAACTTTTATCTGAAGCACCACTATTCATACAGAAGTTCATCCTCACCAGAGAGTATTCTCAACTTGGTACAGGCACGAAACCTCTCTTGGAAGACCACTGTTAGCATTTCATTTGCTGTTCAGCACGTGAAGCTGCCTTTGTCACTCTACAGTACACAAACTTTCTATGGAAGAGAAAATTACTTATGCTGTCAGATTTCTATGTTCATTAAGTGGTTCCATAGGAAAGGCCCAAATTCAGGTTAAGGTTTTCTGTACTGTTTCCATATTTAGAAAGACTTGACTTTATTCATGCTATTTTGATGTGATTGTGCCTCTGTGAATGTGGCAGGGGTCACTGGGTTCCAGCGGATATCCTTTCTCAGGCTGCATCCAACACAACTCCAGCTATGTCCAAATTAACTTTTACTGTACAATATATAGCTGTGTACAACTCATCTGTAATATCAAAGTATAAGCCTGAGCAATTGATTTTTACAATTGAGAGAAAACTGTTACCGAGGTTGGTGTAACAGGAATTCATGATGCAAATTATTTGTAGGATGTGTACCACAGATATGAACACTTTACACAACAAGAAGAGTCAAAAGTGGTTAAAAACTTTGTAGTCTTGACGTGCTGATTAGTTTGCACAGAAAGTTTGGGAGCCTGATGAAGATTGCACTGTTTATGGTATTCCTTCTGACCTTCTGCAAATAAGAATCTGTCTTACCTGAACGACACCTTTATTATTTCCTGTTAGATTATCCCCATCCAAATCTCAATTTTTTTCTCTGCAACTGAGAGCCATGCAACTAAAGCGGCAATTAAGGAAGAAGTTCAAACTACTCTTCAGACTTTCCATGCTAACATGTTAATACTCTCAGAATTTATAGTAAAAAATTAACACCATCTCTGAAAATTGATGCCTCTTTTTTTTCAGATATTTTAGAAACATTATTGAATCTTCTGTTTAGATAGAAGATGTCATCCGTGGACAAGCAGGACAAACTCCAGTACAGGATGCTATCTCAGTCTCTAGTCCTCCTTCAGAGTTCTCAAAAACTATGCTGGCTTGTGTTTAAAGGAATAAATTGGAGTTTTGTCTGAATAAAGACTTCATCTGAGTAAAGACTTCAGCTGAGGACTTTAGTCCTACAATTAGAAGCATCTGTTCTGATGTAAAGCTAACATGATTATTGAAGCAAACTTTGATGACCGAAATTCTCAAGACTGAAATAAAATTAGTCTTTAACAAATTTAGTTTGCTGCCCAGGGTATAGCTAAGAAATCAGATTTGAAATGATTGGTTTCAACCTTTATTCAGCTTGAAAAATTGGGGGGATTTAAAGGCTAATAGCTTTAAACTAAAACATTATATGTTTACACTATTGATCATTACAGATGAATTGAGTAATTTCAAAAGATTTTTGGTATTTGAAATTATGCTAAATATTATAACATTTTTCTGAAGCTCAGGGTTATGAGTCTTTCAAGTTCCTATATTATACAGTTCAGAAAAAGCATGAACCGTCAGGTTAGTCTGCTTAGTATTACACCTTGAACAATATGCAATGCGTTTCTGTAACAAAATAATTTTCAGAATACATTTTTAAACATTTATGTACCATCAATATTTGAGAGAAATAAAAAATATTTGATTACTAAGATATTTTATTGTGATAGTGTTAAAAAACCTTTATTAGATTGGTCCTTGCTACATCAGCTCTTTGGTTGTCTGTCTAGTAAACAAGGAGAGAAAATAGTCAAAAAATGTGGAAGGGGAAAAATATATTAAGGACAGATAATACACAATTAAAGTTGGGCAGTGTGTGGTAAGGTGTAGTGACAAGGAGATTTTGGGTGAAACTGAAACCAGTCTGTACCATGAGTGATGTATGTGATTCATCTGATGAAGATAATAATCTCTTTTGGAAAAAAATGTAGCACTGATACCAGTGAAGACAGGGCAGGGATTTAGAATTGTGTCTTGAAAGTATTGTTCACAGTTGAATCCTGGTGGCAGATTTCAAATATGTGGATAGAGCCAGTGATTCTTGTAGATGAACTTGCAGTGAAACTATTTTTATTTCCCTAAAATCCTTCTGTAGTCACTTCTGACAGCAGTGTCTCCAGAAGCATGTCAGAAGATCACGGGTGGCTTTCTTTCTGGCTTTTGTTCAATCAAAAATATGTCTTGAGGTCTCGTTTTACGTGCCTTTTTTAGACATACAAGTCCTGAATGAAGTTCAGTTTATAGTCTCTGAAGCAGTGTCTCACTAAGTAGCCAGTCAGGGTACACGTGGTGCTCACTGTCATATGTTTTACATGTTTGCAGCATTTAAATATTTGTTTCCTCAGCCTCTGCCCTGAAGCTATTTCCCACCAAAATCAGGACTGTCTTACTCAAGCTGGGATGGGTGGTGACCATAGGTTAATGGCTATGTAAAATTTGATCCATTCCTTATTATATAGTATGTCAGATTAGATGAGTAAGTGCATTATCTCCACAATTCCATGAATTGTTTTAATAATAAAGAGCAATGCTGTTAGTAGAACTGTGAGAAAGGATCTGAGAAATCAAATCGCTTCTGTATAATTCAGTGCACACTACCAGTCCCAGCAAACAGAGCATGTAAATCTGTTGCCTACCCATTGCACAGCCCTGAAGTGTATCCTTGATAAAGTCCAGTTCCATTTCATGTACATATATATATGTACACACACACACGTATATATTTCATCCTGAATCCAGACCGTAGTCCTGATGAGTCTCTGGGCTCATGCTGGGCAGATGCCTGAGCTGGTGGGCTTAGCTAGAACTGTACAAGTCATTGCTGGGTTTCTGCTATATGAGTACTCTCCCTCTATTGCATTACAGGGCCAAGCCATGCCTGCTCCCTGTGGGAACAGACCTGAGGTTCTCACATGCTTTGGCTCATAGGGAGGGGCGTTCACATCATGGTGCATCGCAGACCGCAACTCTTGGATGTGCAGGGTGGGCCTCCATTCTGCCTCGCTGAGGTGGAAGCTCAGCTTCTGTATTGCACAGGAGTTTTGCAGGCACAGAGGTGGGAGCAGGAGCTGTCAGAGTGTGGGTCAGGAGGTTAATGGTCTGGATGGCCCAGAGGTCAGGGTTCAGCCTGACTAGCCTAGGCACAAGTCCATTTAAACTCCACTGTCACATTTATTTATATTTGGGCAAATTCTGCCAAGCATTCTAAACTAGCATTTTATACTTGCCTCTGGGAAGATGTTGAAAGCTTTCAGCTCCCATTAAACTCATGCTTTGCATAGGTATGGGTAAACCTTTAGTGCACTTTTCACTTCTCCAGTCTGAAGTCAACAGGGAATAAATTTTCTCTGTTCTCTAAAAGTATGGTGTCTTCTTATGCCATCTGTAGGGTTTGGGACCTGGGCATGCTCCACAGGGGCAGGTGTGGGTGAGCACACCAGCCCTCCTGCTCTGCACCTTGGTTTCCTTGAGGAAGGAGCCCAGATGCAGTGGCCAGACCCAGGCATCATGCCTGAGGCAGCAGGGACTGGGACTGCAAAGGACATGACCATGCCTGCCTGCCCGCTCTACAGTCCTATTCTGGCACTTCACAGCTGACTGGCACAGTAACTGTGATTTTCTGCCCTGCCTTTGTCCCTACCTGTGATCAACATGCTCTTCCTGAGGCCTGGAGCTACAGATAACTTCACTGTTTAACCCACTTTAATGCAGCTTTCTGCAGCAGGCACAAAAAATCATATCCACTCTTCATATCCACATCTATTCCCAGTGATTTCCCCAATTATTGCTGACTTATGGGAACAAGTACAAACCTACAGAACTTGTATAGCTGTGTTTTGGTATAGCCCAGCATAAATTGCTGTTTTCCTGTCAGTGGACATGCTTGGACATGAAAGTATTAAATCTAAGACAGAAAAACTTTGAGAAGGCTGTTTGTGTCTTTTGCATTAATCATCATTACCACCCACACTATTAAAAATATTCCAGAAAATTCTGTGTCAGATAACACCACGTGTGGTTAAGATGTAAATTTCTTAGGTTTTGAGTATAAATAAAGAGCAATGTATTTACAAAAGTATTGTGGTGCCACTCATGATTGAATAAACTATTTTATCACTGTAAAATACTAGTGAGACATTGAACAAGAAAATATGGCTTTTTCAAATTGCAATCTTGTATTATTCCAGAAAGTTATTAAGCATAGAAGAGAGAATTTCATAATCTTAAGTACTCTTGAAAGATATTTTTTTCATGTGTGAAAAACAGGGCAGAGTGTAGTGGCAGACTGAATTATTTTGATGAAAAGTCTCACAAATTGTCAAATCAGGGATAAATGTTCTGTGATACTAAACTGATTATTTGCTTTTTTCCTTTTTTCCCCCCTTCTTTCCACTTGAACTATTATTCTCCTTAACTGGCATTTGGAGCAAAATCAGAAAATTAAATCATTTACAAAGGAGAGAAAAAAATACCATTCAGTTGAAAATTTCTACCTGCTTCTAAATTTCTAAAAAAACCCATCCAAAAACATAGGTCTAAAAAAACCCATCCAAAAACATAGGTCTAAATAGTATTAGAAACTATGTTGACTAGTTTTGAAAATACACAGGTCGTTATTAATTTCCCAGGTAAATAAAGATATCTCTCAATTCAAAACAGAGACAAAGTATTTAACTCATTTGCCTAACCTCATAAACCCTAAGGAAGTATGTGCTGCACCTCTCTGAGGAACAACTCCCACTGGAAGCCCGTGTTCCATATGCTGTCGCTACTCTCTCTGGGGATGGGCACCTTTCCTTTATGCCCCAGTAGGGAAGAAGAAAATCTAACCCTTCGAATGGGAAGAGTAATTGCAAATCCTGCATTCTACTACCAAGAGCAGAGAAGATTGAAGAGAAATTTCACATGCTGAGTTTCTCTTTCCTTGGCTCAGTAGTAACGCAGTTTGGTGGCACTCCCTGCTCCCTCAGTTCCCTTTACAATAGTGTATAAAATGGGAAACTAGCCAAAACTGAAAGTTGTATGCAACAAGAAAGACTTTAACACCCGATGGTCACAGGTTTTAGGCCTTTTCTCCTCTGTTGCAAGAGACAAACCAGTTTTGTGCAACAGATTCACGGTCTGTTACCTTTTGTGTCTATGGATGGCATCAAGATAATATTTTTGAGTCCTGTGAGACATAAGGAACCTAATTCTCATTCGAACTGTTTTTCAGAGGTAAAGGTAGGGGATTATATTTTTTCCGGTTTTTATAAGTTTTTCCCTTCTCCAGACATTGCACCCTGCTTTTCTGCTTGTTCAGCTGATCTGAATCTTATAAATTTCTCATGAAGTCTCTATTAAAAGAGGAAGTGTTCTTAGTCTTTATTTCATAGCTTCGTACTTGTGGCCTTTAATTATTGACTCATTAAAATATCTTGGAATACATTGGCACCTGCAAGTAGATACACTATCTAGTCCAACCACTCCATGCTTTCATAAGAAATGCTTTAAAGCTGTTTATGCAATACCTTGCATATTATCATGCCATTATCTTTTGATCTGTATCAAAAAGTTAGAAGATGCTGAGTAAATAATTTCAGCCCCTTGAAGTGCCTGACTTATTTCCATTCTGCAGTTGGAAATCACCAGAGCAGATAAAACAAGCACTTAAATTACAGTGTAGCAGTACTTAAAATATAAATCTGTGTGAGCAAGAACGGTGTTTCCTGCCTGCTCTTGGTGCAGTTGAGGTCATAGGGCTCTCTCAGAATGCTAGCAGCAGTGTGCTGGTTAGATACACAATGTGTTGTGCAGAAAAAACACCCATCCCCACAGGCCCACACCCCTGTTTCCTTTATTTTTTAGAATAATGACATCTTGAGCAAAGAAAGAGAAATTCAGCAGCACATTTCTAAGGTGAATAAAGGCCTTTCATTTAATAAGAGCAACACTATTAATCCAGTAAGTTTGTTTTACATGCATATTCTAGTTATAAGTAGTAATAGGTGAATTATTCTTGCATCTGCAGTGCTGTTAAGATTATTGTTTTAGAGGTCTCTGCACATTTGTTACAGCTTAAGAAATGGAAGTAAACCTATTACAGTAGCCTGATCTGGCCTCATTTGTTGTCCATGATAGGACTTTCATTGCCTTCAGTGGGAGTTAAATCATGCACTTAATGCCATGGTCATTTGCCCTGAGAGGCTCACTTAAGAGTTCTTCAGTCACCTTTCTGGAAGCTTTCAAACTGCTGAGTCTAAGAGTTTGCCAGAAGTTTGAAACTCAACAAAATCCTGGCATCAGACAGCTGGTAGCATCGTTAATCACTGATGAAAAAAAAAAAGAAAAAGATCAGGGACACGGTGCCAAACCCTTGTTTGGCTCCATCACATTTTATATAATGGGTGTGCATAATGCCTTATCAAAGCACAGAACTCACCTTTCATTCATACAATGCTTCAAGCACTAAGAAACGAGTAACAGCATCAGTCCTCTTAAGTGCCAAATGATGCTTTTTTTTTTTTGTTTCCTTCCTTTTTCATAGCAACTCTAAAATACATTACAGCCTGTTACTGTTATGTGGTGAACAGGTCTGCTTGGGCCACAAAAGCACATCTGCAACTAGGATTTCTCTTTTGTGATAATTGTCATTATATTACAGTTTGCTTCTGCAGTGGCAGGAAATGAAATTCAAATTTTGCCTTTCTGCTTATCTCACATAGATATTTAGCTAGAGATAGTAAGAAAATGCTCTGCAATTACTCTAGCTGAGAGTCTATTATTCCTTCAAATCCATGGTCTGCACAGAAGGGAAATCTGAAAGGACTATTTCAGTAGTTTAGGGTGTATGTTTCTCTGGCACACTCATAATCTGACCAAAGCCATTATTTGGAAGTCAGTTGCACTCAATCATTTTGCCTGTTAATGAGGAGTTACTGAATCCTCCAAACATTAATCCCATTTAGGAAAACACAAAGGCAATCTGTACCTTGTATCAAGCAATTATGATTGCATTGAGCTTGAGGAATTCAGTTATTTGTTGGAGGTTATTTTTCCCACAACAGACCCTGTAAATAGAATTACCAAGCCTTTCAAATGCTAATTTGTTAAGAAAAATATAATGGCTAATAAAGACAATTAAGTTTGTATTGTAAACACTGGCCTGCAGGACTAAAGCTGCCACGGCTTGTGAAGAAAGCGTGGCATGACTCTATGGAACTCCTAAGGCTGGAAGTTTTCTTCCTAACAGAATAAAGAACATATGAGTATTAACATCAGTCACAAAAATATATTTCATGCAAGGTAAATGTAGCACAGGGTCAAGGCAAGGGTGGCCTGATCTGAGTTGGTTTTTTTTTTCATAAAATGGTAGTTAAGCAGGGAATACTGAAGATCTGAGAATGAATGAAAATGAAAAAGCATGGACAAAATGTCTAGCCAGCACGCAGCTGGATAAATACATCATGCAGCGGGTAAGCAGCCAGCTCACAGGTAGGGTGCAACGTAAATGGGGTGACTTCAGACTGGTGATCGGTCACCAGTGGGGTTCTGCAGGGCTCCAATTTAGGTCCAGTTCTCTTTGACATCTCATAAAGGACTTGGATGCAGAAATCAAAGTCTGCTGATGACACTAATTTGGGAGGAGCTGTTAACCCCCTCGAAGGCAGAGAGGCCCTGCAGGGAGAGCTCAACAAATTAAAGGTCTGGGCAAACACTAACCATGTGAAGTTTGACAACAACAAGTGGTGGATTCTGCATCTGGGATGGGACAATTCTGGATGTACAGACTTGGGAATGAAATGCTGGAGAAAGCCCCGTGGAAAGGGACCTGGGGGTTCTGATTGATGAAAAGTTGAATATGAGTCAGCAGTGCCCTGGCAGCCAGGAGGGCCAACCTTGTCCAGGAGTGCATCAGGCACAGCATCACCGGTTGGGCAGGGAGGGGATTGTCCCGATCTGCTCTGCACTGGTGCAGCCTTTCCTCAAGCCCTGTGTGCAGTCTAGGGCACCACAAAATAAGAAAGATTTTAAATTATTAGGGAGGAAGACCTCGAAGATGGTGAAGGGCCTTGAGGGGAAGCTGTATGAGAAGCAGCTGAGGTCACTTGGTCAGTTCAGCCTGGAGAAGAGGAGACCCTCTGGTGACCAGTGACAGGACCCAAGAGAATGGCATGAAGCTGAGTCACGGGAGGTTTAGGTTGGATATCAGGAAAAAATTCTTCATTCAGAGGGTGGTTGGACACTGGAACAGGCTCCCCAAGGAAGTGGTCACAGCACTGACAGAGTTCAAGAAGTGTTTGGACAATACTCTCAGGCACATGGTGTGACTCTTGTGATTCCCTGTAAAGGGCCAGAAATTGGACATTGATGACTCCTGTGGGTCCCTTCCAACTCTGTATATTCCATGATTGTATGATTCTATGATAAGTAATATGTCATTTATGGAAAAAAACCATAAGTAATTCAGAGGTAAGAGCACTATATAAATAATAGATTGGAGCTTGTAACTCCTCACATTGTGCTCTTTGTGCCTTGGCAAGAATCTGGCTATGTTTATTTACACCAAAATTTAAAAAAAAAACGGTGCACAATTTTTAGGTCTGAGTTAGGGGATGTCAAAGTATGTTTTAGGAATGAAAAACTGACAGGTCTTTTTCCTCCTTTTAAAAAAGAAGAAAGACATGATTGTAGATTGTAGATTGTGATTTATTCCCTTTAAATATTTTTCATTCAGAAGGCAAATATGGTTTATAAAATTGTGAGGTAGAGGTAAAATGTAATACAATGTGTATAAATCATGGAGTCCTGGATGTCTGCAAGTTTGGGCTCGTATACAGAATTTGTCTAGTCCTGGCTGTGTTGCTATAGAAGCTGTTTACAGAGTGAAAAACAGGACACAAGATTTCCAGTGCTCAGTGCTTCCGCTTCATCCAGAAATACTGTGAGAAAAGTGCACTGCTCTTTCAGCACTTCCTCTTTCAATCTCTCTTGGAATGTAGGGGCACAGGGAAGTGAGCAAAGGAAAAGTTAACCAGAGAAGGGCTCTGTTACAGCTGGAGAGAGCAGGAGAGAGAGGCACTTGAGAGGAAAATAGTGTAACCTGTGGTAAGGATTAGGTACAAGGTGCCTTAGTCTCACTTGTGGCTGTAGGAAAACATTGGCTCAATGCCTGCCTTTCAGACAGACAAGTTGAGTTCAGGTGAACCTCATCCCTTCTGGCCATCCTTACTCCCTGCAGCACCTCTAAATGAGGCCATTACTGGACAGAGAGATCAGGAAAGAGTCAGTGGAAACTGTATAGGTGTGGAGCCTGCCCTGTAATCTCGTGTGTCTTCACTATTGGTTTGTGCTAGCTGAAGAAGCAATGGGCTCACTAGACTCCCCAGGCAAAAACCACAAGCATGGGTTTTGAAAATTCAGCAAAATGTGAAAGGTACTCTGCAAAAGGTGCTCTACAAATTAATCAGATATAAATTACTTGTTCTTTTTCGCTTGGTCCCCACAGAGATCTTAGATATTTTCGAAGCCGTTTAGGCTTTTCCAAGGCCAGATTCATATCTAGACAAAGCAGAGCAGAAATACTGCCAACATAGCACATACTTATTTCCAACATGAATGACAAAAGATCAGCTCTCTTAAGGTTGTGTCAGACTTTAAACTGCTCTTCCTGACCATGAGCACAGGAAGAGATAAAAGGGCTACATATGTGTCATGAAGCCACTTTAATGACAAATAAGAAATTGAGAATAAACAATTTTTGGTTGCAGGTGTCCTTGTCCTTAGTAGGAAGCTGAGACATGCTGCTGAGATGTGCCTGAGATGTGAGTACCCTCTTATCAAGAGACTTCTGACTCCACAGCTGAGCTGTTTGTTTCCACTTCTCCATGCAGCTCACATGCACAACTCTCAGTTTTTTTCTGTTTTTTTCTTTCACAGATGTAGTGTCTGCTTACACAACACACTCTGACTTCCAAGGATATTAGCAAGGTTCACTTTCTCCAGCTTCCATCTTGTGGATAGGTACCAGCTCTAAATGTTATTGAGAACCCATCCCAGGGCTCATACTGACGACCCCAGCAGTGGAGAAGGAGCAGACCCTTCTCAGGGTATTCTGTGTTTTCACAGCGGTGCTTACCCATATGACTTCACACTCATCTCTGTGGGAAGAACACCTGAGCTTAGTGAGTGTGAATCCAGCATGAGGAAGGAAATTATTTGGGTCTTTCAACTTTTCCAAGAGCAGAACTAACCCCACAGGAATTTCTCAGGTTGAGTATGGGTAGCAGATTTTAATTCTGTAAAACTTGAATTCACTATAATGAAGTATCCATCAATACTAATTTTTAATCTTCTTCCCTGTCTATATTCTAAGGCAGATCCCTGTGTTGCTCATGTCCAGGTTTTATTAATGAAATAATGACTTCATGGTGTTGCTGTCTCTTGTGCACAGTGGTAAAATATTTTGATTAAAGATCATATGTAAATGTTCTCGAATGGGAACCTGAAATGCATGTGTATAAGTCTGCCTCTCCTATTTTTTCTGGCCTCCAGAGATGATATAACACTGGGCTGGGAGTTAATATTTGTTCCTCCACTAAAATAATGCAAGGAAAAATCCAAGAATACTGAGCTTGCAGAAATGTTAAAAGAACATACTTTTGTTTGCAAGTTTTTTTATAAACATGAATGTAAACCCCTTTACATAGATAATCATAATAGCTAAATATCCATTCTAAATTCAAGTTTAGTCATTTTCAGGGCTGGCAGATCAACTTTAATTTGAAAATCAAATAAGACTGTATGGAACTTAGTCAGAAAAGACAACGAAAGAAACAAATGTCAGAGAAGATGTATGCTATCAGAATAAGATGGACAGCACAGTTAAGAGGTTATAACAGAAAAAGGTTATATCAAAACAAACCATTTTAGGCAGTGATTGGATGGTCTGAATTTTATAAAACTAGGGCAAGTAAAAAGTGAGATAAGGCCTTTCGAATTCTGCATGACCTCAAATGTTAGTGCAGAAGCATTTCTGTTGTGACATGGGAGTCACAGGAGATGTGGTCTCAGATGATGGAACTGATAATTAAACTTGTTCCAGGAAGCTATACCTTTTAATGACTTTGCAGCTCCTCTCATGTTATTACAAAAATAAAAATTAAAAAATCATACTTGTTATGGAAGTGATTGAGGATGACCAGGAACAGAGCCAGGCTGTGGTAGTCACTCTGCCAAGAGAGAGTTTGTAGGCTGAAGAATGTTACCGGATAAAAATATAAAACCAAGAGCCATCTTTGTCCCCACGTGATGATGAAGGGCAGTGGGTGTCAACACTCCCCAGGCGCAGAGCAGGGATATTCCCTTTTTAGGACAGTGATAAACAAGGCTTGCTCAGCCAGCGCTGTAGGAGAGTCCATGAACATGATCTGCAGAGGCCAGCAAGAAACCATGAGGACAAGAATGATCTGTGAACCCTTTCTTCTTGCCTGCCTCCCTCTCACTCTGGACTGGAGGGAGAAGCACTTTTCCAGTTGTGATCCATAGCTGGAACTTCTCTGTCAAACCTAAGGGCCCTATGTTATGGCTTTTGAGGAAATCAGCTGGCTTTGCTTTTTTCTTCCAGTATGTTTGAGGGTGGGATGAGTAAAGACAATATGACTGTGGAGTACGATATAGTACCTGATTAAATGGAAATCCTGGGATTCAGTAATGTTTTTAGTTGAGGAATTTTAACCTACACATCTTACACATCCCAGAAAATGGACTAAAATTTTAATCTAGAAGAATGAATCTGTCCCCACTGATGAAACTGGGATTTAAGCTAAAAGGAGAAAGTCACAGCAGTCTTTCTATAGCTAGAAATGTTTATAAGGAGGTGATGGCTTTCCTGACATTTTTTGAGGACCTACATCAGCTTCATGGGCTTTGCACTTGCTAAACCCAGGGTGTTCCCATCCCAAAGCTGTTTGTGTGCTCAGAGGAAATTTGGATCCCCAGGGCTGGGTGCAAGGGCAGAGTCAATCAACTGGTTCTTTTAAAACCAAGGTGCTTTGGAGGATGATCAACAGCAAACCTTTTAGGCAGATGGGAAGCTTTGAAATAAAATTTAAAAAATACCCAACAGCAAACACTTAACTAAAACACATCAAATTGATGGGAATTATTTCAACACAGGAATGTTCTCCTAGATCAGTGCCTCCAAGATTTTACAGACAAAACCTTAACACTTCAGGCAAACTATCCCCTAAGAGTCAGTAATCAGCAATCATTATACACAATCTATTATTCTAATAAAGTCTTTATTTACATTAATATGAAAGAAGCAAATTGTTGGACTGTGTACAGGGTTATTTTTAAGAGGGTGAAATGGGGAAACAATGTCTTATGATACAAAAGGTAATGCAAATAGATTGTGAGACAATTCCTGGAATTTCTGGCTTATGAAGCATTTATAAATACTGAGATATGAATAACTACTAGAATGGATACTGAAAAATCACTATTTGTTATTGGTGAATCTAACAAAGAGAGGAACTACTGCAGAGGGCTTATTTCTACTCCGATGTACTCTCAGTAAATCAGAATATGGTGACAGTCCCTAAAGCGGAAGTGGCCACTTCTTATAAATTGTCAGATTTTTAGGTTCCTTTTTACAGTCAGCTCCTTCTAGCAATCTTACAATCTCAGAATAGAAGTGTGATATCCAGTCATCTGCTTTTTCTTTTTTCTTTTTTTTTTCTCTACAGCATGAATTGATCACAAATGCTAATGTTCATGTTTTACTTTCATTGTTGATGCTGGAGAAAAAGATAAACACATACATTCAACTTCTTCTAAGGCACATATAATGGCACTGGGAATATTTGTGGAGCGGAGTCACAATTTGGCTTCAAATGCCAAAAGAATATTTATTCAGCCTTTAGGCATAATGTAATCTAAAGAGAAGCAAGTGAGATTTCAAAAGGTAAGACTGCTTCCTCTCTGAAATGTCTGCTTCTAATTAACTGAAACTCAATGTGAAAATTCCTTTCATGTCCTTTCCTCCCATTTTCCTCTCAGTAGGGGAGGATGCTGCACCAGCTCTGAAGAAGAAGCTGTTTGTCATCAGGTTTTGTGGAGTGCTGCCATTGTGTCCAGTAATATTGGCATATTTATCACACTTGGCAAATCGCTTCTGTCATCACTGGATAGTGTTCACCTTCATTTTGATGTGTTCTTTCCACTTAGCTCTAAATAAAAAAACCTGCAATTTTGTGTTGTCTGCTTTTCTTGTTAAGACACAAATGTCCCAATTACACACCAATAGAAATCTCTGGGACACCTTTTCTAAACATACCTCTATTTATCACAGGGATTACCACATTTCCAAGAAGGTATTATTCAGAAATTTCTGTCTAAAAGTTTTGTCTAGGTGACTTTACTGATCCCAGACATTTACTGAAATAGAAAGGCAGAAGGTCCTTTTAATTGCATGTCATTCATGTCTCTGTTTGCTGGTGGTTTTCCAGTGTAATCACTAATCATACTGAAGAGGTATGATTTACCGTCCTAAAAGTAGTGGAAATAACATTTACTACACATGGGCTAAATGGCTAGCACTCTCTGGTGTGCTGCCTGAGTTTCTTCTACCTGCTTTCCATCAATAATTCATTAGGTGATGCTTGTAGGTGAGACACACCAGTCCATTTCACACCACAGAGGACAGAGGCCACGATACAGTGTTTAGTGAAGATACAGCTGCTAAACTTTGCCAGTGATTTTTTTCTCTTGGGAGAGAGGAGGAAAAAGATCTCTCACAACTCATGGAGGGAAAAACGACAGGGTGCATGTACTCAGGTGCTCCTGTGTAACACATTTATACACTGGCTCAATGGGGTGCTGCTCCAAGGGACACAGACTATGTCTCTCTGAGACCTCCTGGCACAGCTACGCTGATGCACCTCAGATTTGGTCTTAATTTTGGCTTCTTATTCTTACTGTCCAGCCTCTAACTCTGAACACTGCTTTCAAGTGCTGATTGCTTGTAAAAAGAATCCTTTGTTAGTAGTGGACAGTCATGCAGCCTACACAAAAAAATGACATTGGAAATATATATTACGAATATTTGGGGGAAAAGAATAAATTTTAACAGTGGTTTTAAGACTTCTGCTTAAAATTTGAATTAGATCTTCTCTGAAGTTCATGAAAAATAGATTGAACTCTTCCTTTCCTTAGCTATGCTGTCACTCACTATATTCCTTGTCTGTCCTCACATATTTTCTGGTTTTGATCAGAAACAGAAGAAAAATACTGGTATGCTGAAATAAGTGTTACTCTGAACCTTTCTCCCCATCTTAATGCAAAAAAAAAAAAAAATAGGGAAGTGCCAGAAATTGAATTTGAAAGACAACTGTTGCAAAATTTCCAACACAATTTTGCAGACCAAGAAGATTAAAATACAGAAGTTACTGATAAAGAGCTATTACTTGGGTGTTTATTCCTAAACAGGGCTTGTGAAAATATCCAATCCTAGACGATATATTTTAAGGTTACAAATTTTGGAAGTTCAGCTTAATTACAAGATTTCTCAAACTGTGAATTTCAATCCTTGCTTTTTTCTGAAAAACTGCCTCTCAATTAGATTTAGATGGATATCTGTAGTCTTCATAAAATATGAGTTTTTACTGATAGCTATGAAAAATATTGCCGTTGCCATTCCTATTAACCATACAAAAAGGTATTTCCATTCAACTGCTAATGAGCAACAGATACACAAGATTTCTTTGAGGATCTTTGCAGGAAAAATGCTAACACAAATTTATCCTAACAGGGGTAAAATATCATGATGTCCCTAGTATACTGTGTAGCAAAACTGGCAAAAAAATTATTGCCCACATGGCATATATTACTACCCTCATTATGTAAGAAGTTTGTGCAAGGTGGGGCAAAATGTGATACTCAACACTGTGAAGGTGTAACTAATTATTAGGAGGGAATACAGTGAGAAGTGTTTCTTAAGGCAAGATGAGAGGAAAAGAGGATGGAAAGGAAATCTCGGCCCAACTAAAAGAGGAAAAGGAAGGATAATTAAGGCTAGTATAAAAGAGATTAACTCAGTTGGTTAGAGCATGGTGCCAATAATGTCAAGGTCTTGGATTTGATCTCTCTATGGGTTATGCACTCAAGAGGTCGACCAGATGCTCCTTTTGGGTCCCACCAATTCAGAATATTCTGTGATTCTAGTGTTCATCCACCTAGCATCATTGCTAGACCTGGTTTTTTGGTAGTGGGAGGGGCTGCGAGAAGGGGGAGGAAGTCCGTGAGCCTGGGGAGTTCCTGGCCTCTGGCCAGGCTCAAACCATAACAAATGAGTTGTTGTGGGTGTTGTAGGTATGAACCCCAGCAGGATAATGTCAGCCCTGAGGGGTGGAAAACCCACAGGTGCTAGGTAGGAATCTGACTTTGGGAAAAGTCAGGCTGGTTCCAGCTTTGCTGTGTTACATCCTTCCTAGTTAAATGAAGGAGGAGCGCTGAAACTCATAGAGTTAACTAGTGTTTTGTTCCTTCTGGGGAGAACTTAAATGCAAAGTTATCCGTATGCAGCACCTGAATGCTAGGTGGAGGAACACTTTGGGTGATCACTGTGAGAAGAGCTTCACCAGTGGAGAACTGGAGTAGCTGAATATTTGTTTATACTATTGGTACTAGGCAGTGGATGAAAAAGAGCTTGTTTGGTTTACCTCCTGTATGCAGGCTTCTATGCCAGCAGTAAGAAATCCCTGGAGCCTGTCTTGAAGCATATTGTTAATGGCACCCGTAGAGAGACGAGCACACTTGGTCTTTGAGATCTATTTCCTCACTGGGTCGGCGAATCAAAGAGCTGCGTAGGCAAGAAGGAGGAGAGAGATCGTATTTCATTAGCACTGTCTTTGACAGACCTGGAGCTAGAGGTAAACCAGTACATGTCCCCAGTCAAAAAGAGCTGGAATGAGGTAGTGTTTCTGTTTTTCACCTCATCTGGGACATAAAATGATGAGGAACAGATTTAGAAAAAATCACCTCCTTATCCCATTCTTACTTGAATACAGTTGTGGATCTGTGCCTTTCAGCTACTCCATTAAAGGTGTGCTTTTGATTATAGCCAGTGTTGCTTGGCAAATAAGAAGCAGTATATTGATATTGGCACTATACATAGGCTGTTAAACTTTCCATATACAAGGAGCAATGCAGATGTTTTCAGCTTAGTCCCTATACTTCCCTTAATGCTATGGGAGAAATAAAACTTTTGACTGTTAGAAAGTGTTTATTCTATGGTTTGAGCACCTTACGGATTTCTTCTGGTGATGAATTTTTTACACAAAAAAGTGAAATACATAGAGCCAGAATCTATCTGTGAAGTCATTTTCCATGAAAACTTGGATATTTTGTTCCTGTATTTAAAAAAAATAGAATATAAGAGAATATCTTTATAAACAAGAAAGACAGCAAAGTTTTATTATTCATTATCTTAATGAATTTAACTAGTAGTTATTACATATTCTATTTTCAAGTCACTAAGTAATTTAGGGGTTTTCTGCATCTTCTGCAAAATATGATTTTGTATATAATATAATATATAATTTTATTGATTCAGAAGTCAAGAGACAAGTGATATTCACTTTACTGATAATAAAATCTTACGCAAGAGGCATTAGTACTTGATGAATCACTCCCATCCCAGTTTGGTAAACAAACCTGCTTCCAGTTTGAGGTAGAGTGATAGGGGTCACTATATGAGAGTGTGTAAATGGAGAGAAAGAAAATGTTCTGATATAATGGACATTTGGCTGGCTAAGAAAAAAACAAGTTTTAGAATGTCTTCTGTGGTGATCAGTAACCTGCACTGTTAGTCTTTTCCTCATGTTTTGGGTGATATCAGGCATTATTTTTTATGATACTCTAGTACTCTTACAAGGATAGAGGGGTTACTCTGGAGTCCTGGGCAAGTGCCAGTTGGCACAGCATGTACCGACACTGTGCCGTTAAATGGGTGTGTTATTTCTTCCTTCTACTCTGTTCTGTACTCCTCTTCTGTGAAATGCTGTTACAGAGGTTTCATTGCTAAGTGATATTATCCCTCTGACATGAAGTTTATAAATCAACTTATAAAATATGGTGAGTGTCTTGATCTTCTGTGGATTAGAGATGATCTATAAATAACCACCTTCATTATTATTTTTTAAAAATTTCACAGCCAGCACTGTCACAGTGCTAAATGAATTACTTTTATAGCTTATTATTTTGGAATGCCATGACTGAGTATGTAAATCATCTAGATGAGCTTTCTCCATGGACAGTGAAAGGATGTGTGGCACAACAGCACCAGCAGCATTGGCAGTGGCAAAGCACTGGGGAATAAATTACAGAGTCCTTGACTATGGGACTGCTCTGCATTTATTGAGGCAAATACAAACTTTTGCATTGATTTTGCAGCTTTGATCTGATTCAGTGGCTGCAGGGGAAATGTCCCCAGAGTTGAATTATTTTAGTGTTTGCTCACAGGGTGCTGGTCTTTATGCTTGATATCACCTCCCAATATCTTCTTAAGTCTGGCTATGATTTTAACAGGAAAGTTTGAGGAAATGGGTTCATTTAGGGTATCTAATGAAAATTCTTTTATGGGCAGGTCAAGTTTAGTTATCCATAAACTGGAGATAATTTATTTAGAAAATAATAAGGCAAAAAAAATTAATTTCTAATGAGCTTGTCACAGAAAAATATATTATTCTTATGTGCATATCTCTAACATAAGATATATAAAATAGCAATCTTTTTCTTTTTCCTCTTTAATTATCAGTAGACCAATGATTCTCTGGCATAAAATACAAGGTTAAATCTAGGATTCAAAAGGTTATAAAAAACCCAAAACAAACCCCAAAAATGTTTTCATTTGAATATATAAGCCCAAATATGAGATATAGCAAAATGCAGTAGTTACAAATGCTATGAGATTATATTATTTCTTCTTAGTAATTTTCTTCTTATTTGGTGTTTTTACTCTTCATCAATTACAGTTAAAATATGCCTTCCAGTATAGAGTGGAGAAATTATTTGTCAAGATAGGGTTTTTTTCTTTTTCTTTCTCATGTGCTGAACGGCAGTTCCTATGATTACACTGACCTAAATTTCAATGCCAAACAACTTTTCATTACCTTATTTTAACCATCCATGTTGGTGTGGACCTGGCTGGATCACTGTTCTGAAAACTGTCATCTACTTGAACTCACAAAATCACAAACTGTTTTTTAAGATGTGAACCATAATTGTATTTTATACAGTATTTGTACTGAATGTAATGCTTTTTGAACCCTAAGGGCCACTCCATTAGGTACTGAATGTAATGCTTTTTGAACCCTAAGGGCCACTCCATTAGGTTACACATCTTCAGTGAGATAAATGTTGCTAGTCAGGCACATAAATAAAATGTGGGGAATGATCAGATAGGGGTCTAATCTCTTAGGTTGTGCAGATTTATTATATGAAATGACCTCTGGCTCCAACAGATTAGTGTTGACATTCCCAGGAAATATGTGTATTAAGAAGGAATTGAGTAAAGACTGTGAGTTTTTCAGAGGAAAGGACTTACAGAATATCTAAAAGAAAACATGATATGAGAAAATCTTAGAGATGAAAGTGGAAGAAAGTTTTGGAAAGATGCTGAGAAAGTATACTTAAGCATATTGCTGGATACAGGAATTAAGAAAATGTAAAAATATAAGCCATGGATAGGATTTCATTGCTCTGAATAGGAAACAGAAAATTAAACAGAGTGATATCAGTGAGAACAAATCTCTGTTGCTCCATGTTCTGAGTCAGAAGTACTGTGTGCAATCATAGATACAGATTGCTAAATATGACAAAAAGCATTCAGTAGACAATATTGCAGAATTTCCTTGTAAAATTATACACACACACACACACACACACACATAAATATATATATGCATAAATACATATATGCACATTTGGAAGCCTGACTAGCCTGAAAAAATATGTCACTATTGGGTACTGAGTTTCTGCTTTCTTTTTGAGCTTTCCTGAGACACGGCACTTTTTGCTGTAGTATGAACTACAATGGCTGTGTGCTATAACCTCTAAAACTTCATTTAATTACCATTTCTGTCTAATATTTAGCATGTTTTGCTTCACAGTGCTTTCTTTACTACAATTTGTTGATAACAACTAATAAAGTTAGAAGACCCCCTACATTGCTACCATGCCTTTCAGCAGCAACAGCTTTCCAAGAAAGGTATTCACTAGTTTATGAACACTAAATAACAGCTTATTGTATCAGCATAACTACTCCCATTTTTCTTCTAAAAAAGCAACTTTTTTCAACGTATGGTTTACAGTGTGGTCTTTTTCAATTTCATCATTTTTGGAGGAAAAATTATTGACAGAGAACATGAAAAGAAGGTTTTTTTCTTGTAATAAAAATCTCCATAGCTCTATTAATAATAATTTAAGTACCTCTCATTAAATAAGTTATGGTCAATTTTTATTTCATAAAATCATACTGCAATATTATCTGTTCCATGCTTTTCTTTTTGCATAGGCAATTGCTACTTGCTGCTAACCAGAGACCTAGATATTTTATCAGTATTATGCTTTACAGCAGAGTGCAGAGGTCCCTGAGAGAAATATCCCAATCCAAATAGTATATCCCCCAATAGATGGGGAAATGTTTCATCCTCTCTTTTTGTGAGTTATTGTTTTTGCTCTTAATGTACTTCAAGACTGCAATTTGTCAAGTCATTCAAGCCACATGTGGGAATCACTCTTGAGAGAGCTCCTGCCCTAACGTGTTGTGAGGTGAGCTATTAAAGCAGTTCTCACAGTTCCTGCTTCTGGCTTTGAACCTGAGGCTCCCAGTTCAGTAGAGCATGGTTTTATTCCTGGAGCAAGATGCTGGAAGCAGCCATCAACATTATAAAGTAGTTGCTTGTTATTTTAATCATCAGTAAAAAGCATCATAAAGATGAATTTTGAAGTGGAACTTTCATAATATCTCGATTTATGTTACTGAAATGTTTTCAAGAACTCAACAAAAGATGTCTTTTTAGTACTCTGAACAAAGAAAAATATTCCCCCAAACATTCAGAAGTTATGGAATCTATGTTTGTGTTAAATTATGTAACAAAACACAGACAATTCTGGGAAATGGAGCTTTAGCAATATTTCAGGCCTCCCATACCACATGGTACAGCCCTAAGGCAACTCCGGGCAGCAGAAAATAAATGAGAGCCCTTGTCAGAAAGAGTTTATAATCTGTGGGCCTTCTCCAGAGCTGAGCAAACGCAACCAAAACATCACCAGGAGCCCAAAAGGCTTGTGGAGAAAGAATCAGTTGTGAATTTTCTGAATTAGAACTGAATGAATGATAAATTTTTTACTCCATTTGGTTCAACAGCAGTTAAAAGAAGAAGGAAAAGTAGTTTCATGCAGGTTTCTGCAACTCTCTGGCTGCACAGGCAGCAGAAATTGTGGACTACTTTTCCAGTTGGTAAAATCCATCCTGTGAAGGGTTATCCAAAATAGAAGTCCTCAATTTTCTCAAGGATACTAGGTTAAAAATAGCTCCTGGTTAAAGAAGCAAAACTGACGGACATATTAAAAAGATATTTTGAACACTGAAAAAAGTATTTATCTCACAAAAGTATTGAAATGGAATATTTTTACATTTGAGGAAAATTTTGTTACCCATATCCCTCACCTCTAGCATGTGAAAGTCACATAATTTATCAAACTGGCACAATCACAAAGCCTTTTCCCAATACCACAAAATATCTCCAGTTTGGATATTTTCAGTGAAGAAATTTGATGTGTAACAGTCAATTAACCATTTTCTTAAGAAACTAAATGTTTTCTAAATTACTGATCTAAAATATATCTCCTTTAATTTCTTCTTCTTTTTTTTAGGAATTGTTTTCTCACCATTTGGGTGTCTACCTCCTTCCTCCTATCTAGTTTTTTGTCTCAGAGAACCAGTTTGTGACTCACACCCTGTTCCTTTTTCTGTGGCCAGCTTTTGCCTCATCTGATATATTTACTGCCTTTACTATTTCCTGTGTTCTTGTTGTTTTGGTCTCAGCCCTTGCACATTTGTCATTTTAGCTGTCTTTGACCTACAAACACCATTCCTACTTGCTCTCTGAAAAAGACTTGCAGCTCTCAGCTTTCCTGCTTTTCTTTTACCCTTTCTCCTCAGCATCCCTGTTGCTCCAGTCCTCAACACTTCAGCTGGGGGACCTGAAAGACTGTTGAAGCAAGGTGGCATTTGCTCCTCAGGATCTGTCCTGCATCCTGACTTTTGGGTTTTGTTAAGAGAAATTACACACCATTGTTAGTTCTACCAATGTCAGAACTGAGGTGTCACTCCAATATTTATCGGGGCATTATTTGTGGGAGGTGTGGAGTAGAGATGTAGGACAGCTGACAATTAAATTTTGTACTGACCTAACATCCTGATTCATCTTGATAGAATTTAACCTCTAAGTTCTTGACTTCACTGTCCGACATGACTCCAGAGTAACTTCTGTGATTTGCCTGCTAAATTTTGCTGAATTTTGGACAAGAACATGTCCCACGTATTCCAAGGACAAGTGAATATGTCTTCTTTTCGGCATTTGGTATGGAACACCCCACTGAATGCTCTGTATAACCAGTATTGACAGTACTCTCTGGTGTATTTACTTACATAAATATTATATCAAGCCTCATAAGAGCAGATGACCTCAAACTTAAGTGCTGCTGTTGCTGTACTGCAAGAGGATTAAAGCACTTTAATCTCAGGCTATTGTCTATCCTTTGTGATCTAATGAGTGTATTTTATTACTGATCTTAATATGGCTGGACTGGTGCGTTTATGAGATCATTGTAGGTGCTTAATGACAGCACATCTCTAATCATATACCCTCTTTTTGACTTAATTAAATATTGATGTTTTATGGCAACCTGGCAAGTACAAGCTTTTCAACTTTGTCAAATTTTGAGAGGTTAAGGGGGAAAATAAGCTGTCATGACTATAAACAAATAGCATTTAAGATGCAATTGTTTAGTAAAAATGCCAATTGCACCTTTGATCCAGTTTCTGACTAGAAGGAAGTTCCTGGGATGATGACTAGACATAAGGAATCTAATAATTTAACTCCCTTCATTCACACAAGTAATATAGTTGGTGTATGCTCAAGAAAAATAAAAATGAAAGACTACTTCTTCACCTATTCACCTATGAAGGAATGTTTGACCTTTGCCAGGCCAGCGTCTCCGTGCCTGGGAGAAGTTTAAAAAAATCTGTGTGTGCCCTCTCAGCTCTTTTGCTGAGGTTTCAGTTCTGGTTTGATCCCAGCAACTGGATGCCAGATCTAGGAGTGAAGAGTAAAAGGGTGCAGATGATGGGTTGTTTGTGGCTGGGTGGCTACCAGTGGGAACACCCAGAAAAACAACAAAAAAAATCACCACAAGAGAGGCTTTTAAGTTCAAGTACATTCTCCTTTCTCTAGTCACCCTTGTCCAGCTAAACGTCACTTTTCACCCTACCAGACGTGTTTCTGTTATCATCGTAGTATCTTGAATGTAAGTAAGACTGTCTTGAATCAATTTCAAAGGGAATATGTTTGGATATTTTGACTTCTTTACATAGGCACAGGCACAAATACTTACAGATGTGCTTACAGATAGATTTGCATTATGTGCCAATGCTGACTCTGGCCCTGAGTCTGTATTAGCACCTCATATAATTGATAGCCTTCCCTTGGAGCTCTAAAAGGCCAACTGTATTTGTCTTAAATGGTGTGCTCTTTCCTACCACTATTGACCAAAGTGATGTATACCAATGCATGTGACTTCTAGAGAAGATATGTAACAGGGCAAAATTTTTTGATCCCTTTCTTCATACAACCCTCACAATATTTTTTTTCCAATGTACACATAAAACCACTAGAGTATTTCACCATTTTGCCTCTAGCTTTAGCCAGTATTAAATGAAATATATCTTGGCCAGCACAGAGACAAGAAGAAGGTCAGTTTACACATTAAAAAGAATTGGGAACTGGTCTTTGTAACATGAACACATCAAACACATTTCACAACACAAAAACTGCTATCACTGGAAAATGTAAGCTTAACAGATGTGTTTATTTAGGTGATTTTCAATTTAGTTTGTGAATATAGATTGCAAGTCCAAGAAGAACAGTACAGATAGTATTTACTTTTGTTTAGCTTACCTTGACATTTCTTATATTTAATTACTGCTGACTCAAATGAGATCAGCATGGACACGTAAACAATTAGAATCAAAATAAAATCCTTGACTATGATTTTTTTCCTGTTCATTTGAATTCTAAAACACCTTAAGATAATGCTTAAGCCCCTTAGCAACAGGCTACCTCTATAGCACACAGAAAACCCTGAGCCCTCCTAAACTACTCCAACACCAGGCAACAGGCACGACTTTAGGTGACTCAGACCTAGGAGCCAGGATACTTTGCTTCATCTTCCAGTGGGTAATATTAGGTTTTCTTGTCCTGTACGCTACCAAAATTGCTGCTATGTGTAGCATGTTTCCACTATCTTGGGAAAAAAACCACAAGTCATTCCTCTTAGCCGTGCTATGATGCCTTCAGACCAAATATGCTGAAGTATTTGTATTCTGTATTTGAATTTATATATATTTAGTATTTGTCAACTTGCAATATTTGACGATATATTTATATTTGATTAAGTTTTCTAAAAATAAATATAGGTGGATAAATTGGGGGTAGAAGGCTGGTGTGCTAACAAAACTAAGATTTTATTAAGGAAAGCACTTTTACATTGATCCTATTACCTTGAAATCAGGAAAATATTTTGTTGTGACTTTGATGGGCTTTGGGTCTGTCCCCATTTCTTGTTCTACTTATGACATGGTCTGGCTTAATGCTGGCATACACCCTAGCAGTCCTACAAACCCTGCAAATTTTTTTCAAGCATACAAGATTTCTATGTTTGTTCTTCAATGTTCTTGCCTTTCTGATGTTAAAATTTGCACAAACTATATTTTATTAAAATCTTATTTTTTCCTGAGGTCTCTTTTTGCATAGTAGGGATCAGGACTCTCAAAAGTCTATGTCATCACATTGCTCTCTTTTGTCCAGACCACTGTATTAATTGCTAGGGGCTTTTGCAAACCTCTGTCCACCCATCCCATTCCCTCATAAACTAGAGTTGTGCCAAGGTAAAAAGCCATGAGAAGAAATAATACCCAGTTTGTATGTCTGTAACATGGGAGGCCTCCATCTTAATATAAATTACTCTAGTAATTATCTGTGTCCAATATTTCTGTTGGATATATTCTCTGGATGAGGCATTTTTGCTAATTGGCATTTCTTGACTCTTGTGGTCAGTGGTTATAAACCATGGACTTTTAGTTAACAAGATGTGTGAAGGGATTCTGAGGAGCCTTCATTAAGAATTTCACAATAATGCTAGAAACTGTAGCCAGGGAAGCAGCTAATTTAATTTTCCTTGATCAAATATGCTAAGACAGGGGATTATTCTTAAACGTAATTGTTCCCCAGGGAAATGAGGAGAGGAGAAAAAGACAGGGATGGGGTTACATGAATACCCTTCCCAGAAACAGTTTTAATGGTGTGCATTCCTACTCTGTTTTTCACTCTGTAAGTCTCCAGCTGAATTTTATGTAGTCTGCCTTTGTCATTGATTGTCGTCACAGGCACAAAGCAGGGCAACCACAGAGGAAGTGGAATAAGAAGCAACAAGGCAAAAATGAGTGTAAACACATATTAATTCCTCCAGGGTACCTGGAAGCGAAGTAGTACATGTCCATCACACTCTATCCTCATTATATCACCATCATTGAAGCTGGACATTTTTTAAATTAGAGAGTCTAGTAAATGAGGATAATTACAATACATTTTAATTATTTGGAAGCCAAAGCTAAGTTAGTAACCCTAGAATTAAAACAAAGACACTGTGTAAACAGTCTTTGTGCAGTCCAGTCTCCCGTACAGCTCTACTTCCATGGGTTTTTGTATAGCCTTTCCCTTTGTTCCATTCTGTTAAATGCCAGTCTGCCATGGCAGTTTCAAACTCCGGGGTTTGTAATTTGAGAATGCCTATGCTGCATGCTAAAACTTAAAACTGGGTAATAGAGGCTCCAATCCAGTGTGGGTTTATTCCTATTTCCTTCCCCAAAAGCTATGGTAAAATCTCCAGTTAGCAGCTTTCTAAGTCATCCAAGAGTAAAAATTAGAAAAATAAAAACAAATAAAGAAATAGACTCAACAAACCCAAACTCTTCTTCTCAAGTAGAAAATCTCTTCCATATAAGAATACTTAAGAGATTTTTAGTGTAAACCAACACTGGACAATGTGTATCATCTGAAGGAATCTGAAAATTCACCAGAAAACTAGTTTTGATGCTCAACTACAAGATCATGTGCAAGTTGTATGGCAAAGCCTTTCAGTATCGGCTTATTTCAAAGCAAGTGTTAAAGCCTTTGCTGAAGCAGAGGCTTAAAAATATATTTTAGCAGAATATCTTTCTGTTAGAGAAAGCTAGCAGAGCTAAAAGAAAGCTAAAGAAAAAGGTTAGGTAGAATTTCTGAGAGCTATAAAAAGTCCCCAAATAACTACAGAGACATCAAAATGTCATCAGGTTGTTAGACTTCAAATTATAAGCAGGTGATTCAGTGATGTGATGCAAAAGCAGTCCAAGTCTCTGGGTTTCAGACCAGGAGTCTTTTTATTATTTACTACTAATTATGTTGAACTGTGGACTGCACTTAAATTAAGCTTGTCCTGAACTCTGCCTGCTCTGAAACTTCTAAGGTCATTAATCAGACACACCACAAGCACAATTTTATCAATAAATGTAAGTTGCTTTTGGCCTTTCTTTTGATTTTTCTTTTTCTTCCCTGTGCATCTGTAAGCGTGTGGCTGTCTTCCAGCCCAGCTGCTGTGCGGACTAGAGTTAAAGGTGGAAATACTCCCTCTGGTGAGTAGTGCCCAGGGGAGCTGCCCACACCCTTAGGTGCAGCAGGCCTTTTCTTAGATGTTGCAAAACTTGAGCTGCTGTGGGGCAGACCCCTGCTCGGGTCATGGGGGGATGGGATGTGACATTTCCTGATTAAATAGCAGCCTTTATCATTTGCACTCACTCATGCCTCTTTTATCATCAGAACTCCCTTTTCGCGCACTGCATAGGAGAGCAGATGTAGCTAAATTAGCTAAATAGCTTTTGAAACTAATGTTGCATTTGAACTGTTACTGAGCGGTTCCTCATGGGGAGCACCTTGTATTTCTGGAAGCAGGGCTGCGGGGCGGGGGCGAAGGAAGCCTAAAAGGCATCTGAAACACAGTTGTCTGTAACCGTGCTGGCACACACACGTTTGCTCAGAGAGCTGCGTAGAACACCTGGAGAAGCACTCTCCCTTCTTGCCAATTAATTTCCCCAAGAGTTCTCCCATTTTGATCTTTTAAGACATGCAGCATGCCTCCAGGGCTTTTCAGTCTTTCAGTCTTTCAGCCTTGTGAATATTTTTGGTATGAGTTGCAGCCCCAGGACAGCAGACCATCCTGGTGTTAGAGAGCACTGTATGCAGATGCTTCCCAACTGTGGCCAAAAGGGAGATTTGCTGTGGTTCTGTACAGAATTTAGTTGTAGTCTCACTGACTGAAATTATTTTGTGAAAAGACTGAAGGATTGGTTTCTCCTACCAAAGCTGTCAGACGTATTGCTGTTTGGTGATAATTCTGAAGTGTTCAAAATTGCAGAAGTCACTAGTAAGTGTGACTGAGGATTTACGAACTCTAGATTTGTAGTCGAGACAGCTTCCCTGAATCACAGGAAATTTTCAAGGAGAGTTGAAACAAATTCTTCCACCTTCCTTTGTCTTCCTTCTACCTTGGTAACCTGACTGCTGAAATTGCCAAAGGAGTCAGACTCAGATTGGTAAGACTCCTCTGGAGACTGCCGTTTCCATTCCCCACTTCCACATGTGCAGCACCATGAGGCCAAAGAAGAGCAGGTTTCAATCATGTGTTTCTTAGGGTGTGGATATGAAAAGCTTTCTGTGAACCACTAGGTAATGAAATTGCCGTGCAACTATATTAAGAATCAAGAAGACCATGTACAAAGAAGGAGGTAAATGCAGGTACATGGTAAACAATACCAGCTTGCAATAAACCACTATGTAATGTTTGGAGGAACTATTGGAAAGAAGGTGTGACCGATATGGAAGTTTCTGAGCCCTAGAATACCTTGTAGGATAGTCTAGATGATGTTTCACAGTTAAGTTGTGGAATTGGATGGCCAGACCTCTCAGCTGGACTGTGTCAGGGTCCTTGCCTGATGTTGGAAAACTCACCTAGGTCAAGAGAGAACTTTAATTCTGTCAGGTTCTTTGGGTGCCTGTTCATGCAGTCACAAGGGCTGTTTCTTTCCTTGCCAGTGGAACAATATGTAAGCTGTATCTGACGTATTGCAATCTCTAGTTTCTCTATACATCTTAAAAATCCATATCAGGAAGTTTTTACTGAAGATTCAAACTGAGAAGTCCTTGAAGAAAACAATGATTCTTGTCTTTCAAAGTGAAATACTGCCTGTTTTATATAATCATCAGGAAGATTAATTCAGTCATCTTTTACCTGCTTTGGGAATCTCAGAAGGATTAATAATAATTCATCATTTTTGAAACTCTGGGATACATTTTAACATGATGTTTGGCAGGTTTGCATAATGTATGATTAATCAATTAGAAATTTTGTATGTATGCATGACACTACTTGAATATTTATCTGATCTTTCTCCAATACACTTGTAGACACAGGGTTCTTGTACAGTAGTTGAAAACAAAAAAAAAAGAAAATCTTTTCATTCAGCTCCCACTTATGAAAGGTTTCAAAAAGAAATAGCTTTGCATACACTAATGAAAGAAAAAACCAGAAAATCCGTCTGTCTATCAGGAAATCTGATATGTGCTACACTTGCTAAATCCCTTTTCAGTGAAATGGATTAAGAGACCTTATAGAAAAATGTAAGTGAAAAAGTGGGATAATAAACTGCATGCTTTAAATAGAAGATAGGATTATACTTACTGTTCTGAAAAAAAAAAATGTTCTTTGCACTGTGGAATAAAAAGCAATTCCATACATGCTTCAAACCTTTAGTCTGGACCCGAGCTGTCTACTAGTTTAATGTTGTTTCTTAAAATTGCCATGAGATTTCAATGGACAGAGCTTACACTTTATTCTTTGAAATGTAGATGAAACTTCACCTGGCATCAGTGACATTCACATCTATATACCAGTGGGCAGATACTGGATATGAATGCCTCTTATTAGTCATAATCTACAAGTAAGATCCTAGATGAGAATAGATCCAAAAACTAGAAGTACTCAAAATGGTTCTGGATCAAAGATATATTCAAGGGTATTTTGATTCAGTGAACGAAAAATCTGTACACTAGATCTGGTAAACAAAACTTCCTTTCTATTGTGAATCTTTTTTACCCATTTCAATTTGACACGGACGGAGATGCGAAAGCAAACCCTTCATCTGATACTAATTCTTGTAGAATAGCTCAAGATGGCTGACCAAACAACAGCTAATGGGAAAAGGAATGTGATTTGTTGACAAACACTTCAGCTAACACTTGCAAAGTGTGTGCTTACGCATGCCAGTTTAGTGGCCTCAGTGCTCCACTTGAGGGAGAAAAGGAAATAGCAGTGAAATTAACCATACTGGAGCCTGTCTACCTGATCTTTTCCATGTATTGCAGAACATTATCTACAGTGAAATTTGGCAAGGGATTATGATTTTCAATGAAATAATCTATTTTGCAACATGCTCTCCCCTATCTTATTATTCTTTGGCATGTAACACATTTGGAGATTAGAAGTTTGGATAAAAATATCCATTAGTCACTTAAAAATGGTTACAGCATCTGACAAGGAAGAAATCAAGTCACAAAAATCCCTTCCAGAGCAGACTGTGAAAGGCTGCACTTGGTGCCAAATGTAAGACTGGTCAGACCTATGTTTAGAAACCCATGATAAGTTCTAAACACAGTTTGATGAAAACCTGATGCAAGTCTCTCCTTTCCCTGTCATCCATTAACATTAAACTGTGAAGTTGCCTGTGATGTCAGTTCTGAATTATTCCCTCTTGATTGCTGACTCAAAGGCTGGATACTAATGAAGAACCAAGGTTTTTAAGGTTCATCAGAGAAGGCATTATAAATCTGAAAAATATACATAACTCTGGCTGGAGTATGATCACATGTCTTTTCTGTGCTCTGTTAACTGTTCTTTAGCAATAATTTTGCAAGAGGTATTTTTTCCAAAGGCTGATTTCTTTTTGGTTTTGTCTTAATGCTCTGTCCATGGAGAGGGAATATTGGCATGAACATAGAAATTCTTTGTCTGAGTTTAAGGGAAATTTCATGTGGGAAAGACACTGGCCAGTCTACACTAATAAGAAATCTTAAAGACACTGTTAAAATTATTTTGGGGAACTTGGGAATATTTGAAATATTCAGAGGAATAAGTCAACTGAAGTTATGAGATTTTGCTCTTGAATTTACTCAGATGAAAACCACAAAAGTCATTGCAAAATAACCCTGTGGTCCTGCAAGACAAATATTCTTAGCTTTAATCCAATGGATTGAGCTTGATTAAAGTTTTAGCTCTTTGCGACCACAGTGGGGTCCTGACCAGCACCAGGCTGGTGGTCCAGACTTTACTCCTTCAGACAACCAAAGGAAGGGTGCCTTTGTCTCAATCTTCCAAGGATAGTTCTCTTATTTGAGAACTTGCTGCTGTTAAAACCACTACTCTCCCTTGCTACCCAGGCTCTTTCTTGTTCTCTTATCTTCCGTTTTCCAGAGAAGAGAGACTTATCTATCCCTATTTTCTTCTGTTCTATCTGTTTCTTCCAACTAATAAACAAAACCAATCTATTTGTACAGTAACTATTCCAACAGTCAGGTCAACATTCAGCATTTGTAATTATTACAGGGCATCTCCAAATACGTTCATGTTCAGCCCACGCTTTTCAGTTTTGGCATGCTTTCTTACTGCTGGAAGCCTTTCACAGATATTAGCTGGTTATACTTTCCAAGGAATCTGGTGCAGTTAAAATGGTATAGTTTCCATTAAAAATAAAATTTTATCCTTTTTCCTCCTTTTGTTATTAGAAGAAGTGGCACTCTGTGGAGTTTTAAATACAGATGTGAGGTAATTTTGAAGGAAAGGTACCTCTTTTTAAAACTTCTGAGCGTTGCACACACTGTGATAGGGTAGTGATATAGGAGAAAAATATTGGAATAAAACTCAGAATGAGGAATTAGCATTTGGAAGAGTGTGTAGTGTTGAATAAGTGAGATGAAGAGAAGAAACAGAGAGATACAAGGAAAAATGCCAAGAAATCAAATGCTGCATGAACTATAAGAATGAAACCAAATCTAGGGAATTATAACAGGATGAGAAAAGAGAACAGTAAAAATACTCAAATGCTTGAAAAAACAGTAATCCAATTATGTACAAAAAGTGTAGGCAAATTATACAGAGATGGAACAGGAGTAGTCAAACAGACTTTAGAGAGTAACAGGAGCTGAAGACAAATGGAGTGAAGTAGGAGGGAGTAAGTTAAAACCAACGCACACAATCAGCCGAGAATGCAACTGTCTATCTGGTATTTATGGGAAAGCATCCATAAAGATCATGGAATACATAATATCCCATAGGGTTCTTTATTGTCTTTTTTAGTGCTTACACTACTATAGTATATCTGCCTGGCAGAGTACAATAGTTTCAAAGAGAAGGAAATTGAATGAACCTTTACTGATTTTCTGCATGGTGAGAAAGAGTGGCCAAACATGAAACCTTTCCATCCTTCTTTCTCTCCAGACTGCGTGGAAGCAAGACTCAAACCTCCCTGGCTAGTGTTGGTAGAAGGAAACAAAACTTGACATGCTCTTTACTAAATGCTAAGTTATCCTTGTTTTTCCCATTATGTGGCTAAACCAGAATGAAACCTTATTTTACATCTTGAACATTTCATAAACTAAATTTCCAGTCCATGTCATGATGGAAGTAAAATCAAACTACAATCTTTTGAGGTTGTCTCTGATTAAGGGTGAGGTATTTCTTGACATTAGTGGTCTTACTGTTCTGAGAAGTCTGCAGTGTCGGTATCGCCCCCCAAGCACAAATTTCAGTCCTTTACATGGTGAGACACTGTTTCTGGCAAGAATGCCTAAGCATGAAGGCAAGCCCCCTGGACCAGGCCCCCTCAGTGTCTGTGAGAGCAGGAGCAGAGTGGGGGCTCCCGAGTCTTCCCATGTCCGGGCCCTTTGCCTCACAAGCCATGCCAAGTCCATGCCAGCGGGGCAGTCAACGTGCAGGAGGTGCTTATGACCAGAGAACTTGAGTCTGAGCCCTGGTCTGGTTTGACACCAGCAGGTATCAAAATTTGTTCTTTACCTTGTTTACATTTATTGAGTGAAGTCATACGCACTTAGTGAGATCGAAGGAGCCAATACTGAGTCAAAGCTAGTTTTGAAAAGCATAGTGGGACAAAGTTATCTGCCAGTGGAAATCCACCCAATCCAAAAATTTCATCGGTTAGAAACTGAACTCAGGCTTTCAGTCTATTTCAGCCAGCTGCTGCAGAGCTGAGAAAGAGAGGAGAAAAAAACCCAACAAGGTTCTCAACTTTTGGCAAAACTTACTCTATCTTAAGCCCTAAATGTAAAGCTTAATGAAGCCAACAGAAATCTCTCAGTAAAAATTAATCAACTCTGGATACCCAAATGTTAATTTACACACTCAAGAAAAATTCAGAATAACCATGTGCTGATGGGTAAACCTTGACTCTTCCACTTTCACTGCTGTCAGGGCAGGCTGCCTTTAGTAGCTACTTTATTTGCTGCTTAAAAAGAGTAATAATAGTACACATATTGGCCCAGAAATTAATGGTTATTTCCATCATAACAACCATAAAACACTTGTAAAAGCTCCAGTTTTAATAGCTACTCTTTGGTATGGCAATATAGTGGCTTTCCAATAAGATACACACAAATAGAATATTTTATGAGAAGATTGATACATCATACCATCATTGTGTTCAAACCAGAAATACAATATCTTCTCTGAGATTTTTTAGGACCCTGTTGCTGGATCTTTGAACTATATTATGTCCAAACTTTGTGTAAACATAGTCATTCTACTCAAATTCAGCCTAGTATTATAAGTGTCTTGAGGGAGGGAAATGGGATACTATTATAGCACAATGATTTCCAGATATATTTTTAGTTTATTTTCCTCACAGCAATGTAATTTGGTGGAGTGATGTGCGCATGTCTGGAATTTTATTGTTCACAGCTATAAATGAAAGATACTGTTTAAATAAGCCATAATTTACACCAAATGTCTGAAATCTATATTGACTTCAACATCAATAAGGAGATAAATCTGGCACTTAAAATCTTAACAGTTCTAAGATCCTAAATTGTAGACTTACATTCAGAGTATTAGCAACTTTAGTCATCGTTAGCATGAGAGAAGCAATTTTGCGTTTGCTTTTGTGTTTTAATTTTCTTGATTAGGCAAAAGTATGAAGAAATTGCACTGAATCACAAAATTGAGAATTAGATATTTTAAGAATTGCAAATATTTACAGGGTGTTAACAAGGAATCATACAGAATTCCAAACTATATGATGTGATAATTTGTTCATAAACTGGGAGAGCAATTGCAAAGATGCACGTTGCCAGACCCCGCCACAGGCTTTCCTGGTGTGCAGGGATGACTTCAGAAGAATGATGCTCCTGGATCCATGGTGCACTTTGCACCTGCTGATGGCTCAAATGCAACATACTCGTGGATCCAGGACCAAAATGAATCTTCCTAAAATGGAGCAGACTGAAGATCTGGAAAAATGTTTCCACACTCAAGTCCAGTTGCAGATTTGAATATCATAGGCTAAAATTTCGAACTTTCCTGCCAAGAATGTATTATAAAACTGCATAATATGAACTGAAAATCAATGCCAGATTATGGGCAGCTGGATTATTTTCAATGAAGAACAATGCTTAAGCCATTGTTTGCATCATAAACAAACCGTGGTGGAAAACGTGTGCTGCCTTTCCATTTAGTCAAAAGAGGAATCTAAAACTTTCCCCTGCAATCAACTTGTTAGTTTACAGTGAGATCCTCTTGGAGGCTTCTGCACAGAAAGGGGCCTTTGGCGCACGTATCAGCCTCTTGCCCAAACAAGAGAAAAGGAAGACAGAAAAAGTGCTGCTGTGGTACCTTTTATACAATTGTTTCTGGTTTCTAAGCCATTTCTCTGCTGTGTTTGTTCATTAAAGATCTGATTTAAGAAATATTGGATTGAGTGGATTTACTAGTCTCCTCCAAGGCTGATGGATCACAACCTGGCCACCTACTCTGCAGAACACTGCTAACAATAGAAGAAGAAGGAAAACCAAAGGTGCAATGTTGTGGCAGCTTGCATTACAGGATAACAAAGAGAGGAATACACAGTCTGCACAGCTTTACTGAAAACTACTAAAGCTACTGTTTCAATTACAATCTGGGCTAGATTAATGGTGTTTTGAATCATGTTTTTTTACAATTTGTTTTTTTCTGGCAGTTTGAGGTCCCACATTAGATTACATCACAATTCTTGTGCCAATAAACTAAACTGTGTGTGTATTTGAAAATGCTTTGTGTCTGGGGGGTCTGACAAAGAAGACTGAGTGACCAGTTTGCTTCATCACAGATATATTGGACTCTTAAGAATTCAGTGAAGGGTGGGCAGTGGGCTTTCATTTTCTGTTGTTGTGGTGGCAGTTTTCTGCACAACTGTTTTGAAACGTGTTGGCATAATTGTTATGGCAGGAATGTTTCCATTTTTGATGTGCTGAGGCTAGTATGTTTTTGATAAAAACTAGTGGAGGAATTTCCACTCACTGAAAGCCAGTACTTGCTTAACTTTCCTGAATGAAGTCAAAAGCTTACTCCAATATTGAATACCTGGCTGGATCAGGGTCTGAGTGTCCTCTACTCTGTTACACCTGTATGCCCTACTGTTACAGGTGACATAAAGAAGAAATCATAATTGCTCTGGCAAGATTCCAGCTGGCACTAGTAGCTGGCCTAAACAATCTCATGAATAAAAAGTTGTCTTATCTTGCAGCAGTGGTTAAGGAAGAGAGAGATGAGGGATGGAATAATACAGTACCATACCATCATGGTCACCTCTTCAGAAACAGCAAGGTCTGACACACGTTGAAACAGTCTCTTAAGCTTTATCACACAGGACATGTGGCTTAGAATTCAGAATTTTATTTTATATATTTGTCTTTTTGACTCTTTAGTGGGTTTTTGTTTAGATTGCTAAACCTTATATTCAGTGAGAGGGAAGGACTAGCTTTTAATCTCTTACTGTCAGTTGACAGAGCTGTTTGACAGTGTCTTTTTCTTTAATTCCCTTGGTGTGTGCAGGGAGTGGAATCACTTAAAAAGGACTATGCAATTTTTTCTGCAATGTGAGGTCTAGATGTTCTCTCCGATGATGCTGATCTTTGGATGTCAGCTGGAGATTGTAGTATGGAGACTGAACCACCAATGACCAAAGCATTGGTGCAATATGGGAGCAGAGAGTTTGAACCTCCAAGATTGTATTCAGAGGTCAATGGAAAGAGTTATAACTGGTCAGGAATCACTGTGACTCTATGGCAAATATGGCTATTATTTAATTAACTGTAAGCAAAATGGCTGGAATACATCCATGAACAAAAATTACCTGCATTGAGATCTGCATGCAGGCCATGTTCAGAGACTAAGGTTCCTAAATTAGCTTATTATAGTCTTCACCCCAGCCTACACTACTGAGACTTTGATGTAAGAGCAATCTAGGTCCCTCTGAAAACTTGAGTCACTTTCTCCATATCTTTTTATCACCTGTTAGGCGTAGGTGAAAATGACAGTGAACGGGTAGACTGCACCAGTGCAGAGCCCTGGGGGCTGTAGTATTGACATGATTTTATCAGCAACCTTATCTGGTAGAGAGTTCCTGAAAGTCTCTGCATTATGTGAAGTAATTAAGTTCTGCAGCAAAGAGATGCATGTTCTGTCTAAGTCTAAGAAAAAGAGGAAGAAAACCACATCTGAAATGCTTCACTGCATAGAATATTTCTCCTCATGCCTTCAAATCAACAGCTAACATAAAGAAAATGCAAGCATACTGGAAACATATTGTCATATAAGCTCCAGAATTTAACTTTATTTAGAGTTAACAAAGGTTTGTTTGGCCCACAACCTTTTGCGGAATGAAATACTAAAATTGGAAAAGTGCTAGCTTTGTTAAGTATTTTAACTGAAAAATGACACATAATGAGTCACGTCTTTACATATGAGTACTTTCTAGACCTAAATTTACTAGAGCTGCCTCATGACTGCCTCCCAGGGATTACTGACATGAGAAGAAGGGAGCTTTTGGGGCCTCTGATAAGAGTTGCGAATGGTCTCTCCCTGGCCAAACAAGGGGAGAGACAATTCTCAAACAGAAACACATCTCCTGCTATCCTGGCAGCAATCAGAATGAATGGATGTGGAAATCTCACCCAGGGCTGGTTTTCTATTTCTTTTTTTCACCTACTACCAGCATATCTTCCTGGGCTCTCTGAAACATCTGTTCATTGTATCCCCCAGAATTCCTGTTGTCATTGTGTTTTATACAGCTGCACAATGAAGGGAATCAAAGGAAAGATTTTGTGTGTGGACACAGTTTATTGAGAAATTCACAGGTAAATATGTTCCTTGAAATTTTGCAGAATCTATTGTATAAAGTGAGTAAGTAAAGTAAGTAAAATATCATTTTAGGAGTGATTTTTTCTGCATAGAGACAGTTACTTAGGATCCTGAACTGGAAAAATTATAATTCCAAAGAGGAAGGGGAAGGTATGTGATGATAACACAAATAAGAAAATGTCCCATGTTAAATGTATATGTACACATTGTGATCAAGAGTGAATAAGTCTTTCGTTTTATTAGGTTATATCCACTTTTTTTAGCAATTTCCTTAATATGTCAGAACGATTAATAAACCTTGCCAAAGTGTCTACTATTTGCTTAAGAGTGCCATTTTAATATAGCTCTTTGCCCACACGCATGTAAATTTGCATATAAGTGAATACACATAATTTTAAAATGCCAATGTTAGAAATAAATACAACTGTGGGATATCTAGCTGTCAGTTTGTGTCAGTCAAAAAAATGTAAAAAATACTTTTCTTTATGGAAAACGTCAACAAATGTACAGATGTTGAAAGTGACGCTTAAAATAGACGGCAGAGTTTTCTTATTCTTCACAATCAGTTTAAAAAAAAATGCCCTCAAAATGCCTTAACAAAATGCAGCTGCTCTTTGGAATTTGTAGCAATATATTGAAATATTTGAATTTGAATCTGGGTGGCATCACAAACATTTGTTTCCCATTGATTTCAACCTTTAAATGCAAAATCCTTTGAAAAAGCCTCCCATACCAAGGGTCTAAAGAATGGTTTGAAAGATGCAAATATCAAGCCAGAATCAAAACAAATTTGAGGAAGCAGATCACTGAAAGTAGAAATAAAAAGCATTACCATTGCAAGGCAGTTTAGCTATAGTCATATTTATCTGTGTATTTGCAAAGCTGGAGTTTGTACTGCATATGCTAATCCTGTGTAGGGCTTGATCTCTCAGTAAACTGGTAGTGGCATATCAATACACTCTGGACAGTAGACTGCTCTTGTTACTACAGTGTTCCCCACTGCCCACCAGAGCAGAGCAAACAGCCTTTTTACTAAACCCATCCACTCAGCACACCAGATATTACCACCCTGCTGATGATTGCCTGGTCAATTTGTCATTCTCCAGAGCTCCAAGGGAGGTGCAGCACTGACTGCAGGTAACACCTGAAGAACAGCACTAGGTTGCTTTCATTCTCCAACACAACACCCTTCCTGATTATTTTCTTTTCTTCAAAGAAAATTAGCTTCCAATTATTTCACAATTTGGACAGCTCTTGGGCCATGCCAAGGTAAAGGAAAGCTTGCCAGCAAAGTTTGTGATTCATCTCACTCTGCATCATCAGCTTATGAACCTGCTTTTTGTTTGACTGGAAGCTCTCTGGATTAGGCAGATGTGGTTTAGCAGCGCCTTGTACTAACAGCTCAGAGCCAGTAACTGACTTCATCTTCTAGCTTTGTTTCATCTTACTAAAGAACTAATTATTATTGTGCCACTGGTCTCTTGGGAACTGCACTTCTTGTGTTCAGTTTCCAAGAGTGGGTGAAAGAAGTTGAGGGGAAGAGAGAACAGCAAATAAGAGGATAAACAGTACCTGGCACTAACAGCTGAAGGTGCTGCTATTCTAAAGGGAAAAGCACAAAAGTTCTCCTGGCAGCAAGACCTAGTAGTGTTCACAAGATGTCTTTTTCTACTGTTATTGAATTAGCTACTCATCTGAACAAAACTCACTGCAGTTTACCAGTTTGTATCTTGCAATAGTAAAATGGTAAAGAGTAACTTTACATAACTGAGGAGTTCCTGTACCTTCACCTTCTATTTGTTTGGCATTAAACTTGCAGTATTACATTTCTAAATCAAATTGCTATAAAATCTCATCTGAATAGCAGCCTAGTACATGTTTTACAATGTTACCTAGTAATTAGCAACCACTATATCAAGCCTTTAAATTTCTGATTTATTCAGAAAATAATTCAGCATTGAGTAACTAATGAAAATCCTCTTTTAGGCTTGTTAAAATACAGCTATGGTTAATAACAAGATTGGTAAAAACCCTGTCAGAACCAGTGATGACTGTTCCCAGCCCTGCTAAAACACAAATGGCTCTGAGCAAAATGAAGCCCTTTACCCAGTTGCTGTAGCCAAAGCCATTTTCCCACTGTTGAATACCAAAATGTCACTATCATATAGGAAGCTGCCCCTTTGTACAGGTTGCATTTGACTTGTAGGACTACAGAACTGATAAGTCATTAACTATTTGCAGAAGCTCTGCCCTGCTATACTTACCAGGGATAGCCATCAGAGAGAATTCTGCCCTCTGAAAAGCAGAGATGTGTAGGCTGGCACTTGCTTTGGCATGCCCCTAAAAATGAGGAGCAGACTTGATTCTTGCTGTGCAAACATGTCAGTGACAGCATAAAATCTGAGTAAAATATTTATCTGCTAGGTTCAGTGTATGCTTGTCAGCATGAATTAAAAAAAGAAAAAGAACTTGTAGAAACATATCTGAAAGGAGGAGACATTTTGCCGACTCCTCATTCACCTGGAATATGCTGTCCTTTCACATCTGTCACTAGTTTAAAAAGTATTTCTTCTCATATTTGTCATCAAACTTTGGGACAAATCACATCCCTTCTCTTTTGTCATTGTAAGGAGGTAATAAATACTGATGTTTACCCGAATGAATATATTTGAATATTTTATTTCTTTGAATGGTGCAATAGACACAGCAAGTGCCTATGCTGGGCTGTTTAACAGTTCAGATCTAATGGCTATTTAAACTTTGGCTTTAGGAAGTCAGACATGGTAGGTCCAAATAAGTAGTTGCAAAGAAAGTACCCAACACTTCAAGGTTTTTATTAGGCAGGAGTGTCCACACTCTGCTTAGTTTTCATCTCAGCTGGAGAGTGTTTTTGAAGAGTTTACACATCATCCGAATATAAGTAGAAATTCACAGAGCTACAAAACAAGAAAAGACTGGGAGACACTGAACCAACTGGGCATGTACTGAGGCATCCATCTTCAGCACACAGCTGCCTCACAAGGCTTCATAAGGTAGCAAGCCAAAACAGAAAGAGGGAGCAAGAAGGGAGATTTGGATTAGCAGGTGTAGTTTTTTTGTATTGAAGCAGTCCATTTGGTCTACTTTTGGTGGCATTGACCTGCATCTGTTTTCATCTATGTATTCCCTTACAGGTACTTTTTTTTTTAGTTCAGACAGAAGATTACTGAAAGTATGATTTTAACATACTATTTTTCTTCCAGGCAATTTGAGTATTTGAATATTTTTGAGCCTTTATTAAAATGCAAACAAAAAGCAAAACTCTAGTAATTACATTAAATAATTATTATCATTATCACCACTGTCATAGGTGAATCAAAAGTATGCTAAAGCACGTCATTTTATTCAGCTTGTATCTTAACTCTCTCTCAATTCACATAGCATTTCATAGACATAATTACCTCTTGCTACCAACCTGAACTATTCTCCCCTCTTGCTCTCCAGACGTCTGGCTGCATTCCTCACTTTTTCTCTTCACCTTTATTCCGGCGGTTCCTGCAGCGCGGGCTGTCTGCAGCACTGGAGCTGCTGTCGGCACCGAGCGCTGTGATGGTGTGATGAGCACAGGGCAAAGTGCTGCGCCAGACACCTCCTGAGGATGCCACGCACTGTGCAGCCCGCACTGGAGGTGTGAAAGGTTTGGGATGATCCCCACTTGCTGTAAGCAAGCGCTTGTTTGGTATTCATCTATCTGAGACTTTCGTTTCACCCCCCTTTATTCCAGCGTAAGCCCCTGGTGCATGGAGCTCCTAGTGCAGGCTGCCACCTTGGACCAAACCTGGACACTGAGACATGTCCAGAGCAAACACTTCTTCTGGGAAGGGTTGGTTTTTTGTCCTAGATCTCTTCAGAGGTCAAAGAGATACACATATATTGTATTTCCCAGGAGCAGGCTGATGAGGTCAAGGGCTGCCTAACCTGCTGCTGTTGCAGCTTATGAATTTTTGTTTTGATACTCACTTGCCACCATTTCAATCCACTGAGCTATGCAGGGGGCAATATGAGGAATTACATTCTGTGTTAGAGACTTCAAAGGTACTACAGAGCTGATGCTATATAGGTATCCCAACATTCCCTGTCATTCTTCAGTCTGAAAGGCCAGCTGGGCTAATCCGAGCATATAGGCTTTGGATAAAAATCTCAAAAAAACCCCCCAAACAATTCAAAGCGTGGAAATTCTTAGAGTGTCTTTCTATTAGCACTATAGTGCTAATAGAATCTCTTTCATTGCCAGAAATAAGTTTTATGGGTACTTTCACCGTGTGCATACAGCCTTGTTTCCGACTTTAAAGAGGGAAGAGTGAATTAGGGGGGAAAAAAAAGAGCTGAAGCAGCCACTGTTAAGCAACTGTAGCTTCTTCAGGATTGTCTCTTTTCTCTGTGGCTGTCACACACAATTAATGTTTGTAAGTAAAATTAGGTCAGTATTTGTTACACTGTTTTGGAGTGAGGTGTTTGGTAATTGTCTGTTAGAAGTATGCATTTAAAATTAAAAAATCAATCAGTGAAGGTTATTACAGTTATAGCACAAGTCTGACAGACACGCCAAAGTACTTACAGATTGTAGTCCAAGTGGTCTCAACTTTTAAATATGCATATCACTTTTAGGTACTTCCTTGAAACAACATAGAATAGATTATCAGTGCTGCTGACTAACCCAAATGACATTTGTCAGTAATTTAAAAAATCATGTTTGTTAATTTGGCTCCGAAATTCTTGTGAGATCTTTAAAATTCAGTTTCCTATTTTGCAATTTAAAGGGACACTTACACTCCATAGAGTGTTGGAGAAATGAAGTAATTAACATAGTAATGTCTTGACAACCTCATAACTATAGAAAAAGGAGAGGAAATAAAAAAGTCAGCTCTTCTCAGTTCCTGTCCTGCTGGCTTGCAAGATTCAGATAAACCAATAATAAGCAGCAAAAAATTACACTTTTTTCTTTGAAAGTGAACAAAAATCATAAGTTGGAATAGAATTGTGAAGAGAGAGCTATTTTGGAAAATGAGGCAGGTTCATTCATTCATCAGTATGTGGCAAATGCAACCCTTTCTCTTGGAATTCACTGAGGGACACAAACTCTTATGTTATTTGGGTTTTTTCTATAGAAAAGTCAGAGACACAAAAGTATACAATAATATGAAATTAAGTTATGGAAATTTGCAGCAAATGGCTTCCCTGAAATAATATTTCTGCAGTAAATGGGGTTTTGTTTGTATTGGAAACTTTGTAGAGTTAAAACACAAAGACTCCACAGCTTCCTGTTCTGTAAGTTTCCCCTTTCCAACCAATAAACACAAAAGAAAAAAAAAAAACCACAGAGAGAAAATGAAGTCATAGAATCAGGGAAAAAATGGCTAAAATCTAATTCTCCTGCTTTCCACTCTGCTTTGAGCCAGCTTCACTCAATTTACCTGCCTGGAATTGTGTATACTTTAGGGGAGGTGAAAAGCATGGCCTCATTGCTTTGAACAGGCTATGCAATGACCATTTTACAGTTTAGGCTCCTTCTCTTAACATATGCAATCTGGTATTTCCTTTCTATCCATTATGATGTTGTATATTAGGGAGTAATGAGAAAGACACAGACCTCACAGTCTGGCTTTCTGTTTTGATTTGAGTTCATTCAACAAGGCTTTGTTTTCTCTCCATGGCTTTTCCTGCCTCCTTGGCTGGTTCTGTACTGTGTTCAAAGCACAGACCATGCTTCATTTAGCAGCGACCTTGATCTGCAGTTGTCAGAGCAGGCACACTCTGCCTGGTGTCTGATGTGTCCCTATTTTGTTGTTTTTCTCTGTTGTCTAAATATTATGACAGCAGAAGTCTTCCTACAATTGTGGATGCCTACAGCCAAGCTTCAAGTTTTCGGCAGGTAGTAATATGGAACATGCTTTTGTCTTAGCCTGGCTGCATGGCCAAACATCACGAGGCCACTGGCTGGTGATCAGAGAGGCTGCAGAGAGCTGGTGAGTAGCCAGCGGGGAGCTGGGTGAACGCAGCACTGCCAGTTCTTGTAGGCTAGTCCAGAGTCACTGAAGCATACCTGTAACCTGGGACCAGTACCTGGAAAATATAACATGACAGTGCTATGGGGAGAATCAAGAATAGATGGAAGAAAGAAGTGAGGCCAATACACATCTTTCAGGATCAGACAGATTGCTTTACAAGCTGATTTCTCAATAAAAATGTCTGGATAGCTATTTCTTACCAAAGATGGATACTAGTTTTAATACCACTCCCAAAGTTAGGCTGCAGATATTAGGCAGGCTTTCCTTGTGACCCTGTCTCCAGCACAGCCCAGGGCTGTAGCACAGGGGGAGGGGACAGGTTTTCCTGCAGTTAAATGCTTGCAAGTGCTGTTGAAGCTGCTGGCAGTTGCTCATGTGAACGAGCAGACAACAATGAGCTAAAACCATGAGTTGAAATCTCCACGGTTCTCCACACAGAGGATCTGTGGCAAGGTTTCCCAAAGGTTGATGTTTCACATCATTTCACATTCATCATTTGTACCCCCTGTTATTCACAGTAGCCACCAACTCGATAAGACATTGACATAGCTGTTCTGAGTCACACTACAGCCTGCAGTTGCACACAGAACTTCCTTTTCCCTTTCCCAGTAAATGATATACATGCTGTTATGCCCAAAAACCCAGCAATTACTGCTCATCCCAAGGAAAGTTATACCACTGAATTGAAGATATAATAACCTTTACCGCTTAGTCTGCCTTCACTCTGCTGGCCTGTCTTCCAGGCTAAAGATGGTGATATCATCCTCCATTGTGTTGGATGACTCCCATTCCTCTGGTATTCAATTTCAGCTTTATTTCTACTTCCAGAACTGATAAGTGAAATTCCACTCCTTACATCCAATCCAAAAATTTCCTGGAAGCTCTCTGTCTGAGCTGAGTCTCATGGTAACTTTACAGCCTGAACAGCCTTCCTGGTCTCCACAGAGATGTTATAAAAGGATTGAGGCCTTACTCTGCTTCAAAAGCAAACCGCTCTACTTCTGAAAATTTTTTTGGTGAGAACAAGTGTTGAGGAGAAGGAGAAGAGAAGGAAATGATGACTTTCTTTCAGGCAGTAGACTTCTGAATTGCTTACCAAAAACTGACTGCAGAAGCAACATTTCTTTTTATGTGTGTTTGTTACATTTCTGATTTATAAGCAGCACTTGCTTGAGGCTGTTATGTTGTACAACCAAATAGCTATCATGTATTTTTAGAAAAGGAAGAAATCCTGAATAAGGAAACAGGTGATGATGAGGTCATCCACCAAGATCTGTACAAGGTCAATTGGAAGAAAAGAACCTGTGTTACTATCTGAGGAGCAAAGCCTTGTCTACAATTAGAAGGGCTGCTAATTCCTCTTGGAAGGATCCCAGAGGTGGGACAGTGACTGAAATTTCCAGAAACAATTGCATGTTGTGCTATCTGCTCTGCAATTACTGGTGTTTCTGAAGAACTGGCTTTCTTAGTGGGGTGTTGTACAGTTTGTTGTGGTTTTGACCACTTCATTTCTCTTAATAACGAACAAAAAATAATAAAAACAGTAAAAGAAAAACACCTGTGCATATAGATTTTATTTAGCAGCCAGCAAGAAACATAAAGACCTATTTACACATATATAACACTCAAAGAGTCAAAACCCATAATGGCCCACCTTCAAATTTCTTATTTTTTGTAGATTATGCAAAATTATATATGCTTATCTTACATTTTCTCCCCCAAAAGAGAGTTCAAAAAAGGCTTCTCTTGTGTAACCCATAGGCACTGCTAGGAAATACTTTTCACAAAAAACATTTTCTTGAGATTCCATAAGATTAAGAGAACATAAATTCATTAATGGAGAGGAAATACTAGAGTAAAACAAGAGGTGTTTTGTGCAAAGTTTTAAAAGCCATTATTCCTTAATTCTTTGTAGTTTCTTACTCTTACAGCTAGTTCAAAAAATGTGAAAAAGATCACAGAGTTAAAAAAATGAGTTACTGGGGCATATGTTCCAGGCCATAAACCATCATCTTATCTTTGTATCTTCTCTGTAAAATCTGAAAGTGTTGCTGTGACCCAGACAGATGGCCTGGTGCTATCAGAAGAGGCTACTTCTTTTCAAATACCCTGCCTATATCTTTTGATGGAAAGAAAGGACTGACTAAAAACTGAATAGAATTTGAACTGACATGAGCCAGGTTTTTTACAATATATGCAAGATGCACACAGAGGAAGCTGAAATACTTGTTTAGCAGTGAAATGAATAGAGTACAGAAGCTTGTCTAACAGTTCTTGTTAAAATTAGTAATTATTTTTCCTAGTTTATTCTTCATACTGGAACCAATTCAACAGGTGCAAAATCTTGGGCATATTTAAGAAAACAACCAAGGAAGTGTCATGAGAATTTCAGCTTGAATATATTAACTTTTGTAATCTTAGTATGATGTATTAATTTTATTTTTAACTTCAGTTTTAATTTTTAATTTTATTTTCATTTAGTTTTGTTATACATAAGGCTTAAGGAAAAACCTTTTGAATTCCTATCCCATAGACAGCTAGCTCCCTATGGATACTTAAATTGTGCTGGGTATTATTGCAAAATCAAACTGCTTGGTCAGCCAGAATATTGCATTAGCATGGTAGTGACTGAAAGATAGAAAATACACATTTAAACACTGATTCAGATTATTAGGCATATTTTATGCACTATCATTTCTTTGTATGTAAAATAATTCACCTAAAAATGTATACCAGGAGCAGGATTTGGAGTTGAAGTCCCACTGAGAGATTTTCAAAAGCATAAAAATGTGGCAACCTCAGAGTCAGCTATGGGAAACAATGGGAAATTAAAGGAATAGAAGCAAATCTTGCAGAATATGCCATAGACAGCAGTCTGCCAGCAAGGGAGAGCACAGGTGGCATGGAAAGCACCTTTCCATTTTGGTTTTCATTGAAGAGAATATAAGTACAATAAGATGCATGCAAACTTTGGGCTACCAACAAGACTCTTCAAAGATTATATTTTAAATAGTTAGAGGATGTTTATTCCACAGCAGAGATGGAGGGAGCCTTCCTGGTATTGCAGTCAGAGCATTCACCTCAGCGCTAACAGCAGCAGATCAGGGAGGTGAATATAAGGCAATTGCTCCAATCAGTGTTCTCTCTCCAGTCTGTATGAATTACTATTAATAAAACATGAAATGCCTTCAAGAATAGTATAGCCAAGAGCCTAGTGTCAAGTTGAAGCTTGTTCATTCTCATAAAAACAGCTGATTTAGAAGAAATGGCATTTTCTAGCGAGAACATATTACAGAAGACCTCTCAGTCAGTTTTGTTTTAAACACAACACAGACTGTGAAAATGGAACAAGAAATATCTTAACAGAAGAATGAAAACCAAAATGTCTCTTTCCAAGGCCAACCTTAATGGGTGTAATTCGACTGATATCACCACTTTCAGATTAGATCTGCAGAACTGAAGAGTTGCATTCCATAAAAAAAAACCAAAACAGACAGTAAAAGCCCCTTTGATTTCCATCACCTCTTATATTAATGTTTTCCTTTGAGCACATCTCTTCAGCTTTGTCCCTCGATTTCTCTGTTTCTTCTTTTACTCTTTTCTGTCTGTAGTTTCTGTCTACAGAATGATCTTATTTTTTAATGAGAACTTTGTTACTCCATGTAGTGCTTAACTCAGTAACCCAGATTTCATCGCTAGCAACAAATAAGAAATATATATATATGTGTCTTGGCAATGTTCTCTGTCTGGGCAGACACTGTAAGGATGGAACAAGATTGAATGCATTTGCTGCTTCTTGCCCTTAACTTGTAGTTCGCTGTTAGTTCTGTTCTCTGCCAGTGCTCTACCTCCTCCTCTATCTTCTAAGACTTCTTACTTATCATCACGGTAAATACTGCTGACTTTGTGATTAAAATCTGGCAGAGACATGCAAAGACATGTTGATTTTATCTAAGTCAGGAAAAATGACAGGGAGCACCAAGTCATGAGAAACAAGGACCCATCAAGGACTTAACCCACACAGCTGGCCTGAGGTCGAACACGCTCAGAGATCAAAAGTAGACGAGGAATCTGCCTGTTGGCATAAGAACAGGCCCAGATGCTTGGATCAAAACAGAAGGGGCACCATGGGTTGAAGCAGTCTATGTGGAGACGGGTTATAGTAAGCTATTCAGAAAAAAGCTAAGATTTCGATTTCTGCTTGGTATGAATCAGACAAAAATGCTGTCGGAAGAGATCTGGAATCCTACAACTTGCTTTGATTCTTGTTTTTTTTGTCATGTGGATACTTCTTAGCTGTCAAGCATAATTTAACTTCCCCCTAGGAGGCAGATTCTATTTTATCAAAACCAGCTAACCTTTTTTGTAATTTTTGCACAATGCACAAAATCATGCAATGATGTCAGCTGAACCATTTTTGAAGAGTTGGAGAAGCTATGCAAAAGTAAGTCAGTGCGTTTCTTTTTTATTATACAATCTTCTGTTAGTTTTACTCATGAATTTCAGCCCCAGAAGTGCCAAATCCTAACCTCATCTAGAATCACATAATTCACATGAAGTCAATAGTAACAGTTTAACTTTAGAGCCCTGTTCATTTTGTCAGAAAATCAGTTTCCAGATTTATGATTTACATAGTTTTCTTGTTTCAGTGCCTTCTTATGAAAGCATTAGATTCACATTGCACTTCAAAGAAGAAACATAATGTAATCATGACTCTGTATCTTCCACTGTCTCCGAAAATGTAAAAAGAGTCTGGACAGTATAAGACACTTTTTCACAGGCAATTATAAAACATGTGTTTAGCAAGTTTGGACTTGCATGCTCTGTGCAGTAAAACTTGGTAATGTGCTTAAAATGTGTAGGAGTGTGCCTTTATTGTCAGTCTCTGTATATGTTTGGGGGGTGCTAATGCTAGGTTGGGGTCAGAAGTGGAGAAGCTTCCTCCCACCTACTTGTCTTTACAGTTCTCTGGGGACATGGAGCTGCTGAGGGGCCTAAACTGTATGGAACAAATGCTTTACTCATTATAGGTTTGGCAGGGAATATGCTGGAGATTTGCAGGTTTTGGCCATGGAGTTGCAAGTGACATCCAGATACTAACTTGAGCAGTACGCTTCATTATTCTTCAATAAGAAGTTATTTATGTCAAAAGTATCCAAGACATGAAGAAAACCACTTTTTTTTCTACATGCTGTCAAATTGAGTCTGATCCTAATGACACAAAAATACACAAGTATTATATCCATTCCCTCACATCCATATGGAGAGATTAGTCACTCTGCTGGTCTTAATGCTTACCTAGCACCAAAAGCTGTGAGGCTTGTGACACCAGCTCTACGAGTGCCTCAGGCTGATAGCCATCTCCTTCTTCTCTCCTCACAGACCATCACAGCAACCTCTGAGCTCTACATACACTCCCCAGGGGACTAAACAGAGCTTGGTTCCACTTTGTCTGTTGAAGAGAGAAATCCGAACTAAGCTTCCAGTTCCCTGCAGAACACCTGGTGTATTGAGGATGGAAAACCTGTTTTGTGAAAGGCCATTGGATTTCAAAATTTCTTTTTGGTTCCAGTTTGGAACAGATGCTTTAAAATTTGAAATTCGTCATGTGGTCGAGGTGAGGGAAGCCAAAAAAAATAAATAAAAGATAGTTTCCATTACAATGTGCAATATGGGTAATTACCTCTACCTCCTACTTAGGCTAAAAGGTGTTTAACGTCAAACATTTCATTCTGTAACTGTAGAGCATTCATTTTGATATTTGTCAGGACCCATTTCTGTTTTAGTGAAAGAAATTAAGGTTGGAGTTGTTATGATTACAGGATGCAGTTCTCTTGTGCCAAATGGCTCCATCAAAGCTTTCTCAATGAGTTCTGGTTATATCACTTGGTATCCTTCTTTTTGCCCTAGGCAGGAGGTAATAAACTGTGTCTCAGCCTAACACAACGATGAAAGGATGCAAAATCCCCATAAAGCTCCTTCAGAGTTATTATAGGAGTAACAGAAAAGAGAACATACCTCTGCTCTTCACCCAAATGAGTGAAAAGGTCTCCCAATTTGGAGAAGAGACAGACAACTGGTTCTGTTGTCTCTTTGAAGTGCCATAAATAGAGCTGATCTGCTATGAAAAAATAAGTGTTCTGAATCTAGTTAAAAATCACATCAGCTTCTTTCTGTGGAATCCAGAAAAGCATTTTTTGACATAGCATTAAAAATACTTCATTGGTTTTCTCTGAAAGTAGCACCAACCATTACTCAAAGGCTCTCTCCAGTGCAAATAAAGGCTTTTTGCTATTGTTACCATTAATTTCTAGAGCTACAATAAAAACTTGCAAGATGCTTATTTTCAAGATGAACTGAAATGACTCCTAGAGGATTTAATTGGTGACAACTTACGCTGCAAATGCATACTTGAAACAGTGTTTATAAATATCCCACTTAATGGAAAAAAAAGTTCTGAGTGGAGATAGAGATTTGTCTGGAAAAAAACAAAAAAAGCTATCTGCCAGCAAGTATACAGATTCCCACTACAACTGCAATATGTGTCTTTCTGTGTTAAAAATCATATTTTAAAGATAATTAAAATATTATAAATCACTACTCAAAATGGTTTGCTCCAGAGGTAGCCTTCTAAGTCAACTGCTACTGAAGCTGCTTTAAACTTATTTCTTAAAGGCACTGATTTTTTCTCCTAATAAAAGGACAAAGCCAATGCCTGGGGTGAAGATATCATCAAAAAAGTACTTGCAGGTGATCCAAAAACTGTCTGATAAGACTTCAGTGGAGAAATTTTAACTTTCTCACACATTTACAATTTCCTATTTGGAGTATGCCCCCACAGGAATTTCATTTCATTCTAGCTTTATTTACTTCTTATTCTAGGTTTATTTACTTCTAGCTTTGTCATATATGTATATATATAGCTGTACATACATATGCATATTTCCCAATGAAAGGGAAGCTAGCACTAACAGAAACCTATCTGCAACATCTGTCAGCAAATTTATCAAGAGTTAACTACAACTGAATACCAATAGGGGATGAAAAATTCCCTCATGGCAAGCAGCATTTTTGCAGGACATTTGATAAGCAATATTATGCACTATAAACTACAGTCGAACAGAAACAATCGGTTTGATGACATATACCACATCTGGATCATAGGCAACATGACAGTGTTTTTGCCTTGAGCCATAGCCATGTCAGTTTTAATGTGACATTTAGCATATTTAACCATGAACATATGACACATCTTGCAAAATCCTTATTGTCTAAATAGCTTATTTTTACATGCATAATTGTCAACAACAGTAAATAAAATTCAGTGTGAAGTGACATTTCATAAGACCTTATCAGTTTTGTCCTGTGGCATTAGTCTAGCCTATGCTACAGAACATGAGGCATATCCTGGATGGTTTTTCTTAAAGTCCTGCACATTGACATTATCTTTAGTATTCAATGCTAACTGTAACAAGGAATGTGAACTTTTCCTGAAATCTCTGTCCTTTCTTTTCCTTTGTATTTTCCAGTCCTTTGGACAGCAAGTTACTGTATAAAATCCCTGTGACTGCCCTAACTTAAGGCCAAGAGCAGGGAGTTGTGACTTGGAAGATTCAGTAACTGTGTACAACATCACTGCAGTGTGCAGGAATAGCTGGACAACATATCTAGTGATGTTTAAACCACTGACTCTAGAGTCAACAATCTGATATGAGGCAACTTTTAATTTGATTAATTCATTACATTTAGGGACTCAACTTGGTTCTCTGAAGAGAATAGAAAATGTTGATTTCTTCAGTTTGTAGTGACATTGGTTGTAAAGTTAGAAAAAAACATGAAGCTTCCATGGTATCAAACTTCAAACTGTGTCAATAAAAGATGTAATTGCCGTGTATTTGGCTTTAGCATTCTGATATTCCTGTTTGTTATCAGTCTTCCTTGTTTGTTCAGGATATACTAGTCCATAGAAAATCACACCATATAATTATCTTGCAAAATAATAGTATGAGATCATCAACTCCAGATGCTGGGAAGATTTAGACCTTGATTCTGATATAAAGTTAAAAGCAGCCTATATTTAGTTTCAGTGTTTGTCTTGGTAGGATTCTAACATCAATCTTCAGCCTTGGAACATCCAGTGGACATGGGTGATTCCTCCTCTACAAAGTTCTGTGACTAAAAGTCCTATAATATTTTATAAAAAATTAATTTTGCCAATTCTATTTGTTTGTACAGCCTCCATAAGTAAACATGTCCTGTCCTTACATGTGTAGTGTTATAGACATATTGTCTACTAGACATAGAAATATTGTCCACTCACACACATACATTTTACTATATATATATATATATTTATATGTATATGCATATACCTAAGATCAGAAACCATTATTTATTTCAAACTGTATGAGCTAAAAGTCAGCCAAGTTAACATTCAAAATCAAGAAAGATTATGAAATTGCATGAGAGATACACATTGGGTTCGGTTTCTAACAAAATTTTGAGCACTGATGTGCAGCTTTCAGAACATTTTAGGATGGGCCATTTGACATATGTCATCTCTGTGACTCTTACAGTTTAATTATGCTTTTTAGGAAGACTGATACTTTTGGCAACAATCATGATAACTGAAAGTACAAATACTTATTTCTACAGAGTGTACTGGTATTCAGGACCTGGTGAAGGAGGAGGAATGAGCCCTCCTCAATTCTCACTAAGGCGAGGTATATTTCTCTTAGAAAGACAAGTGGTTAGGCTAGCAAAGAATGTAGTGATAGAGGTTCAGAGGTCTACTGTGGAGGTCGTGAGGCCAATCACTTCCACTGTAAGCACCCCTTGGAGGGAAGCTTCCTAAGCTCATCTCTGCACATAGGGTGAGAGAAGTGCACCTCTCCCAGGAACCTCTGCTCTGTTATTCAGATGTACCCCAGTTCAGTTTTTTGATTGGTTCAGTGGACCCTGCCCCTTTTCTCCCTTGTATGGACCCATCTCCAGATCCTTCTCCTCTCCCTGACCCTCCATTGGACCTAACCCTGTAGTCCCTCCTTTGGTGTCCCTTCATTGGTCCCTTGGCCCTCCCATCACCTTTGTACCGCCCTTATGCTGTCCCCTGACTGGACCCTGACCCGCTCTCCACCCCTGTATTTAATCCGGGGTACAGCTCTCCTCGCCTGTCTTATCCCCTGGACCCTTTGTGTGGCTGTTGGCTATAAACCCTCCCTGCGGAACCCAAGATAAGCCCTCTCCCTCGTCCTTTATCGCAGACGATATCTTCAAGATCCCACGTGTGAGAGGGTGTGCGAGAGTGTGCTGGGGAAGTGGCCCCTGAAGCTGTTCCTGACGTGGGCTGGGGACGCTTTCAGAAGGTCGCGGCTCTGACCACCTTGCCCCCGCCGCGACAATCTACCTCTTCTTAACCAAAAACATACTTGGTTATATTGGTTGAATTTTATGTAAACTAAGGAGGTATAAAAGGGGGGAATGTATGTGTACACTTCTTTGACAGAGCTGTTATTGCAATGTACGCCCACCTTTTACTCTGATGCAGACACCAACAAAACCAAATGGATAGCAACAACAGAATATCTCATCATCCTTATGCCTGTGGTGTTGTCTGATTAAAAATGAGGTGCTACTATGCAGACTTTATTCTTAAGGAAACTAAAACTCTGACCTGTTCGTATATGATAGGATAACAGGATAACATGCATTGCAGTAAGAGTAGCAGCTGATGAAGGTGTTAACATACTGATATTGTCAAGATTGTCTCTGGGTCATTCTTTGTGCTGTTTGGAACTTCTTCATCTTGCTAGAAATCCACTGGTTGAAATACCTTAAACACACATTATTTCATCCAGGATTATTTATCTGATATCCTGCCAAAACTTCATCTGCTGTTACAGAAACTTATTTTTTCATTTAGTCACAGGAAGTTTTGTTACATTTCTTCCACTATGTGAATTATGAGATCTTATCACCAATGACCAACTGATGACCCTTTCGTTCACAGACTTTGGTTTGCTCTTTTCTGTTCCTCTTCTTTAGATCGGCAATGCCTCTGGAGTCTAGTTTCACAAAGAAGAAAACAAAAGTGGTAACTATGAGTTATTAACATTTTAATATCTCCTTTCTGCCTTCTCCTCAAGCTTGTTTATGTACATGAAATGGATTAGGAATTTGTTGTCTGGTCACAGAGGGTAGTGGTCAATGGCTTAGCGTGTCAGTGGTCATCAGTGATGCCCCTCAAGGGTCTGTATTGGGACCAATGTAACTAAAAATCCTCATTAATGAGGATTAAATCAGCAAATTTGCAGATAACACCAAGCTGAGTGGTGCTGTTGACACACCTGAAGGATGGGATGCCATCCAGACAGGCTCGAGAAATGGGCACATGGGAATTTCCTGTGGCTTAATAAGACCAAATGCAAGGTGCTGCATCTGGATTGGGGCAACCCCTTGTATCTATCCAGACTGAAAGATGAATGGATGAAGAGCAACCCTGCTGAGAAGGACTTGGTGGTGCTGGTGGATGAGAAGCTGAACGTGACTCACTAATGTGCACTCACAGCCCAGAAAAACAGTTATGTCCTGGTCTGCATCTAAAAAAGCATGGCCAACAGGGCCAGGGAGGGGACTCTGCCCCTCTGCTCCGGTCTGGTGCACTGCATCCAGCTCTGGGGTCCCCAGCACAGGAAGGACATTGACCTGTTGGAGCGAGTCCAGAGGAGGACCACCGAGTTCATGTGAGGTAGGGAGCACCTCTGCTATAAGGCCTAGAGAACTGGGATTGTTCAGCCTGGGAAAGAGAAGGCTTTGGGATACCCTAATTGTGACCTTCCAGTACCTGAAGGGAACTCACAAGAAAGATGGGGTAAGACTATTTATGAGAGCATGTAGTGACAAGACAAGTGGGAATGGCTTCAAACTGAAAGAGAGCAGGTTTAGATTAGATATGAGAAAGAAATTCTGTAACCTGCATCTTTCTACAATAAAAAAACTTCTAGCTTGACCAGTAGTTCTGGGCTTTTTGAAGGAGCAAACCTAAAATGTGGCAACAGTGCTGTGAAGAGGCAAGCCTTGATGATCGTAACAGCATACTCTCACCTGGTGAAAAGGGATTTTTTGGGTAGAATACAGAGAAGAAAATAATTCTGTTAAATAAGTATATTTTGTTAGTTATTCTTGAACTAGATGACTAGATAACTGTGGTGCACTTCAGTGATGCAAGCAGGTTGGTACTGTATAAACATTATTGCTTAAAAAGTACCTCGTACATTTTACAATTATAAAGTATTCTGGAGTTTGATTTACTTCTTTTAGTTTATTAATGAAGTACATAGTTAAGTTTTGAATAATAAAACAGCAGAAGTTTCCGAGGCACAACTTTGTGCTAAAACCAAACTTAAATAAAAAGAATTGAGATTATATCGTTTGATGTCTGTAACATGTTTGTGTTAAGACAACCAACAATGGAAAATGAGATCTACCTGATATAACAGAATAATAAAAAAAAGCAGGCTTTAATCTTTTACACAAGAATTTACAAGTTTCCAAGCTATCATCTAAAAACAAATTTTTTTTTTAGTTCCATGATATATATTACCTATAAATATGAAATCTGATGCCTCGTTTAATAATAGGGATTGCTGGGAAAAATTGCTTCTCGTAACAACTAAGAGCAGTAGTAGATATTAAATCTACTATATCTAAGTAGATATTAAAGACTATATATGCTGCAAACTCTTTCTGTTTTCTTCATTGAGATTTCATGGATGTTGCTTTGGTGAAGATTTCATGATAAAATTGTGAACTTTTTCAATGTGCTAAGAGACATCTGTGAGTTCATCAGGACTTTACAAGATATCTTCTAAAGCAAGAGGGAGATCCAGCCATGAATGGTTAGCAAAATAAAGTTGGGATAACTGATTCCTCCAAACATATATATATTTAATAAAAAAGAGGAGAATTGAAAATTTTTGACTAGACCGAAAGGTCATAAACTGACAAAGTCAGATATTATCAAAAAGGATAAAAAGGATTTAGACCTATTGCAAGAATAAAAACTGATGGACTAAAAGGAGAATCAAAGGGACATGCTTATATAGCAGAAGAGACACATTTAGCTGCTGGACCATTTGGAATGGAGAAAAAAGAAATGTAAGCAAAGTAATGCACTGTGATTTGAAACTGAGCTTCTAGGAGGACAGCAGATACTCAGGAGCACAATTAACCACAGGAGTGACTAACAACATGGAGTTTGTTCCTAGATTATTGTGCAGTCCCTCTTTCAGCGCTGGGGTTGCCTCCAGCTCACAGTCAGTCAGAGTCTAACCCAGCAGAAAAAGAGTTTTAAAGTTGCTATCTGAAGAAAGGAAATTTTGGCTCACTGAACTTTCCCTCCCCACCGCACTCTGCTTCAGTCCTCCAGGTTTACAGTGAGGATAATCATGTTTGCAAAATAGCATAAATAAAAGGACAGAAATGGTACTTGTTGAGGGCTGCTGCTGCAGTATATAGCAAAATGCCCACAAGGAAACATTTGTCTTTCTTTGAATTGTAGATATTGTTTCTGTCTTAGTTTACAAGAATGTTTAAGGATTTTATTATACATCCTTTATTTCCTAATTCTTGACTAATGATAGAACTTAAACTTATTAATAACTTATCTAAACTTCCATTATTAAAGTGTTTCAGGTATGTTCCCTAATTTGTCCTGCTTACCACAAACATTTGTTTTTCCTTCTGTAACTATTTGTTCATGAAAGAACCAATAAAGTAATTTGCTTTTTAGAGTTAGCTTACTTTATTACATCATCCTTGTGTGTTTAATGTCTCTTTCTATAATTATATTAATTAATTTTAAACTGTTGATCTTATCAAGATAAAACAAATTGACATAAACAGTCAAGCAGCAGATTTCAAACCTGGGATTAATTTAATGTAAATTTCAGGTTTGAGGTATTTTTTCACCTTTGCTTAGCCTTAGGTTGTTGTATTTCAATTTGTAAATCATTCTTTGCAGGTCACTTTTTAATATCGCAGTCTTTTAGAAAAGTACTGATAGATTGTTTAAATATTTATGCAGTTATAAACTGAGAGAGGTTAATAATATTTTATCATAGATTTTCTTTTCATTGAATATTAAGACTTGCTGAAAAATTGGTTTTTTACTGGAAAGACTTTTTGACAAAAATGTTTTCTGTAAGACCTGATGGAAATACATTTTATGGGATAAAATGATCTTAAGGGAAATATTCTCAAGGGCAAGGAGCAACCTGACTAGTTTTAATAATGAAACAGCTTTGTCAAAATAGAGATTTGGACTTGGAGGAAAGTATAGTTGATAATTTTCAACTTATTTAAATTGTTGAAGTTATAACTAAGTGTAAAGTATCTACGAGCATATTTTGTTGCTTTCTCACATTAGTAATTTTCTCCAGTAACCATCACGTTTTGTTGCAACATGTCCATAACTTCTCATTTTTACTTATAGGCATTATGAAGAATACACTCATGAGGTCAATTTCCGGTTAAAACGACAAAAGGAATATCTTTCAATGTACCTACCACATATTAGTCACTGAGTGCATAAAACCGTGCAAGCCCACGCTCTGACATTAGCAAAGAATGAGGAAATTAAATTTCAAGAAAATTCCCAGACCTTAGTATAAAAAAACATTCATGTCTTTGTTTGATTCCTGTAATCTCCCCACATTGTTCCTTGCTGAAAATCACACCACAAGATTTCTTACTCTCCAGCTGCTCTGGCACCACATCTCTCTGCCTCTGAGGTCTACCTCGTGGACTTACTAGTTTTTACTACATGAAACTCCCTTCCCAACTTACTCGACTTTAGGAAGTGTCTAATTGCCCTAATTTCCTACTTTCCCATTTTTTGTCATCTTTCTTCTACTGCAAAAAACGTATTGTAACCTGCCAAGGATAACCCAGAGCAAAGAAAGTGTTAGTAAACAAGTCAGCATAAATAAATTGCCCCAGGCTGTTTGCAGACAGGCAGCACAGCAAGCACAAACACTGCAGTGGGTGAGAGGGGCAGTGATGCCCTGCTCCAAGCCTCCGGCTTCATCCCACAGCACAGTGCCCCCAGCCCAAACCTCCCAGACTGAACTACCCAAGAGATGCTGCTGGCTCCTACAATCAGGGACTTTGTGGACATCAGAGTGCAGTAGCTGCACATCATCTCTGACTCCTGGAAACATACCACAAAAGGAAGCTGTTTGACAAAAAGGGGGTTTAATCAGTTTTAAATTAATATGAATTCTTTACAAATGGAAAGTCTTATTCAGACTGATGCAATCTTCCTCATTATGTAAGAGTGCATCCCTGCCCACCTTGGGATGTTATTTTGTCTGCTCTGTCCCTCAGTATAACCTGATATTTGTGAAGATAATAGAGAAATCAGACAACATTCTGTGCTCAAAGATCTACATGCATGTATATAAATATACGCATGCACTTTTTATGCCTAGAACTACAAAAGTATGGCATATTTCATACATTTACTTTACAACAAGATTGGGGTTATTTTCTCTGCTTTCTGATATTTCTTGCCTTTACTTGAGTTAAATGCAAAATAATTGTGGTTCTGTGTATTTTACATCCTTCTCCATCACTTATGTTTGCACTCATGCAATGTAGCCATCACAATTCTGGCTGATAATTCAGCCTATTTAACCTTTGTTTCAGTTTTTTAGCTTTCCTGGGGACAACATCAAAGAAATTAATTTTGTTATTTCATTTGTATAATTGAATTTGTCCGTAGTGTAGTTGAACAAGAATCCAAACTTGAGTAGGGAGGACTAACCTATGCTTGCAGATTTAGTGTTAGAATTTTTTTTGGACCACAGTTTAATTTTATGTCAAGACTACTGGGTAAAGGTGGTGTTCTTTATCCCCCTAAGCAATCTGTGCCTAGTGCTTCCTCTCAGCCAACTGACTGTGGTATTGACTCACACTGCCGCTCTCCTGTGCTACTTCACCCGCCACCTCTGGGCTGAAGCCTCAAGTTTTCATGATCTTTTCTTTCATGGCTCTTTGAGGTGCTGCAGCATGTGCAAAGGCAATGAAGCTGGTGAAGGCTCTGGAGCACGAGTCTGACAGGAAGCGTCTTAGGCTCAGGGGAGACTTTATCACTTTCCACAACTGCCTGAAAAGAGGTTGTAGAGAGGTGGGGGTTGGTCTCTTCTTCCAGGTAAGAAGTGACAGGACAAGAGGAAGAGGTCTCATGATGCACATCATGGTGTGGTTTATATTGGATATCTGGAAAATTTCTTCACAGGAAGGGTTATCAGGCACTGGCGCAAACTGCCCAGGGGAAGTGGTAGAGTTGCCATTCCTGGAGATATTTGAAGATGTGTATATGTGGCACATTGGCAGTGCTGGCTTAATTATCAATGACTCAATTATCTTAGAGGTCCTTTCCAGCCTAAATGATTCTATGATTCTGTGGTCTTCAAATATTCATATGGTTTTAGAAAGCAAAAATAATTGTTTCACATTAGATATGTTAGAACACATTCCTAGACTGACAGCCGTTAGATTTGAAATGGAGTATCTTGGATCATTGATGGCAAACCTTTTCAGCATCCCTTGCCAAATTTTCTTTAAAAAGCTCTGTAGCTCCCTGCCGGTAATGCCCACCCAAATCTGTCTGTGCAAAACCTGGCATCGGTACAAACACTTCGTGATCATTGGCTTAGACAATGGAAAAGCCCTTTGTAATTTGAGCTGCCTGTTGAATGTGTGTGCTATACAGTACTGCTAGCCAGGCTGCCATCATCCTTCTAAAGGTTTATTTTTCTTTCTAAAATGCTACACTAACACAAAAAATTTAACTCAAAAGAAATATATGATGTCTACTGCTTTCATTTTTCTGTTTGTAGAGGATAAAAAAGCTCTTAAACTCCACAAATCAGATCACTATTCTCTACGTCCAATCTTCAGCCCAACAGTATCACTTTTCACTTGTTTCAGAAGAATATAGATAAAATTGTACAGGAGCTTGTATGGAATAATTTCCCATTCATGTAAATTTCTTTCTGACTCCTATTAGTCTGAGATCATTTTATGCCTTTAAGCATGATAGTTCTTAAGTATTCCAAAATTACTTTTTCAGTTGACACTCATCCTTAATGAGAACAAGCATTGGCTTAGAAGTTTTAATTTGCAGACAGTATTGCAAAAGACACTTCAATGGGAAGGATGTTACATTGCCTAGCAATAGATCTTTGTAGCTGGGCCTCAATTATTTGTTTATGCATTCTGAGGTCTTGTTTGTCCATTTTGTTTTGTTTTGTTTTGAATGTAGACATACACTAAGCTTGATTCTGCCATTCAGTGTTTTTTTAGTACTTTATGACTTATCTATTTATGCATACTTGCTAATTTGGTTCCTTGTCCTCCAAATATATGCAGTATATTTACATTAGTGTACTAGTTGCATTTTTGACTGCTGAACCATTCACCTAAACGCAGGATGTGAATGCAGATGATACAGATAAAATGCTGCCCTTTTCTCTGCAGTGAAAGAAGTGCAAGGTAAAAGGATTGGTCGAATCTGCTCATTGAATGTGTGCCATTCCAGGGTAGTGAGGTCAGAGACCAAGAAAGTGTGCATCACATTTAGAAGTCAGTCTTTAAAAATTGAACCAAGTGAACCAATATTGAACAACACACCAACAGGGGCAATAGAGTGAATCAAAACCAGAACACAACCTCTTCATTTCAAGAAAAGTGAGAAGTGTTGCCTCAGGTACGACTTGTTATAGTCATTCTGCATGATCTCAATTCACCTCCTTTCCATCCTTGTGCTTCTCTTCTCCTTTATGGTTTTCATATTAACTTTAAGATCAGTTTCCCAGCAGCCTTCTTATGTGTATGTCATTGCCCCCAGCCATTCACTCCACTTGTACATTTACTGTCAAAGACGTGGTCAGACATGAGACACAACAAAACCTAACCACAGAGAGAAATCAAGGGGATCCGTATGGCCGTCACTGCTCTGAATTTCAACATAAGAGTAATGTCACAAGTGAGCTTATGACACCTCATTGGAAGGCGAGGAACCTGCTACTAGGTGATTTAATGCCATCATAGCAAAAAGTGCCCTAGAAAGCAATCAAAATCCAAGAAATGGGGCTTCAAGGATACTGCTGTGATGCTGCTTTGTATTCCTGTCGGAGCTACACTACAGATTTTTTGATATTGGCTCAGTTGAGGGGTGGGGTTGAATGTATATTAATTTCTCTATTGTAAAATCAGACAGCCAAAAGGACAGAGCTTATTGCTGGTTTTTTTTCAAAGCAAAAAGACTAAACACTTGCCTTCTTAGAGGTGTGTGGACATCTACTGCTTTTCCCACAGACATCCTGCAAGGAAATAGGAAATTAAGTGGAGCAGATTTACTGCGCTTTGTTGTCAAAGCATAATTTTGCATTTAGTTCTTAAAAGGCAACAGTTGCCTAAAATGGTAGGAGAGCCAATATTTTAGAGATAGTTAAGACAATACAAACATTCCACACACAGTTGATTAAATGAAAAGCAACACTAAACAACACTCTATCTATAGTACATATTTCATTCATTGCGCAGACCTGGCCTGAGGCTTGTTTAAAAAAGCACCAGATGTTTCTCTAAGAAATGTATTTATCTTTGTGTGATGACAGATGCTCTTTGAAATCACAAAGTATGTAATAGCAGAGTTTGCCATTTGAAATCAGGAAATTCAATTTGTTTTCTCAGAGGCACAACTAAAGGGCACAGCCCAGTAAGAATTGCTGTATAAACTAATGCTTTTCAACATTTTGTACTTGTCTTGCTACTTTGAACCTCATTTCCAACACTGTTCCAACCAGAAATGGTTTGGAACAGCTTTAAAATACAAGGAATTTTTAATCTGTACTTTCTCAATATGTTGTTTTACTTAAGCACAAGTTTGCCTTTTGTATTAGTCACTTCACATGGTCAGTAGCCTGGGCTTTGAACGAGCTAATGGAATGGCTCATAGGGGAAAAACGTGCTCTGTATGAACTAATTAAATAGAAGAAGTTTTTATGTACTATGTAACATATCCTCTCAGTAATTCTCACAATATTGCAAATGAAATGATGAAATGGAGCAAAAGATGAATGCATGCCTAAATTTGATAGCAGAACTTTCAAGGTTTTCAAAACAGACTGGCATTCAAAAAATCACCGATGTGATGAGCCCAATATGTAGGTTCATGGTTATGCATTAATAATCCAGAGAAAATGACAAGTAAGTAGAAATAGGAGTTTGAGTGAAAATTAGTTTTCATCTAAACAGGCATCAAAAATTGTGGAGAGAAAGCAAGCCTAAATTTTCCCTGTTTGGTCTTCTGTTATAAATCTATAACTTCTGCCTCATTCATGACAAAGTTTGTTGAGGTTCAAAACCTTTAATATTTTCATGATCCTTGGTTCATTAGTGGTATGGGATACAAATTGTGTAAAAACTCCAGTGGTTTGGGCAAAAGTTGAAGCATACATTTAAGGTCATACATCCTTAAGATAACAAAGCAGTGGTTTAAATACTGCCTCATAATGTGTATGTCCTGCAACATGTCTGAATATGCAGGACATAATTCTTGTCATATTGAGAGCAGCAGAGTTATTTCAGGCTGTAGCAATTTAAATTTACATTACTTTGAAGTGTCCAAGTTCAGTTTTTCAGCTTTTCTTTTTTCAGTCTTTCAGTGGACTCAGTGCTAAGAATTTGTTTTGGAATAAGCTCTGAAAAAATGTCATGCTTATATGAAAACTTTTCAAACTCCTTTTGTAAGAAATAAGTTTTCTTGTAAGATATTTGGCAACCTCTGGTTTGAAGTAAAAATAGCGCAAAACCCCAATTTCTTGACATATCCTAACTTGGATGCTTCAAGCGTGACATATGCTAATGTGTGGGCACGAAATATAGGATTTTTGTATTGTGGTCAAACTATATTAGTCTATAGCAATGTAAATATCCATAATTCTCTAATAATAAAAATTATTATGGATTTTTCCACTGCTTTGAGTGGACACAGATTAGGTACACCCAATCCTTTTCTCACTTTTGTGTTTGGGTGGGTCAATGACAAGAGCCAGGAGAGGAAATTCAAGGCTGAGACTTGTTCACACAGGAAAATCAATGTGATTAAAATTTGGACATACAATTAAATGCTCCTCGAAAAGGCAGTCCTGCTCTCCTGCACCTCTGCACCTCTCCCCACCCTGTGTCAACATCAACATGTGTATGGCCACATGCTAAAGTAGATCCAGGAGCTGACCTGAGCTGAAACTGAACTGGCATGAAGGAGGGATGTTTTTTATTTTTGACTGACACAGTGAGTGTTAGGCTATGATGTGCAAGGAGACAAAGGGAGGGCTCTGCCCTTAAGCCCTACCCTTTGATAATATAAATAGTCTTGTGAAAACAACCTCTTAACTTGGGCATCTTCTCTTCCCTTTTATTTCTCCCAAGCCCCTGTACATGTGTGCTGAAGGTGTGGCAGTCCACTCGGTTTTCAGATTGTCACCGTGAGGCTGCAGCAGCTGTGAGAAGCAGCTACTGGGCTGTACCTCAGCATTCTGGTTTATAGTAGGCTGACCTCGCTACCTTGAAAACAGAAAGAATAAAGCCTCTCTCCAATCTTGCACAGAAAAATTCATGTCTTTCAGTTCAGTTGACTGAGTTTATAAATTTGCTGAATGAATACAAAAGAAGTTAGAATCTGACTCAGAGGTTCAGACTGAAGAGCTAGTACAGGGGAATTCCTGAATATAACTCTTCTCCAGATTTTATAATGCATACAAATAGAGGTACATTTATGCCTACTTCCAGTAACAGCCTGCCCATTACTGAAAAAACATGCATTTAACTAAATTATTTTAGGAAGTAATTATTGTGTTCCTAACCCTGCAGTAACTGATACACAGGAGACCACTCACTTCTGAACACTGTGCACTTTATGACTACATTACTTCCATTCATTTATGAGCTTTTCCTTTGTTTTTAATTATTGGCAACATTTAAAAAGTCTTTCGCTGTAAGATTTAAGTCATCAAAATTAGATAATGTGCTATTTTTATCCACTCTTTGATCATCACCTAGAAATATATCCTAGGAACTCACATGTTCTTATGTTGTGTATGTGGCTTTTAAGGCAGTATTTGTCTTATCAAGTAATATACTTCTGGGAGTGTCACTTACAACACAAAGAGACACACAAGCCTGTGTGTAAATCTTTGTGGCACTGAGGTCTTACAAGTCATAGGTTTTACACTGTATTGTGTTTTTTTGCATTTTCTTCCCCCAATAACATATACAAAATCTAAGAGAAAGTTTTCCCATATCAGACTTGAATTACATGCTGCATTAATTTTTTTTAGCATTTAAGTCAGTAACTCAGGGGTTGAATTACATGACAAAGCAGATGATGGTTGCTGTAGTGCCACCCTACTTCTCATTCTTGAGCAAGACATTTCCGCTTGTCCCCAGCAGCCTTTGCACTCCAATTAGTTTAATCTCATTAAACCATCAGGAATCTCCACTGCCAAAAAAAAAAGAAAAAAAAGTGGTTTACTTGCTCCTGTTTTAGCTTCCTGGAATGGTGTGGCACAGGGTCTAGTGCGATCACTCCTCCAGGGGCTGGCATGGAGTGGATGTGTCGCTGTCAGTCTGTGGACGTGGAGCTAGCAAGGTCACTGGATGAACTAGAAATCTATAAAGCCTATGGAAAGATACACACTCTCCCATGGCTGTTAATTTTGATCAAGTAACTCAGAAAACTGTTCCACTCCCTTGGTTTTGGCACAAAATTTATATGCTTCATATAATCTGTGCGAATATCACTTCCTTGTGTCTAACATCTCTCTTGCTGGAGGAGCGGGGAGGCAGGCATGTAATTCCCACCAGCTTGCAAAACTTCTTGGTGAAATTTGTCCTTGAAAAATCTTGCTGACCACGTCTGTTTATTGAGACATAGGTGCATTTATGAAGGTTTCTGAAGTTAATGGATGAGAGCAGAGATTTGAACCTTGGTGAATCTCTGAGAAATGTGAAAAGTAACTTCAGTGAAGGCAGGATGTCTCTCTAAAGGACTCACTTCATGCTTAAAGATAGGCATGTGCTTGCACTACTTGTTGAACTTCAGTTTCAGTGATAAACAACTCTTTTTTTCCCCAGTTTGCTCCAGGTTTCCTGCAACTGCTTCAGGACTAAATTTTATTGTGTCCCATCAAAGTGGCTCTAAAAATTTGGTCCTGAAAGAGACATCCTTGTTTATAAACTCACTTCACCTATGGCATCAGAGTCCTTTTCATTAGTTTACATTCCTCCACACATCCAAGACATTTTCTATAATTTTCGTTTTGTTCTTGAAACTTCCAAAATATGTTACACTTGTATTATTTTATTATTTTGATACTATATTTAAGCAAGATAATTCCATGAGCTCATAACAACTAGCACGTAAGGGCCATTAGCACAGAACAAATACGCACAAAATTGTTACCAAATGTTCTTAGTATACACTTTTCAATAAAAGAGAAACAGAAAACATGAGTAGTCTGACTTCTCAACATGACCACTTAATTACTTACTTGACAAACATTGAATAATAAAATGCAAATGGATTCCTTCAAGATTTTGAATTTTTATAGACATACAAAGTACAAAAGATTTTGGTGAGTGGGTGGTCTAAAAATTTGCCTTTTGTTCAACAGTTTTTCTTGAGATATGAATAGGTCTCTGTTTCCTTAGTGAATCAGTGCAACAGTGATATATTATCAGCTAATTCACAAGGCAAATTGGTGGGGAAAAGGAGAAAACATGAATGAGCATCTTTTGCAAAAGATTGACTATTGAAAGTAGGAGCTACTGGTAATGAGCTCCAGACATTGCAGTAGGAGTGATAAGAACAGGAAATGCTTTGGGCAACATGGTTCTACAAAAATAGCCCTTTTAAAACGCAACATGGCTGGCCTGTCTTTAGCAGTATAGCTGTTGAAAGGACTGCATGAAATTAATTGTACCACAGATGACTCTTGACATGCTGGGCTCCTCCTTATTTCGGATTCTACTTTGTAATCTTGTTAAGCTCTGGGACTGGAACAGCGGACTCTTTCAACAGATAACACAACGTTCAGCTACACTTCTCTGTAGCTCCCTGTTATTTAGCATTAATGAAAAGATTAAGAATATCAGCTTATTTTCAGTTGATGGGAAAGGCTCTGGGTAATTTTTTTTACAGCCATGAAAGGAGTGTCTGACACAATCTGGGAAAGCACTGGCATTCAAACAAGTATTCTTCTGAAACCAGGCAGTTATATAAGTTTCACTGGGTGCCATTGCCAAATTACTGAAAGCAATTTTTTTGATATTACATATCATTCAATGATGGTTTAAAAACACTGAAAACTTGAATATTTGCTACTTCTTGTTCTAAAGACTTTATTAGTTTGAGGATGTGAGACTCTAAAAAATGCAATTATTCCTTGTTAACTTTCTCCCACTCTTCACTCGGGAATAAGCTCCTTTTCAGGCCAGACTTGTTGGGAAACTTCAAATGACAGCAAGAACAACCAGACAGTAAACAAATGCAGAAGTTCTGTTGTCATGGATGCATTTTTAAGTCATGTCCTAAAAACATTGCTCATACAAAAGCGTGCAGGTGTGTAATCATTACTGTAGCTCATGCAATACAGCAGTTACCTAGGTCTAAGGACTATGCTGTTGGTAGAAATTAAGAATCAAGTGTTTCAGTTAGCAGTCCACAGTTTAGGCACAGAAAATTCATAGTAGACGTTTTTTGTAAAAGCCTTTCTCTTCAGAGGGAGTTAAGACTTTTGAATAGATCCTTCTACAAAATACTCACTACCACCATTTCAAGGCATTTGTTTGCTGCTTGGATTAAAAAAAAAGCTTTTTTCCTATTATCTGTATAATTATTGACTCCTTGCAAAATAATATTTATGCAACTTCTTGTGCTTTTTAATACAATCTTAGTTTTGGGGCCCAGCTCCCAACATTTGAGATAGTTCTGAAGGGAATTCTCAAAAAGTGAGAATTGAGGTAGATTTTCCACACTTCTTTGAACAGAACTGGAGTAAGTTATTTTTTTATGAACAGTTCTATATTAGTAGACTGAAGATATATGGAGAAATTAGGCTGGCTATCTTATTGAAAACGTTTTATTTTTGTCTGTAAAATGAAGTGAAATAACTTGATCATCAATTTGTGTAACAAATAGCTTTATGGAAACACAGAAAAAATCTTCTTTGGAAGTACCAATGCTTGAAAAGGCATGAAGATACATTCTTACCAGAGGAAATGTCAAGGCTGAGACTGACAAGGAGGTGACATGGCTGAGGTATGGCTATTTTCCACTTCTCATATGCCATCAGAAGCCTTTGAGAAGCAAAATATAATTCAAAGTGGTGGAGATTTTATTCTAACTGAAATCAGAAATTCATTGGCTTGAAGGTGTCTGGGTCCTTGCAAGCCATTTTAGACCAAACATAAGAGGCACTGTGGAGAATTTCTGTTGAATAATTTGATTATTCCCAGGTAATTTGCACAGACAATTTAAAACTATTTGGGAAGACAGAATATTCAGACACCTTCAGAAAATATACATAAACAACTAAACCATAAGTAGCACAGGCCAGCAAACTATTTTTGTTCTGACTTGAGGTTTTGTGGTCCTAAACAAAGTCTACCTTCTCACTTTCACTAAAGTGAGAAGTTATTTTCTCCTGCTATTTATTCAAATGAGGTTACTGGACTTAATCGTAAGTGTCTGATGCCATCTGAAACTGCTCAGTATATCACATTTTTTCCTGAAGGATGGAAGGTCTTCCAAGTTGTCCTTTGTCATACTGCAAGCCCTGGGTTGATGTATCAGACACTCAGGGATGTCTAAAATGATGCCTTATGCCTATATTTAAGGACTTGAAGCCTTGATGTGTTTGGTGATCAAGGACTAATAGGAGGATGTAAATGAGCTTTGATGACTGATCTGACCAGATCTATGAAACTGAGGACTCAGTCTTTGCATCAGTGTTTAACAATTTAAAGGCACATTTTTAAAGCCCTATGAAAGGAATCAAAAGACCCCCAGAGAGAGTCTAACAGTTCTCCTGTTTAACTTAAGTTTTGAGTAGAACAGAACACAAAATACAATTGCAGTTAGAAATCGATAAGGAAGTAATTTTTTCCCTTAAGATCAATAATCTATTCCTCTGATGAAAATTGTGCTTCAGCTACCAGCCAGTTCCATAAATTGTGGGATCTGCTATGCAGTTTTCTGCTAATTAGTGAGTAATACTCCATAAAAACAATTGCGTGTGAACCCTTTGCTTTAAAAACACAACCCTCAGTGGGAGTTGACTTCCTTACTCTCCTTTGAAAATTCCATCCCTGGTATTTCTTATTATATTAGTAAGCAGCTATTATTCAGAAATTACTACTGGCTAATTACATTCAATGGAGAAGGCAGATAAGGAGGAAACTTCATGACTAATTACAGTGAATAGCATGCATGTCTTCTTAATGGTGGGGATACAGGGAGTTCTGCAAGAAAAACAGCTTAGGAGCTGAAAAGGATGCAGAAATAAGTAATTCCTTCTTCTGAAGACACATACCTTGCTGAAAGATCACTTCATTTTTCACATGATTGCACTTGCATTTCGTCTGCGGCTATTCACTGCCAAAGTCCTACACTGTTGAGAGATTGTGGCTTGTGAGCACATTGCTACTCTGAGGTTGTCACAATGACCAAAACTGTCAAATTTATACTCAGAATCTCGGTAACTACAGGAAGAAACAGTACTGCTTATATCACACAAATAACTATTGGAGTAAATGCTTTTCTCTCTCTAAACAAACATAGCTGGACAGAACTGCAAGATTCTAAACTACAGCAAATAGGCTCAGCCCAGTCAGGAGGACTTGAAATGTCCTAAAAAAGGTCACTGAGTCCCATACAACACAGCAAATGGGTGTGAGTGAGCATTACACACCCTCTGAATATGCTTTAATGCCATTGCTCCAAATGCCTGCTTGGATATTTTTCTGATCGTTTTTGGCAATTTGTCTTGGCATGGGACTATGATCTCTGTTGAAATGATAAAGGAGACATTGTTACAGTGGAGTCAATGGTTCTGAATCATAACCCCCTGCATAATTGTTTCTGTCTTTTACTGGCAATTTACTAATACTGACGATACTTCTGGATGTTTATTCTCTGTTACTGAGGTATTTACCCTGTGGTAAGCATTCTCATGGAGCAAAGAGTCTGAAAGAACTGTCTCTTTCAGCTGTGGTGTCTGGGGATAGTAGACAGATAAATTAATTAATATCAGCAAGTTGAAGTATGTCTCCAAGCCAGTTAAGTGTTGTTATTCTATCTTTAAAATAGTTCACGGCAGTATTGACGAGTATTGTATCAGAACATGAGAACAACCATAGTAAGTCAGATCCGAGGTTTTTGCAGCTCCACATGCTCTTTCTTTTTGTGATTAATAGCAAATGACTTTACTCAGGAGAATATGAAAAGGAAGAGCATCAGATTCAAAGATTTAGTGGGCATTTTCCTGTGCTATTATATGCAAAACCAAATGACATATTCTCTATAAAAATCTTTCTAATCCAGATCATATAGCACCATGTGGTGAATTAAGCAAAGGTTGAAAAAGAAAGAAACTCAATATGGTATGCCAGACCTGCATACCAAAAAAGTATGTCTGACCTGGATTTGGGTCATAAGTTTAGGTAAACATTTAGGGTTTTTTCTCTCCTTAATTATGTTTGAACCTGCCACGGGAATGCTAATCCACAGAAAACTAAACTCAGATCTTTAAATTTCCATCATCCTTTTCTAATACATGGATAATTTTACTTCTCACTGAAGGACTGTTATTCTGGTCATTATACTAAAATAGGAGAAGATAATGAACAGTCAGGCATGATATAAATTTATTGAAGGTGCATCCTTCTGTGTGTTATCTCTTTGATATATGTCTTTTAAAACAGCTGGCTCAGGGCAAAATAATTTCAAACTAAGAACAGAGAACGCTCCCTTCCACAACTACCTTGTGCCTTTTGAAGCTATTTTTTATTGACATTAAGAAATAATAATCTAGGTTGTAAAATATGTCAGTACTGTTGAACAAACAACTTAAAATTTGATGCTTCCAAGGATAAACTAAACTTCCCCTACCCACAAGGAAGGGAAATAATTCCTTGCAAAATTAATTTTGATGTGAACATTCATAAACACTATGGCTGCAGATCCTATAGGGGAAAGCAAACACCACAGCCTTGATACTCCAGTGATCAAACCTACATAAAGTTCTTTAACTAAGTGGATTGCTTCTCATTTAAGGACTAACGCACACGGATGAGTCTTTATATTATCCACAGAGAGTCTCCTTTCTTATACGCAGAAACGTATAATTTCTCCTATTCTTGAGCTAAAATCTGCACAATGCAGCACTCACACAACTGTTGAGCTCCTATCAAAGATGAGAATACTGTAAACTTCACCAAAGATAATGCAAAGCACTTGCCTGAAACAGTTAGTATGACAAACAGGCTTGATGAAGGTATATCAGAGTAAAACCCTCACATTTTTATCTCTAAATAGATATTAAAATATTCTGCTTGTGTCACTTGAGATTGAAAGTGTCACTCAGAATCTCTTAATAAAGGGCGAACATGTTGCTTGCTCGACCCGTGGTTTGTAACAATATGTTATACTCTGTGCACATCTGGAGAAATAATTTTATTTCTGCTAGCACAGATTACAGCAGCAATTGACCCACTGTGATTTAGAGACCCTTTAATCCCTCTCCATTTGATCCAGAATTATTCAGCATTAAAGGTAGTATTTAATGCTGCTAAAATTAATTAATGGCATTCATGTTTGATCCATAATACATTGAACGTGCAGGTGGATCTCATTCAGAGAAAGAAACACAAAACTAGATTTTAGAAATCCAACAGTCTGCTGATGTAGACTGATCAAATTCTGACCAAATCTCTTTTTCTCCCTGCATCTGCTCTCAGTTGACATAGAAGTATATGAATTTGGTATCAGAGGAATTACGTACATGTAACTAAGAACAGAATTTGGCCCTTCAGCTGTCTCTGCACCTCTTTCATAAAATTTTATTTTTCTTAGTAAATGATTTAAATATGTTCAGTTATATAGTTGTCCAACATAGCTATCTGCTCATTAGGCATCTGTGTTGTGGGGTAAGCTGTGGATCAGCAGTTAAACATGAGGTTTTAAACAGATTCCTATAAACCCTGGTTTGTTTCAAGTCCAGCACAGATGTAGAGCTGTTCATCTTCATTTAATAGCTAGTATATCCCTGAGGTTTTGGTATTTAAATGGCATAATTTTCTCTTCTATGCCTCATAATCTTCATATTTCACCTCTTCATTAAATATTACTTCCAGGCCAGGATACTGAGCTTACTGTTTTTTAAATTCCCTGAATTTTTTTTTCCCACTACAACTCTTTCTTCAGAGCCCAAACTGGAGTGTTCTTACAAGCTTAAATCTTGGTGAAACTTCCACTGAAACTGGTGCAACCAATATTTGGTGCTCTGTGTTCAATCAAAGTTCTTTATGTGTCAGCTGTCACACATTTAGGAAAGCTCAAGGCACCATTGGCCCCTGTATTAGTTCCCCTAATTAAGACAAGGAATGGAACCTTGGACTTGACTCTCTGTGAGTATTTTGCTACTACTTTTTGTGCTAAACAAATGATGAAACTCTTTCTGCAATGTTCTGTTAGCACTCCATTCCCTCACCATTAGTTCAAATATGGGTTACTTTTCAGAGCACCTCAGGTACAATATAAACAGTGCTTACATTATATATTTGCAAAACAAGAATAAATTTTCATGATATTTACTCAGTCTTCTGGTTTAGCTTGTGTAAATTGTGCATTCCCTATGCACAAAGACTGGACTTTATTATATTAGTGAAAAAAGGCCAAGTATTTAAAAGAAAGTATTACTTATTCCAACTCAATGCAAACATATAAAAAAAATCAAAATTAAGGATGATAATGTTTGGATCTTGGGGATTAGGTGGAGAGAAAAAAAAAGAATGTGAATAAAAGAAGTGAACCTAAAATTCACTGCTGGCATCCTTATCTTGCACATATGTTTGGCACCCATTAAATACTTGAAATATGAGACCTGGCAGTGTCATGGTGCCAGACATAGCTAGTGTTAGAAATATTCTTCAAAATTATTAAAAAGTGCTCTGAAACTGCTGCAAAACCAGAGTTCCCAATCCTAAAATATACTCCTTACATTGAGCATATAAATATATTACTGTCCTTTAAAATAAATATGGGCACATTTACATACCTAGGACTGATTATCTTCCATCAAATGCAAGTACGAAATGGCTGCAGGTTGCAAAATCCCTTGCAATCTGAGTTTACAAAGCTTTTGTTTTCCCTCATGGTGTCACCATACAGACAACTACAGCCTGTAGTGGCCAACAAAGGCTCTCTGTCACTCAACAAGTCCTCTGTGTTTTCTCTTGCCAGAAATTCTTTCTGTTACATTGATCATAAGAAAGTGAGTGGGGTCAGCATTCACTCAATTTCCGTAATTTTATCAGGTTCTAAATGGTGCCGGTAAATAAAGTATACTTCTTAAGTGATTAAATTACTGTAATTATTTTAAATTTATTTCAAGTTTAGATGACGTCAGTTCCCCTAGAATACGTGTGTCTATCCAGAATGTGGTGATTACACGAAAGATTGAAGGGCACCTACAGGTAAACTTTCCTATCTTTGTGCAGGATTTATGCATACACACTTCCCATTTGCCTTCTCCAAGTATAATATGGTTTAAGGAGAACTGCTGCTTGAATCAAGGAAAATCAAAAGGCTGAAAAAGTGTACTGATTTGAATGAAAATGAAGTTTGCTTTTTAAAAAAAATGGGTTGGATAATCTGAAAGTAACAAAATAGCTCTTTTTAACAATATAAAAAAACCCCTTCTTTGACACCCTAATGGAATGGTTCTTATTTTCCATTACTATTTTAACAAAGAAAACTCAAAACCGCATTTTTTAATACTGAAACTGGGAACACTCAAAATGTTCAAAACCAGAGCACAATGCTTAATTTATTTATTTTTTAAAAATTGATTACCTTAATGTTATGTGGTTTGTTTGGGGTTTTTTTCTCCATGGGCCATTCCAGCACTTTCAGTTTATGTTTTCTTTCAGAAATCAACATAATAGAAGAGCTTGTTGGTGAGATGGGCAAGTTGGTTCCCAGCCAGCTTTATTAAAGTGTTGCTCGAGGCAGGCAAGCCAGGTAACTTCCAACATTACATTTTACTGGTAATAGTCTACATGCACTTCAGGAATTCTACAGCTAAAATATGCTGTAGAGAGAGATCCTTCAAGTCACAAGGTGCTCCACACATTCTGCAAGAAGTTAGTACGAATAACATCAAACAAGGAGAAGCCTACAGTAAACTAGACTGACAGTTTCCACACATACAAGATCTTCTGTATGAAGAAATATGACAAGTTCCTGATATAAAGACTGTTCAATGTGAAATGAGAATATGTCTCGCTGGTGCTTTCTGTAATTTTAACCTGCCCGTCCTTTGGCTCACTCAGTGGGCTTTGCCTGTGTTATGAATCTTCTGATTATTTTAATTCACAGTCTTGCTCAGCTGCTTTTGGCAACAAAATTCTCAGATCAGCGGACCACTGACTTGATGATTGTTCTTGTTCCCAGAGTATTTGTTATATCCTGAAGTTTTTTGCTGGTCTGTACAAGTTCCTTTAACAATCAAACATATAGTGACATGACGACCGGTACCCAATGCTTCATGTTGTGATGACATTGTGGGCTTTTTCAGTTTCATTGTATAAGATTCTGAATAGAACTGTGGTCATTTCCACTTGTCAGCAAGGAAGACTGCTCCTCTCACTTCGCTTCTAGTTGCACAGTACAACTCTATATGAAGTTATTTAATGAGATCATAGTGTGTCATAGTTTGAGCCTGGCCGGATGCCAGGCACCCATGGAAACCACCTGCTCACAGCCCCTCAATGGCACAGGGAGACAGAGAATGTGGGTTTTTTGGTCAGTTCATCATCTGTAGCTTCCTCTTGCTCAAGAATTGGAGCCATCCTCCCCCGCTGCTCTGTGGGGTCCCTTCTGGGAGACAGTTCTCCAGGAACTTCTCTGGCGTGAGTCCATCTCATGAGCAACAGCCCTCTGCGAACTGCTGCAACGTGAGTCCATCCCCACGGGCAGCAGCCCCCCTCAAGATGCTACGGCGTGCGTCACTCCTCCATGGGGTGCAGTTCTTTTTAAGTATCCACTTGCTCCAGCATGGGCTCCTCCACGGCTTCAGGTGGATGTCTGCACTCCCGTAGGCCTCCATGGGCTGCAGAGGCACAGCTGCTTCACCATGGCCTTCACCACCAGCTGCAGAGAAATCTTGGCTCCAGCTCCTGTACCTCCTCCCACTCTTTCCAAACTGACCTTGGTGCCTCCGTGTTGTTTTTCTGTTCACATCTTCTCACTCACTCCCTCTTCCCCAGCTGAAATTAAAGCTGTGCCACCAGGATTGTTTTGAATTCCTTCTTAAATCTGTTATCACAGAGGCGTTACCGCTACTTTTAATTGGCCCAGCCTTGGCCAGCAGCATGTCCATCTTTGCAGCCAGACAGGGATTGGCTCTGCAGGACATGATGGTGGGAGCTTCTGGCAGCTTCTCACAGAAGCCACCCCTGTAGCCCCCCCGGTACCAAAAACCAGGCCTTGAAAACCATGACAGTGCCAGTACTCCTGTATGCTGGTGTGATAGAAGCAGTACAACCAAAATCATGTGGGCTGACTGCCCCAGAACATCTGGGCACTGAAGAAATTATTCATGCTTTACCCAAGCTATGTAGTGAGGCCTAAATGAACACTGTTGTGTGCTGCAATCCCTTTACCAAAAGCATATTTCTGAATGTATCTGCTTGTGCTTGCAGGGACAGTAGGCTTTCAGTTGTCTTTAAATCTGTAAAGGTAGTTCTAAGAAGCAGTCAGTGTCTGCATGTTTAAAATTTATTTTTTTCAATATTTTCAAAAGAGGATGGGGGCAATGAGCTATAGAAATACACCATTTGTCCTTTGTCCTAGGAGAATCTAAACATGCTCCAGGGAACAACAAAATTCTCTGTTACAGTAACAGCTCTGGCTGTAACCCAGCAAATTCTTCCCCGTTTATAATCCTCCTTCTCCTATGCCAGTAACAAATATGGTAGAAAGAACTTATCAGTTGATAGTGGATTTCTTACCCTGAGTTTTCTTCAGAAAACTTCTCAGGGTTCTGGCTGTCACGTATCAATCAGTGTAGTGGTCCTGGCTAGTTACACCCTGGGTTGGATCACTCTTTTTTCCCTGTCTGCCTTATTTTTAGAAAATTGATTTGACAGGACATAGCCAAAGCTAACTGTGCCCAAGCTGTCTGAAGTGGTGTACTTGGAAAAGAAAGATCAAACATTGAGTTTAGTGATAGAAAGCTTTTGAAGCATAGGCTAGTAAGAGTGGGAATAGTCAGAATCTTTAGGTACAGAGAAGTACTGAAAGGAGACGAAAGCACCATTAATGCTGCACTACATCAACACTGCAGAGCTGTCAGCCTAACCCACAGAAATGCCTACACTTCTCAAATAAACTTATCTGCTCTGCCTAATTCTGTATACATGTAGAGCTGTGAGAACTGGTGACAGACACATGTGGCCACTGAATGCCAGAACCAACAAATCTCCAAGTACAGCCCAATCCTCATATCCTCTCTGTTGAGAGATCAGCCTTCAAGCCTCCATTTCTGACAGGGGGATTTGCTAGTGTCAGGTTGGACAGATGTTGTAGGAGGAGAGACAATACTTATGACCACTATATCTGGGGGCAGTAATCAGCAATTATACTATGGCTAATTGATTGTAAAAAGAGAGAGCAATTAACTCTAGAAAAAGATATACAAAACAGTATCTGAAATTCCTTGTTCTGCATGTTTTGCATTTGCAAAACTCTCTAAGGCTGTAAAAGCTTTTGTGCTGTGGGTGTCTAAAACGTTGCTAATTTCACTGGCAAGATGCCAGAACAAAATCTGTGTAAAAGTAATTGGTGGTCACTTGAATTTCAAATTTCTTACACCCTCCTGTTGGTAGTTCTTTCTGTACACCTTTCTCTTCTAGTTCCTTAGAGAGTTATTTTCAGCAATCAGAATTTTAACTAAATCAATCAGATTTAAAGTGGCTTGGGATAATGTGCATCCTGAGAGTTGGAGGAACTTTTAAGACTCTTTTAGGCTTACCTAGAAGCTTGGCACTGAGTTTTAAGGGCAGGTCCTCAGTAAAGAGCTCATGAAACATATCTACTTCTTTGTCTTAATTCAATGACAGACTCTTAGATTCTGTGGAAATTGTTAGCTTTTAAAGACCAGTCTGCCTTTAATTATGCCAATAAACTCTGTAGGTCTGTCTGCCTATTAGGGAAAACATTGCTGGCATTGTTTTTAATACAATGTTTTTAATTTACTTAAAGGATAGGAAAATAGAGTTAAAACCATTGTCCTCCAAGCAGGACTTAGAGGAGAATGAAAAATAAGTGCTAGGTTTGCCAGTGGCTAAGAATGGATTTTCAGCAGCCTCACACAAATTTTTCCTTCTTTTCCTGCCAAAATAATGCAATAAAAAGTAGAGACATAAATGAAACACATGTTAAAAGTAACAGGTCATGGGCCATATCCTAGAATTCCTGTTACTATCCAATAAGTTCATAAAACTGGGAGCCCTGGTCATGGAGCACTTGGATAAGAGCTCTTTGCAACTCTTCAGACACAGAGAGGATTTGGGGCTCCAAATTGGAGGAAAGGAGCACAAGGGGCCCACCATCAGCAAACCCATAATACAGGCCTCTACAGAAGCCAGAAAGAGATTTGAGTCATGTAGTAGCTGAGGAGCGAGCCCCTGATGCCTGGACACACGCTCTGAGTTTTGGGAACCTTGTGGCCTGTCTGTACCCTAAGGGAAGTTGGGGACTGCATCCCCAGTTGCCCATCTTGCTCTCAGGGCAGCCTGAGGCTGTGTTTGTACGTGTGACAGGGTTGGGGGATCAAGGTGAGAGCAGGGGAGAGAGGAGCATGCACTTCCCAGGAGTCCACTATCCTACTCTCCTCTTCCAGCATGGATTAAGCCTTCTGCTGCCCAGGTACCTGCCCTGCCCAGGCTTCATCCTGAAGAAATAAGCATTTGTCACTGAAGTTCATAAGCAACTGTGACTAGATGACTTACACCTTCTTATAGGTCAAGAGTTTTGGTGCCCTGAGCACTCAGGACCCAGGCAGTTGCAGCACAAGTTAGCTGACTGCTTTTTCTTGCTCCTCCTTAGCTTGCTATTTTCTTTTTATAAATATTTCTTTTCTTTCTCATTTTTTTGATGTTTTTATTACAACAAAAACCTTTTACTTCATGGCAAATTCAGGATTTTTTCCTGTTCAAAATTTGGTTTATCATTAATTTAGTAATTAATTCCCGAAAGTTTATACTTTTATTTTAGTAAAGGCAGAGTACAAACATCTTTTCTTTCATAAGGTATAAAGTTACCAAAGGGAACACCTTGAAAATTGAGTCCCCTGGAAGATTATTCTGTTTGACAGTGTTAAAAGGCAAAAGTCCTAGTTAAAATAAAATGACAGTTGTTTATATAAGCAGATCCTAGTTACTTTAATTATTGCTTTTGGCAGGACCCTAGAAGTTTAATCTTTCTTAAATCCCACAGTAATGTCTGCTGGCTAAAGGATTTAGTTACCATGAAAAAATATTCAGCCACTACCTAACCTAAATAGAGCTATACACTAGGGCAGTGTTAGCCAAGATAGTTTCACTTGGATGAAATGGGAAGATTGTTCTCATTTACTAATTCAGTTAGAAGACTGAGGAACATGAGATATGTATAAATCTAATTTCTTTAGCCTAGCAATTTAAAAAAGGCTTTAGGTCTTTGAAGTTAAAAGATTTTTTTATATTTCCTGATGTGGGTCAGTCATTGCAGAACAATTTGCTCAGTCACCTATTTTTTGGGAAGCCAGTTTTATAAGAACAAAACCCAATACATTCATAATATGGATACAAGAGTGAAAATGGTCTATCAGGTGGGAAGGAACTGTCCCAGTATGCATCAAAGATTTCACTACAATTGCAGTTACACACCTTCAACTTGTTCTTGAAAGCATCACATGAAGTATCAGAAAGCTGCAGTGAGCTGTGATTTCAGGGGCTCCTAGGCTGCCTGGTGGGTGCAGTTTCATAATGGAGAGGGTAAAGTCATTCTTTGACTAGTGCTGTTCAAGCTAAGGCCAACATCCATGGTGAAAAGCAGCACCAAAGGTCAGTGAGATTTTTGTAAAGCTCTGACCTGTTCCTTTGAAAATTTATTTTGGCTACAGAGTTAGTTGAAATAAGTTAAGTTTTCTTGTACAAGGGATGGCTTAAAGCTGTATTTGATGATACTTTTTCTTGCAGCCCTTCATCACCACCAGGCCTTAACAACTTTTCCTATTCTCCTGGTCTTGTGATTCAATACAGACACATTAATTTAAGAAAAGCAGTGCTGGGAGACTATTGTGTCATCTGGTAATAAAATTCCCTTTTATTTTTTATGGCAACTCAAGATAGACTAAAGCTCTACTTCTAGTTTTAACAACCCAAATATTTCTTTAGAATATCCCTTAAGAAAGAACCGTTACATGTGTATTTCACTTCTATATTTTACTTCTATTAGAACAATGTTTGGGTTCTGCAAATATGATTGAAATGTAAAAAGCAACTTAAGGTATAATTTCACATATTTTTGTAAGACAAATGTAAGTTTACATTTGACTTACAAATATGATATCAAAATAAAATATGAGATAAAAAATCTAAATATTTCTGGAAAGATAGAAATCTTCCTGGTGAAAAATTTCACTACTGGAAAACCCTTATTTTTTCAACTACAGTTTTCAATTAAAAAGCATCAATCAAATCCAGCACTATCAAAATACCCAAATATTCAGCAGCAATTGCATGTGGCCAAGCCACATTCACATGACAATTCTGTTAGCAATTAAAGCAGCTGGTGTGTATGAAACTGCATTATCCTGAGATCATGTGTCACTATCAAATAAGAATTTTAATAGTTTAAGATAAAGAAGGGTGACATCAGAAAAAACTAAATGACTGCAAAATGTTGGACAGTGATCCTCAGTGAACAGCACTTTAATCCCAGAATGATTTAACTTACTCCCTCAGTATTATAGTGCTGATTATTTTTATTCTTGGAGAAGTCCTTTTTCAGATAAGGTATAACATTCATGTACTCAGCGTTTGTTATAACTGAAGATTCCTTGATAACACATCTTTTTATAAAAAAGAAAAAATAGAGAAAAATTTTTAAAAAGCAATATTTGAAAGCAAAGCATTGGCTACCTATAGCTGTCTTCTAGAATGAGTAGGTGTAGTATACAGAAAAAATATTATTATGTATACAGCACATGGTACATTTTACAAAAGAAATTATTTCAGCCACATCCAGAAAAAAGTGACACTTGGATCAAAACATTAAGCACTTTATAGATACTGATTAGGTTTTTTTACATTTTTCTATGGTTCAGCATTGAGTAAAGCAGGCTATAAATATCTCTTTGTTCCAGTACGTGTTGTCTTAATGGGTGGTTTTGAATTGTTTCAGTGAGTTCTAGCATAAGAGAGTAAAGAAGTGCAAAGAAAATATGTGTCACAAAGTTCTATAACAAGAGCTTGTATGCTCTATCAGAAATTATGTTGGAGATAGTGCTGACATTCTTTTTGGCAATGTAAGAGAGAAGGAGAGAGTGTATGAAGGTTAAATGGAATTAATAAAACACACTAGGCTATTCCTTTCACACTAAAAATTGAATCTAGCTCATCTCAAAATGCCTCTTGGGGTTTTGGATATAGATCTCCTGACGGCTGCAGATGTAGTTACAGCAGTATTAGAACAATAGAGATTTTTTCGTCCAAAGTTCAAGACCTGAGCACTGCCTAAAAAAGGAGACATGCCTTCAAGCATTGAACTTTTGATATTTTTCTAACTTAAATGCATACCAACACTTGGAGTTCAAAGCATGGGTTTAGTAACCCAAGGAAATAAACATTAACTTCAACAGTGATTACATCACAATGAACAACACAACAAAACTTTTACCTGGGAAACCCTGAAAATACCTGGCTGCTCTCTTGTTTTTCTTTTCCTTTTGGGGTGAAAATAGAGCTGGGAAAGAAAACGGTAATGTTCGCCATTGTCTGAAACATTTCAATGTTAGCAAACGTTTCTGATATGTGTAAAAGTGGAGACGTGTAGCAGGTAGCAACATGAATGCCCTCAGCAACAATGTTATTCGGTTTCAGGCCGAGATAGATGGCTATCCACCTAGGAATCCAGACAAACTGTTTCATTTAGACCCCTGCTGAAGTCAGAGGTGTTTTCTGGCCGAAGGGCAGTCTGGACCTCAGAATATTGCAGGAAAGTTTCAAGGCCACCCTATGTTTCAGTGAATGCCAACTCTGCTACAATTGCAGCTGTACAGCTGCTTTCACGCAGCCACAGTGCAGGTTTCTGGATTTGTTTTGGTTTTGCTTTCACCAGATCACTCTTCAGGCAGACCGAACCCCTGATCTAGTTCGTGGAACAGCCACCTCAAGACTACAGCTGGCATGGAGAAGACCATCTGCCCTCCTCTTTTCAGGGGTGGTGCAGATTGTTGTTGAATTGACAAGTCTGCATAAGGTGAATTTAAAAATAACTGTTCCTGAAAATGGGGATTTGAGGAGAAGCTAAGTGACCAAAGATAAACCTCTTCTTTGAAGGAAAAAAAGTCAGATGAAGGGCTGCTATGTCTCATTGCAGCCACCAGGTATTTCTATAGAAAGTTTCCAAAATTTTAATATTCTTTACCCACCCTGACCACCAAAAAATTTAGATAATGAAGAAGGGTATTACAATATAATGATGGCACCTTACTCTTAATCACATGCTTAAAATCTCTTAAACATGTGATAATCTTACAGCTTTGAAACAAATGCCACATTGTAACATTGTATCTATAAATTGTCCTTAGAAAAGTTTTTCCTAGTCAGCCTGCAGAAAGACATTCTTTCATGGTTTTAAATTGAGCTTACAAAACCTGATGCTTTTAAAGTGGAAAAAACCCCAAGGCATTCTTTCTAGCGGTAACTGAAGGAAAGTTTCACAACACGGATGTGCTGTTCAGACTCCCTTCTGGGCATGAAAATATTATTGAGAAGACTCAGAAGACTGTGGTCTATTCTTTCAAAAGTACTAGACCCAGTATTATCCTTTATTTTCTGTGGGTGCAAATACCATTCTTCAGAAGAAATCAATGAGAACATTTACAAGTAACCTGATATCAAATGGAATCCTTATCTAATGTAATAAATGTTCTCAGGTATTGGATTACAGTAGAATTCTGGTCTCACCAAAGTCAATAAAATTTTTATTGTTAGTTTCAACTGAACTAGCCAAAACTTCAAATTTTATTAAGAAATATGCTTGACATTTGACACAACAGGAACTTCTAGGTACCTTTAACATGTAGCAAAAAGAGGTTGGCTTCCAGCTGGACCATCGACCCTACTGGCCAGAATCACAGTTATAATTAAGTTTCTTTTTCTTGTTTGGCAATATAATGGGCCTTTGAAGTTCGTATTTCCTTCCTGCATTTCTGTCCAAGTCACCAAATACTCATGACTGCACTCCAACCTGGTCTCTCATACCAAGCCATTGCCAATGTGACACACACCCTCCTTTGGTTGTCAGCATCCAGCCAGTCGAGGCCCCAGGGCCCTGGATGTGGTAGCCAACAGCTGGTTGAGAGCCACTGGCTCTCCATTCTTGCCACAGGTTCTTTAATCTGCTCTGGGGATGGACAAATCACCTCTCTTTGCCTCAGCTTCCTGTCAAGCTAAAGGAATATCTTAGTGTATCCAGGAGACCATGGAAATACGAGTTGTGGGGAGTGAGGTGTTCTGCTCAGCACCTTGGAAGTGGACTCCAGCTTCCGTCACTGACCCTAGCCATCTAAGTATTGCAAGAAAAAGTCAGTAAGAAAATATTTTCTGGCCCTAGAAATACACTATATTATGCCCTGAAGAATGCAACCTGATCATCTTCTAATTCTTTCTCACACTGCAGAGCATCTAACAACAAATGTTAGGCTTACAAGGAATTTTTCTTGTTTGTTATCTCTCTACTCTTGCATATTATCTTTTATCTGCTGACCTATGACATTATTCATTATTATTAGGCTTTTTATCTCAAGTGTACTTAAACAGCAACAAAAGGCAGAAGATACTTATTTTTTCAGCTGACAAATACTGAATGCAGAAGTAGCCTTGAAACATTTTGTTGAAATCTCTTCTATCTCTGTGTACAGATGTGTATAAAAATATGTATATGATTATAAGTAACTTTTATTCACACGACTTTGGTGAGACAGAATCTGGTCTTCACATGGCCCTCATATTTATATTTATAACAGTAACAAATGTGTACAGTTTCTTATTAAAATGCAAATAGGTTTTTATATATCAATATGGTTAGATATACTTAGTTCTCATATTGTAAAGAGATACAATACTGTGTAATATGGTTAAAAAGAAAACATATTAAATGGAATTATACTCCATCTATACTCTTCTTGTATTACAGAATTATTCTTTCCATAGGTCCTAGGTTTTTACAGTAATTTAAGGAAGCTTTAACATTTAATTCTTGAGGAATTAGACAAATATAAACAGAAAGTTCAAAAAATATTTTTTCCAGTTATTTTCTAATTGTTTTTGACAAATTAAACCAAACCACTGTAACATTAATGAATTCCTAGAACATATCACTCATGGTTATGTTGAATCATAACAGGGTGTTTGCCTTAGAATATATCCTTGTTAAGTTCCTATCTTATTATACCCCTGATATTAAAGGAACACTACATAATTTCAAGTAGCTGGAAGAAAAAGATTTAAGCCTTTGTTTAGAGCTAAAAATGTAAGTGCTTTTCTGGACCAAGGCCACCATGCTTAACACTGTACCAGGTTTCCCAAGACTCCTTTCTGCCAAAACACAGCTTAGTAAAAATCAAAAACTTTCAGATTGGCAAAGAGGAATTAAAAAATTATTGAGAAGAAGATGAATTTCTAGTAAAAGTGTGCCACAGAACATAGATTAGCCTGGGGAGTACATTTTACTTGGTTGCTAGAAGATGCAGGTTTTGACTACTTTTCTCATAGACTTGAAGCAAAGATTTTGACTCAGGTCACTCTGAATTTGAGGAAGTAGGGACTTTCAGTGTAGAATTTCTAAACTCTAGGTTTGGAGTAAGTACCCCTCTTAGTAGGGTATGGAGCTTTCTACCCCTTACATGCTTTTCTTGGATTCATTCTATGTTCATACGAAAAGAGATTAATTTTCTCTGTGTGACAAGGAAACGATCCCAATGCAGATCTATCCAGCAATTTGTAAAGCCTAGCCCTGTGAGAATAGGAATTCTGATAGGCAAACTTCCAAAGAAACCTTGCAATATTATGATAGGGTTAATACTATGATACTTAAAATACAGATATTTTAACTTTTAAAATTTTTATTGTTTTTTAATGTTTAATATAATTATTTTATTGTTTATTAAGAAACAGCTTTTCTTCAATCTTTTTTATTCTTCTAGAGTGATAGAAAGAGAGCTGTCTGAAGAAGGCAAAGGAGATCACCATGTGATTCCTTGGGTAAGTCTAAATATTATGTGGGACTTTGTAAAGCATTTGGAAACACTTGCAGATAAACTGTTTTAAAGTCAGAAAATAAAGGACAAGTATGAAATATCTTAAGCATACCAGAACATAAAATCTTCAGCAATTTGTTTTCTTTGGAGGTCAATTGTTTAAGCCTGAAAATTTTCAATTAAAATGTATTGGATGGCAGTTCAGTTCGCTATCCTCAGAGCAGACATATCTGGTGACAAGAATACCAGTGAATAAGATGTTTGTTGTTCATTGAAAATATTGAAAAAAACCAATTTAATCTATTTGGAATGTAAAACACATTAAATATACGAAGGAAAAAAAGCCCCAAAACCCAAAACCACAAAAAACCAAAAAACAAATGAACTAAAACCAAACCAAACCAAGAACAATTTTTAGAAACCAGAAAAACACCTACAAGTATCTCCAATTTTCGCTTATTTCTTGTTGAGATGGTTTCAGAAGTTAAGAAAATATTTCAGTAAAAACCAGTCAACTTCCTTACACAATTCAAGACTCAGAGTATACTATGGTTCAAATGACTTAGCTGAACCAGTCTAAAAGTTTTGCAGAAAACAGATTGGAAACTGCAGATCTTATCTTTCTTTTTCTGTGTGATTTCTAGCTGGCCACTGATAGCTCTAAACCATAGAACTTAATGACGATATTAAGAAAACCTATTTTACAGTTATTTTTTACAAGAGTTGGCATTTAGCAACCATAAACAGCAACAAAGCAATATTGTGGCTTGACTCTCATGGTTGTACAGATGACGTGGTAGGAAGTGGGTGTCAAGTTCCCTTGGTAACAAATAGAGAATAAATGAGACACTCTGAATCACCAATGAATCATTAATAGAGTTCTGCTTCTGTTTCTTGGCTTTTATTTCCAGATTATAAAATTATAAGTTTTTAAATGATGGATGAAGGTGAACACTTCACAGCATTCACAAGTATGTGGTAAGGGTTACATTGCTATTAGACCTCCTACCACCATGTAAACAGGAAATTTTAACAACCAGCATTTATTTTTTCTTTTGTCTAATGTCAGAGTTAACAAGTGTCCAGGTTCTTTGTAGAACAAGAGAGGATGAGGGTAGAAGGATGACCTCTTCGTGGCCAGCAGCAGAACCACTAAGTGCAGCAGAGTTCAGGGAGATCTGGATTTCTGTCACAAAGTTTACAAGAACTTGTGCTCTTTTAGTACACACTGTACTACACATTGTGCTGGAAAATGAACTACAGTAGCTTTTACTGTGAATAAATAAATGCATTTTGATAGCCAATAAAAATAAAGTGATAAGATATGCTAATCTGAGCAACTGGGAACTCCCTCAAACTTAACACATGATGCCACAATTGAAAGTAAGGAATATCAGGCTGTTAAAGGGAAAAATAAAGTTATCTACTTAGAGTATGTGTGTACATGTACATACATGGGTTCATTATCATTAGTATTAGTGTTGAAATTTTTTTAAACAGAAGTTTCAAAAGCAATAACAGAATTCAGATTGTCAGTTTTGAATGGAGTTAATGAAGGAAAATATTTACTATAAAGGTACACACAAAATTTATTCCGCATTGATTCTGAATTCCAGTAGGAGTTCAGTCAATAGGACTAGGTCCAGGATCTGGTGCCTTGTCACACCAGATGGAACAGAGACCAGATCCACCATGTCAGAAGATTTACTCTCCTCTTATTTTGTTAATTCTGTACTCATTGAGTATACAAACAGCACTCATTGAGCAGGCAGGACAAGAGAGAGCCTGGGAAAGTTTCAGTACAGCAAGTGAAGAAATTTATCCTGCAGGTTTGCCATCCGGACGTTTCTAGATGTGAGTGTTAACAGCAAAGTTTGTGTATTTATTAACGATTGTATTGGCTGTAGTTTTTTTTTCTGTTATTAAGTGATTGCATTGAATTAGCAACAGTCTAATGATATAACCTACACAGGCCTCTGTGTTGATTTTTGCATACATTTCAACACTCCTGAGGTTAAAGACTAGTGGAGTTTAAATAAGAAAATGATGCTGAAGGAAAAAAGCATTAGGATTATCTAGGACTATGACAAAGTGACAGTGTAATGGCTATGATGAAAATGAAGTGTGGCTTTATAGAGTCACAACATTGCATGCTCTGTGTTAATGTTTGATTTACTACTGAGAGAAATTTCCTCAGAAGAGCACTATGCTGCATGTTGGACTGATTTATGGTTTTTCTTTTTACCATCAAAGCTCTAATAAATGCTTTGTGAAATATTTATTTCTGGTTCAAGGAAAATTAACAGATTCAAAACTGGTTCTGCTTGCCATCCTAGGGCAGAATAAAGAATATGTTTAAGTTAATGTATAGGCTATTTTCTTGGGAAGAACACCACCATTACTTTTCTTGATTTTTGTGTTTTCTGGTGCATGTTTGAAATCATAGAAGTACATTCAACTGTGAAAGATCTTGTTGGGTCATTCCATACTCTCTTCTTTCTAAGTTGAATTAAATCATAAAACTTTGCTTCTAGTAAAAGCTTTCAAAGTAAGGACACAGTGTTCTTAATTATTACTCTTTTCCTATCTCATGAAATTGTACATACATCCTGCCAACTTGGAAATCAATGTTTTCAAGAAAATACAAGTTTTTTTATGTTTTAAATGGAGGTAAGCAGCTTCTTCTTCCATACCTATTACATTGAATAGTGGTCAATAAACCTCTCTTCAGAGCTGAAAACTGAAATCCAAATCTTCAAAAAATTTTTCTCACCTGTAGATGTGTACTGGAATGTTGAAATTTTACAGTCAAAAGCATGTAATGCCAGTTTATGGTGTTGTCAGTAGCAATTAGGAAATTTTAACATAAGAATTTAACAAACTAGTGGCCCAATTAGAGCAGGATTGACCCTAACCTTGACCTGATACAAGGTTCTTGTCCACTTTGATTTTTGTAGTATCAGACTTTAGAATAAAGCCTCCATAGCCATATGGAAGACTGAAGCCCATAATTACTGGTAAAGGGCCAGACACCTCTGTGCTTGAACTTACTGATGTAAATGCAGTTGTGTTGACTCAAAGATTGAGCAAGAACAGATATGGTGAGCTGACCACATGTTCACTGATTCCTCATAGACACCACCAGCTATTCAGAATTCAGCTTTACATTTGTCATATGCTTCAACTACCCTACTAGACATTACAACAATGCAGCTTCGCCAGGTGCTTTCATGGACTGCTGCACTTAGTTCCCCCAAATGCAGGTAGTTCCTCCATGTGCTAGAGTTACCCACTAAATTTTCACAGAGCAGAACCCTGGTAAAAAAATTAATGCCTGTTTGTTCTGCAGCCTCTGTCTCTATTTCTGTCAGCAGCAGCATCCCAGATGATCCAGAGTTTTCAAGGTCTAAGAACTGTTTTGCATTTACTGAGTCATATTAAAAGATAGATTTAGGCTTGCCTAAAGAAAGCTAGGTCAATTGGCCTATGAAAAGACTGATTTTTTCTAACATTTTTTCAGTCCCTTATACCCTCAGTAGAAGAGATCACAATCTATCTAAAATTAACTGCAGAAGTTTTTATAAATTGTCCATCCAAATAGAGAAAAAGCATCTATGGGTGAATTGGGTTTTCCTTTCCTGGTCTCAAATATGTCCCCCTCTCTCTATTGACTGTACAGGAAATGAAGGACCTGGGTTAGTGGAGTCCCTTCCACCAGAGAGAAATTTACCACAGGTAAGTAAAATCCTAACAAGACAGTACCAAAATGAATCTCTGAATTAGAAGAGTGATTATCTTTGTTTAAACTGCACACAGTTAGTGGAAGTGATTGGCACCATCTGTCTCACCATGCTTGTAGCCCATCTGAAAAAAGTTGGGGAGCCCATGGTTGCCCCAACCTATACTGAAGCAAAGTTTCACTGACTCTAGGTCAATGGTGAGAAAAATTCTGTAAGTTTTGGTGAACAAACCCAAACATGTATCCAGCATCTATATGTTTTCTACTATAGTAAGAAATGCTTATATAGACATTTATATATATATATATGCTTATATATATATATATAAGCTATATATAAATGCTTATATAGACATTTAAATTTCACAAGTACAAAGTTTCTGCTTTCACAGACTAATCTGACCCCTCTCTAAACCAGACAAAGTCTCTACTTTGTGATGTTGTGAAATAATTTTTCTCAATTTTTTGGCTGCTACTTCCTTAGTTAAGGAGCAAAATAAAAAGTATACCTTGGGAGATTAGGAAGTTATTAAGAAGAGAAACTTGTCCAGGAAAGGAACTTCTTGTTTCTCATAGATGCCAGACTCAGACAGAAGAAGCCTCTTTGTCTCTCCCCCAAACACACAGCCCCACCCTCCCCTCCAGCTACAACATACACACTGGTTATTTGACTCATTATATTCTGCTACAGCCATCATAACTGAACATTGTCCTTTTGTTTATCATCTTCAAAGGAAGTCCTACGTCTCAATACACAGCCTTTTCCAGACAGATGTTTTTATTTTAGAGTTGCAACCTCCACAGTTTCACCTGGCCAGCTCCACCTCAGTATTTCATCAGTGTCACAGGTGGAGATAATTTGCTATGACTTCAGGGTTATTATTCTTTCTCTTTGCAAATGAGAGATAACAGATAAGCTGTTGTTTTCCCTGAGGGCAAACTATTTTTTCTCATACTAGCAGTGAGTCAGCAACATGTATGTGATCATTCCACTGCATGAATTTTCAGGCAACTGTATACAGAGCAGTAGCTTGTTTGCTGTGCATTACCTATGTCTTATTGAAGTATTGCATTCAGAGGGTCCTCCTGGGTTGAAACATGCTGTGACTTGGTGATAGAGAAACTCACCTGCAGAAGAGTTTCTTACCTCTTATTCTTTCTACTTTTCTCCAAAATCGACCTGCAAACTTTTAAACTAAGATCTGCATCTGAAACCATGGAGTTACATATTTCACAGAGTGATCCTTAAATACTCATTTTGAAGCTGTTTTAATTTGTCCAGTTAATGACCAGATGAGACATAGACACACGGTATTTACACCAGCATTGTCACAGTACTGCAAGACAGCAAAGGCATGCAGGTGTTTGTAGGTGAACTTTTAGACTCTCACATGCATAAAAGAAAGCAATCTGGTGGAATTCTGTCAGTGTTATATTTCATTTATGAGTGTTTACTCTCATTTTTAAATGTTTGGTTATAGTAGGTTTAGGGGCAAAAGCTGTTTCAGATCACTCATGTAATAAAAAAAAAAAAGCAGAGGTTATCTGCCTTATCTTAATTTTTTAAATTATTCACTGAAGAAAGAATGAAGAAAATATAATTACAACTGTTGAAGTATGCTTATGTTTTGAAAAGTTGTGATGTCTGACACAATTGTATTTCACATACCTGCCATGGGATTTATAGCCAATAAACATTAGTTTTGTGTGGTAAATGTAGCCCTTGGGCTACCCTTGCCATAATACGTCACTGCACCTTTGGAAAACTGTAGGGCATGTTGGCAGCAGTAGGAGGTTAGAGAGAAAGAATAGAGACTGGAGAAGGAGATTTGGCTGGAAGAAGAGCTGTGGTAAGGCATAGAGGGATCCCCAAGAAGTCACTTCTTGATTGTACTGTGCAGGTGTTATGTTGCTTGGAATGTAAAAATTAAAAGAAATAGACAAAATAGAAAAAAGAGGCATTTCCTTCAATTGTGAAGAAGAATAAGCAGTTATTTAGGCCATTAATTAAACCTCTTAACAGAGTTACCAGCACTGACTGTTTGTCTCTGGAGTGAAAGAGCACAAAGGAAAAAAATGGCAGGCAGCAACTGGTCCCAGCCAATGCCCGCACTTAGCTCTCAGTGGAAACATCCTGGACTTCACCAGCATCTTCACTGAAAGTTGTTATGGTTTGCATAATGAAATGGTAAACTTTAGCTTCTACTAGTTTTCTCTTTATCTACCTGTTGTGTTATACCTCAGGTTCCCTTCTGAGATATGAAAATAAACAGAGGAACTGGGAAGAATTTTTCTTAAGGGGTTTGGGGTTAGTGGAGTCTGAGGGGTTTGGGGGTTTGTTGTGGGGGTTATTAACATCAACTCTTATAAAGAGATTGTAATTGATAAAAATGTAGAAATATCTGTAAACAACTTTTTTTTTTTTTTTTAATTTCTCCCCAAGACATTGTGTACTTATGTCCCTTGGATACATTTGTAAAGCTTGTTGTCTTTTGATATCAGTTCCCATTCTTTATATTTCCCCTTTAGGGAAGACAACTTCTCTTCAAATGAAGAGTCTTAAAACAACAGAAACAAAAAGCAGGTGGACTATTTATTTTAGATAAAAGGCATTATTCTTGAAAGTAATTTGGGTTGTCTGTTTCTGTTGCTCATGTCAGGATCTATTTACATTACCTGCAGGAGTAATCTGACTTCAGTTATTTCCACACTTTGGGTTGAAATTCTATCAAAAGACAAAAGCACAGATGTGTCCATTGCATCTTGCACCTCAGACTTTGTAATAGGCACCGTGTGGATGTGCTCAGCTTTCAAAAAGTAAATTTTTATCTCTTAAACAACAAATGTTTCAAATATTTGGAAGAATATAATTAAAAAATAACCAATGAAGATGAAATACACTCATAAATCTTCCTCTTAAAGATGATAATTAAATACTACTATTCTGGAAGATTCTAAACATGTGATCATAATTTCTTGGTTCTTATTCCCAAGAATAATAGAACTTTCTTTTTCTTTTTCCTTCAGTGGAAAAATTCTCCTTTAATGTAAAATACAGACTGTTACTTTTTTATTGCAATACCTAAAATATATGACCTGATCAATGACATTTTCAAATAATAATTGTGTCACTGAGAAACACATTTCTGTGATGTTTTCTTTAGTTCTGTTAGAACTTCCTCTGTGCACAGTCGCTTGCTTCTCATCAATCTGGAGGCTCTGCAGACAAATTACCTGCCTTTCATCTTTCTGCTTGAGGGTGGAAAAAAGATTACTAGAGTAAAAAGAAGGCTTAGTAAGAGTTTTTGTGTAATAGAGTTGGAATGTGAGACAAAGATAGATAACAATTTCAGGAAGAAAGACTTTTAAAAAACAGAATGGAAAAAGAAGATGAGAAGATAGGTTATGCCTTTTTTTATGTTTAAACTTTCTACCTTACTTTATAAAATTCTTTCATTTTTATTAATAAAAACTACCATTTATAAAATATATTAAACATTTCATGTATTAAGTGTAGTACTGTTACTGTTAACCTTCTGGTAGATGAACAAATCTCAGGGAAGAACTGTAATTTGGTGAAGAAGGAAGGGAACATATTAATCTGCTTTTCCTTTCTTTTGAAGTAAATTAGAGAAGTGTGAAATTATGGCATAGGATCTGGTTCCTCTTCCTCAATACAAGCAGGATTAACCTCTTTATAATTTCATAATAAAGTAGAGTAGAATCTGTCTGAATGACGCCCAAAAAAAGACCTGGGAACTTTAATTTTTCTTCATCTATTTCAAGGATTCCCAGACTTTAAATATGATATTCTTAAATTAAAGGTTTCAGAATTTTCAGATCTTCCCCTCCACCAACCAACATTTTCAGCATTTCAGAACTTTTGCTCACAATGGCTGTCCTGGAGAGAGCTCCTTTATCAAAGTCTTGCAGGGAAATCTGAGAAGTATGGTATGAAGTTAGGTCTGACAGAGGTTGATACTGCCACAGAAAGTGGGTAGTACTGGACACTTCAAACTGGGAAGAGTTGAACCTGAGGTCTGCAGTACCTGTGTCCTAACTACAGGACTGAGTAGCAGCCTGAGTGAGATGCTGCTCTGGCAGTTGAAGCTGATTCATCTGTGCTACTGAGAACAGAGATGCCATGGGGTGACAACAGGCAAAAGAGAGCCTAGTCTAGGGGCTGGAATACCCTGCTGTGGTGGGTTGACCTTGATTGGACACCACTTGCCCACCAAGCTGCTCTGTCACTCCCTTCCTCATTTGGACAGGGCAGGGAGAAAATAAGTCGGAAAAAAGTTCGTGGGTCAAGATAAGGACAATTTAATAAAGGAAAAGCAAAGGTCATGTATGCGGAAGCAAAGGAGATCAAAATATTTTATTCTCAACTTCCTATCAGAAGATGATGCCTTGCCACTTCCCAGGAAGCAGAGCTTCAGTACACATAGCGGTTGCTCCAGAAGAAAAATGACATAAATAGCAAATCACCCCTGACCCCACTCTTCCACTTCCCATCTATTTCTTTTAGCTTTTAGTGTTGAGCAGGCATCACATGATATGGAATATTATGGAGTATCCCTTTGGTCAGTCTGGGTCAGCTGTCCTGGCCATCCTCCCAAAATCTTGTCCACCACCAACCTACTGGTGAGGGGGAATGTTGAAAAGAGAGTTGATGCTGGGTGAGCTCTGCTCAGCAGTAGCCAAAACACTGGTGTGTTATCAAGCCCTTTCCAGCTGCCAGTGCAAAGCTCAGCCCTGTGAGGGCTGCTGTGGGGAAATGAACTCCATCTCAGCCAGAACCAATGCACCTGCTAAGGGACACAACCAAAACGCCATGCATGCACTTATATTAGATTGTGTTGATATATGCATTTACATGAGATCATCACTGAAAAAAATCAAAACCATTCCTGGAAGCAGGGACTGCATTTACATTAGATCATCACTGAAAAAAATCAAAACCATTCCTGGAAGCAGGGACTCCAATCTTTTGCTGAAGCTGCATATGAAGTAAGCATATGAATTAAAACAATTTCCATTCACTGATGGTTTCTCAACAACTGTGTTATCGGAAACCTTAGAGAAATGCTCTCAACATATGTGAATATGCACGGAAACACGCATGAATAGAAAAGTGGTAATTCTCTTACCAGAATAATCTGCTAAACTGTTAAGTCTTCAATGGTTAAAAGAGGAGACAGTCTAAGTGCTCCAAGTTTTCTTGAGAAAACACTTGCCAGAAACCTGTGATTTTCCTATGCCTCAGAATCATATTGCTACTTACTAGTATAATTTAGTGATGTTTCATTTTGTTTGTCAGATTCCAGTACTTACTTTTGTGATTCATTTTTTACTAAAAGAAATCACCAATTCCCTTCCCTTTAAAATCACTTTCCTGGATGATTAAGAAATGCAGTTCCCCACTATCGCAGGATTTCCCAAATTCTCTTTCTTCAAATACTGTGTCCTGAAGTTCCTTTAATGCTGTTCCCAGAAAGTGACTAATGAGTCTTTCTTAATTATGGAATATGTTAACTTAATGACTGCACAAAAAATGTGTTTTTTTCTTCTCACCATATCTTGAAGCAAATATCATTGCCGAGGCATTATCTCCAACACTGATCTCGCACTAGTAGTGTACATGTAACATTTTAATGATTGATTCTTTAAAACCTAGCCAAATTTTTTTAACATGTTAATATAGACCTGATTTCCTTTCTATAGACTGTATCTTTAATTGCATGAATAATTGTAGACATTTAAGGATAAACATTTATTTAATTGAAAATTAGGACTAAAGTTCTCCTACTATAGGGTGGCCAGTATTTTGTTCTGTTCATGCATTAGTTTATTGGTGATATGACACATTGCCTGGTTATTATTACTGGTTTTTTGCACTGTAATATTCTGAATGATAACATGCTGGAAGTAATCTGCTTTTGTGAGTTTGAGGGACAGGTTATCCCAGCATCAGGAAGTAAATGGGAATATTCCAGTGTTAGCTTCAGATACTTTCTCTGGTATCATCAAGGGCATGTTTGGAGAAAAACCTTGTGTTTGTATAGAGATGGTAAGTGGAGCAGTTCATATTCTTAGTTATGTTGTGCCCTCTGGCAAACCTGCCAGGAGAGTGCTGTGCTTGTTTTGTGAAGAGAAACCTCTTCCATATTCCAGCTTGTGCATATCTATTGTTTTCAGACATAAACAGATGTCTTCCTTACCTAAGGGAAGCTCTCAAAAATCTGGAAGTAAAACAGAAGAAACTGATGTGAAACCACAACAGTATTTGACCTGTCTGCATGCATTAATAATCTCAACTTTAGCTGAAGGCAGAGGTCTGTTGCATTCGGTTTTATTCATTTGCTTGATTTCTGCCCTGCAGTATGGAAGAAAAAAAAAGGATACTAGTATTAAATTAATTTTTTAAATGTCAATTAGGATTTTGTTAAATACATACATGCTTACTATGTCATTTATGGTCTTTAAATGCGGGACAATTTGGAATGGCTTAACAAAGGCTGGGAAAAGGGGGTAAATATATTCTTCATTCTGCCAAACCACCCTCTATTTCGCAGGCCAAAATCTCAAAATTTGTCATGAGTTGAAACTATAGCTCCAGAGCAGAGCTTTTTCTAATAATTCTAATAGGGTGAATGAATTTTATTTGCATGCATCTTGGTTGACTGCTAAGAAAATGCATATGTTTTGAGGTTTTTTACTTCTATACATTTACTTTCTGTGACAGGCTTATCTGTCTTTTCCAGCCTTATACAAATGTCTGTAGGACATTCAGACGTGTTAAAGTTTAGCTGTCTGTGGGAGGTAAAATGATAACTGTCCAATGGGTCAGGTTTACAACTCCTTCATGAAAACAAGGCACACAAACTTAGAGTAAGTTTGAGACACTCACCTCCCTTGAGTGCCTCGTCTCTCTCCTCGCTCCTCACCCATCTATGCCACGGTTACAACACAGATTGTGTGATGAAATTAAAGCAATGCTAATATTGAGCAACTACTACGAGTATGGAGAAAAAGTACTGTGTGTTCAAGGACAGCAGGATAAACGCATCAGTGAAGGGGAAGAAAGGGAAGTGTTGAACACAGTGCAAGCACAAAGGAAGTGGATAACTCTTGGAGCGAGGTTCCGTGTCCCCAGCAGAGCCCTGTACTGGAGCCAGCTCTACACCTGCTGGGAAAGCCACACATCAGAGCACAGCAATGGCTGACCCAGCATCTCTCCAGCCAACCACACTGCACTGGTGCTGGTGCTGCCTTTTCTGTTTGTGTTGTAGTGCAGAGCAGTCACAGCTGACCTGGGCAAGACACCTCCCTGCAAGGTTACATCCATTTGCAGAAGTAGCAGCTTGGATAACAAACCTTATGTAAAAGTAAAGATGCCCAGAAACTTAGATTTTTTAATTATGATTTTTTAATTCACAGGGACCAGATGGTCAAGAGAGAAGCTGATTGTGACTCCTGAGTCCTGGAATGATGAAACTGTAGTTCTACAAGAATGAAAGAATGAGAATCTAGAATATGGTATAATACATATATTCCAGGTTGTAGATGAATATATTACTCTTATTACAGGGCAGTCTATTTCTATAATTTAAGATTTTATAATAAAAATTAATAGTCTATCAAATATAATAATTTCTATGTGTCTCTGCTCCCTTTCTCAACTGAGGACAACTCCTAGAAGGAGCAGAAGACCCCCAGTCTTTCAGCTACATGTTCCATGATGTCTGTCACGTGGCCACTTTACCATCCTCAGTATTTGATGGCTTAGACAATTCTCTTAGATAAGAAACGACCTCTTTCTCACCAAATTGGAGTTGTATTTTGCTATTTCCTATCTCAAAGCAGTCCAGGCCTGCACCTCTTGCAGATTGCCTAGAGGTGCACCCAAGTCACCTGGAGAGATACTGAAACAGCTCTTCCTTGCTCTGTACATACAGAAAAAATAATTTTTCCTTTGCCAACAGTTACAATTAGTACCACAGTTCAGTATAATCTTTCTGGAGAACGGTATTGCTGTTCACACCACAGAGTAGTGCATACAGATGAGCTCCCTGGAATCCCTGTGTCCAAGACAATGCTGCCATTGTGTATTGTAACATGGAAGGAAACTGGAATTCCACAAAATTTTGCTATGAGAATTTTCATAGAAACAGAGAATCATTTAGGTTGAAAAAGATCTTTAAGATCATTGAGTCCAACCATTAGCCCAGCACTGTGTCTTAGTTTGAAAGACCACACACTGCCAAGTCAGTCAGCTAGCCATGTCCTAATAAAAGCTAATATTTTGTGATGGACAGGAAACTTGTGAGATTTTTGAAGTCCAGACTGCCCTAATTGGATCATTACATGTTTGCATATCTTCAGCAACTTCAAAACATTTGCATTTAGGGCAAATATATGTAATGAAGTCATTAATACACTGTTGTCTAGCATTTTTTAGCAGTTAGCCATGGAAGAATTTTAAAAAGACAAAACTTATGGCTTTCTTTTGGAGTGTCACAATATTTGATATTATAAGCTGCTCAAAAAATTTCCATTATTTCTTCAGCTAAGGGCTTTGTCAGACTTTTATATGAATCAGAAATAAGTCCACGATGTTTTTATTCTCTACTTCAGAACCAATTTTGTTGCCAGACAAATTCATCTAACAATTGCTATAACATAAGAAACAGGCTATATTTCACTTCTGCTTTCAGTGCATAAACAGTACAGCACAACACTGACAGACCCACAGATAAAACAATGCCTTCCATGTCTTTTTAGCTGTCATGTCAGCTAGCAAATGTGGATGAACAGAGAAGAATGAGCTCTGCATTCATCCACAAAAAGTGCAAGCATTGTGTAGGAGCGTGAACCACTCTTTTCTGTAATCCCTGTTTTATAAAGATGAGCCTCCAGCGCTCATCATGGTCAAGAGGTAGTTCTGGAGTACATTAACCCTGCTGGAAATCCTGACTGCAGTGGTGCTGAAGAAGGTTTTTACTGTAGCAAAGAGAAAGCCAGAAAGTCATTATAGAATGCCAGTATGACTATATAACTTCTTACCCACAGGTTTCTTTTTGCTAAGAAAAGATGGACCAGATGACCCTTGAGGTCACCTTCCAACCTGATACTCTCTGATTCTACGTACACATACAGTCCTTGGGGACATACATTGCTTCCTCTAAATTACTGATACTTTATTTTAATGGCACAGATATAAACGGGTATCACAGGGGAGGGTAGAAAGCATAATAAATTGCTATAAGATTATAATTTGTTCCAATGAAACCTGAGTGTTGTGGCTTTGATGATATGTTTAACTGCAGTAAGGAAAGCACCAGGTATGCAGGCTGGTAATAAGGAGAGGAAGAGATTTTTTTTTTCTCTGAAGTGGTTGTAGTCTAAGAAAATCTGTCTGAGTTTTCTCATATTATATGCTTTTATTGACTGTAGCTATTTAAATTGTTAAAGAGATGTTAAGTTCTTTAGTTTACTTACTTAATAAAAAAGCATATAAAAATCTTCTTGCATAGTGAAAGTGAAAAGAAAGACAGGAAAATCTAAACTTTTTTTTTAAAGACCTTTATCTTCCTGCCGAAATAACCACATTAGAAGATGCTTAACCATTTCCTAGCCTTCTCTAAGGGTAAAATGTCTCTCTGCAGACTTGAACAAAGACAATAGCAAGATGAGCTGTCTACAGGAGATTGTGATAGTCCCAGGCTGTGATAACAGCCAGCAGTGTATAAATTCATTCTTCTGCCATGTCTATACCTCTTCTAAGTTTAAGAAATACAAAATCAGATTTCCATGAAATCTATCCTCGCATTTAAGTGGCCCCCTTCAAACTCTTCATGTGATCAAGTCTGTGTGAATTCTCAGACAAAAAGATGTAGCGTTCTACTTCCTAGCACAATATAAATTTTTCTGTGCGTAACTATTCCTCATCAGGCATTAAGGCCAGCATTTAATCTGCTTTGTTAGGTATCCCAAGCAACTCCACTGCAAGCATCGAGACCAGAGGGATAATGCTGCAATGTTTGCAGCAGACGTCACTCTAGGTAAATAAGTACTCATCCAGTCAACATACATAGGTAATTTAATACTCAGCCTTCTCTATTTCTTGTTTGTTCAGTGTCACACATTTAACAGAAATTTCACAAATCTTCCAGATCCCTCACACTCTGAAAGCTTCAGATGTACATGCTCTCCATGCTCAATATATCATATAAAATACAACTGAAAATAAATTTTCCCCAATATCATGTTAATGTTTTACAACACAGGAAGAAGAAGTTATACTTATTTAACATGAGAGAAAAATGGAGTGTCTGTAAATAGCCCTTTACTCATATGTAAATAGGTTTTTAAAATCAATGTTACATATAGTATGGGCACTTGTCCATAGAAGAACTCAGCTTCATTTCTTAATTTTTAAAATTGTACTGCATTCTAGATTGTAGAGAATATGGCAAATTATATGTGTGCTCATGTAACCTGGTTGGTTCTTTAAAACATGAAAACCTATTCCCACAGCTAAGTAGTTAATGTAACAGATGTTTTGTCTCCTTCTAGACTGATTTTTTTCCTTTGGCTGCTTCCTACTACTAAAAAGCAGAAATAAGCATTATGTTTGACAAGCAGCATGGTACTCAAAGCCTGGAGAATTCAGCTGTGATTCTAGGAAAGACTATTTCATCATGGATTATAACTTTCCCCGGTGGTGTTGTGCCATGATTTTCTCTAACTTCTTTGGGTTTCTTTATTTTTTTAGTTAGAAATGGAGCTCAAGTTTGCACAGTGTGTAGGCGTATCATATATGTTTTCTTGATATTACCCAGCACTAAAGAATGCTTTTGATTTGAGATGCTTGAAGAATCAGTCATGGAGTGAAGTGGGTGTTCCCCTTTTCTCTGACATTTTAATAAGCTGAGCTAAGCTTTACAATCATATATTCCTCTTACCTCAACGGGATTGCTCCGCATGGAAGTGATCAGATGCTCATAAGAGGGAGCCTCCCTTGGATAGGGAACTGACAGTCTGATCTGCACAGTGTACACTGTGTATACATGCAACTGTGACCTCATTCAAAGCTCTTTATTGAACTTACGTCATTGGTGACATTTTGAGAAGTCATGTTTCCTTGTTTGCTTCTGATTTTTGTACAAACCTGTCCTGGTTTCAGCTGGGATAGAGTTAATTTTCTTCCTAGTAACTGGTACTACTCTGTTGTGTTTTTTCATTCAGTATGAGAACAACATTGATAACACACTGATATTTAGTTTTTGCTAAGTAGTGCTTGCCCTCAGTCAAGGACTTCCAGTGTCTCATGCTCTGCTGTAAAGCAGGTGCGCAAGAAGCTGGGAGGGACCACAGCCAGGAGTGCTGGCTCAAACTGGCCAAAGGGATGTTCCATACCATAGAACATCCTTCCCAGTATATAATTTGGGGGCAGTTGGCTCAAAGGGGCTGATTGCTGCTTGGGGATGAGCTGGTCATTGGCCAGCAAGGGGTGAGCAATTGTATTGTGCATCACTTATCTTCCTTGGGTTTTATTTCTCTCTCTCTAATTGTTTTCTCCCTTTTCATTACTATTATTGTTACTATTATTACAATTACTATTAATTATTATTACTATTATTATTATTATTTTCCATTTTATTTCAATTATTAAACTGTTCTTAACCCACAGGTATTACCCTCTTTCTGATTCTCCTTCCCCTCCCACCACAGGTGGGGAGTGGTGAGCAAACAGCTACATGGTACTCAGTTGCTGGCTGGGGTTAAGCCATGGCAACATGATGGCTAACTCTCCAGTTATTCAATTTTAAATTTTTTTTTTTTTTTGTAGATGTGGGGCAAGTTGTGAAGGAAAATGATTCATTAGTGACTCTGTGTGGAGTTTCAAAGGCTCTTAAAAAAGCCAGAGGACTACAGAAAAATATAGTGGGAGGAGAAATTGCATGGAAGATTTTGTCACATTCAGAAGCAATGGATGTTGTTTTCACTATTTGGTTGTATCAGTGAATACTTGGTATTAGAATAAAAATCTGACTTTTCTGTTGTGGTTAGATTTCCATCATTTTATCTGATTAACAAATGTAGAAATGTCTCGTCTATCAAGTGGTTTAATATCTCTGTGGTACAAATGTCAAGAAATGGCAGAAATTTTCATTTCTGAGCTGATATATCTGAGCACTTAACTCTGCCAAAGATTGTAAGGGAACAACCCCTGTCTAAATTAGATGAATGAGCAGAACACAAGAGTAAGCCTTAAAGCATTACTAGGCTGCTTTTGTCTGAAATATAACCAGGGAAATGCACATAGTGCAGTGGCAGGGAGTGTATAAGAGAGAAGCGGGGGTGTCAGCCACCTTTTCAGAGACTTTGTAGAGACTACCAAGAATGTAAAATTGAAATGTCAACACCAAAAGTGCTTTGGTGCAATATAGCTGACCTCAATGTCAACATGGTGTCACTGAATGCAAGTCTGCCTTAGGAGACTAACATTTTCTGCTTACTATACATCTACTCAACTATAAATTTTAAACAATTATAACCACCCTGCTCCCAAATATGTTTTTTTACATCTTGTTTTAAAGAAGGAAACTTTAGAGACAAATGCTACTCTTTCTTGCAGAGTCTGGTAAAACCAAGAGTAATTGGAGCTGTTCCTGATCCTTGGCTCTGTCAAGAGGTGAAGGAAGAATTCCTGCAACACTTAGGTAGGCTTCTGGCATGTGAAGCGAGAGGTCTGACTTTTCCCCTCAGGAAGCCAGTGGAGTTCCCAGCACAGGGAGCTTGCCTGAGTGCAAGGACAGGTAAACCAGGTTTCTGGAATATGAAGGATTCAGACTGCAGGAAATTTCTCATAAACATCAACTAAGGGTAGTTTTTACTCTCTTTGAGGTGTAAACAGCTTCTTACCTTTCACTGGGGACCACAGGGCCTTTTAGCACAAACGAAACCCGACAGCTTGAAAGTAGCAAAAAGCTCTGCTCTCTGAATCTTTTGACCTGGGTTTTTATACTGCAGTGTCCCAAGGCAAAATTCCTTGCTTCTTTGCTATTAGAAAATGTCTGCATTTCAGAGATATCTTGGAGGTCCTTCAACCTGTACAGAAGCTGTGGAGTTGGGGAATGCCTGAAGAAAACCATCTCTCACTTTGTCATTCTGTTTTGATTTTTATGTTTCTTGTATTTGTGAAGATACTGACTTGCAATCTGACAAAGTAGAAATGACGCCTTCTCTTTTGCGCAGATAGGTGGACTTCTGAGATGAACATTAGCACCCATGCAGTGCAAACATGCAGGGGAATGTTGATGTGCTAATGCTCAAAGCCCACTGATGAGTGAAGTAAACATTTTCATTATGAGCTGACCAGTCAAGGAAAAGGGTGATCATTTGGTTAAAAGACTAACGCTAAGATCAGAGGCTGAGCTGAAAATAAGACCTGGAATGAAAGAGGGTAGAGAACTTACTACTGCTAAAGGCCAAAGGAGCCTTGCAGACTCATTTGGTAGTTCACAGTTGTATGTGCATCACCTCTTACAGTGTGGCGGCAGAAGAAACCCAGACCCAACATGGCCACAGGACTTCTTACAAAAAGGAACTATGGGCCTAGTCTCGTGCCTGAGGTTAAAGGTTCTTCAACAGATATTAGAAGCTCACTATTACAAGCAGGTCAGGCTGTGCAAATTTTCGGTGCCTGCAGTTAGGGAAAATATAAAATCATGTTTCCAATTTACAATTTGCTCCTGGCATTGATGATGATATTTAAGTAATGGTTCTTAGAATAATTTACTCATCATGCTCAGATTTGGCTCAAGACTTTTTATGTATTTGTATAAATTTAGAGTTGTCCATGTCTAGAGCTTGTTAAATACAGCTTTTGAATCTGTTCTCCTCAGAATTGCAGAGATCCTTTTATTTAAAATCACAGTAGGAACATAATAAACAAAGAAAGGAAAATAATCAAACCCAACTGCCTTTCAGCCGATCCACATAGATACTGGATATCCCATCAAAATAAAAAAACACTTAGAAAAGAGTTTTTTAGAACACTTTTAGAAAAGAGTGATTCTTTTATGGCAGCGAAAATCAAATACTTTCAGCTTCTTATTGGAAAGAATAATCAAATTGCATCATGTTGCTGCCTCAATCCCATTAGGGCTTAAACAACATTAGTTTATTCACAGCCTTATTTCATCTAACACTCAACAAAGTCCTCTATTAAATCATTATTCAGAGTCAGTTTAATATTGTAGATCCCAGTTTCATTTTTCTCACTCACACTGTTAATGGCCCATTTTAAGAACTGACAGATTAACATTGGTATTTTTAGAAAATTAAAAAGAATTATTTTTTAACTTGTCAAGTGATAGATTATATATTAATAATCTCTGTTGTTTTCATTACTAATAGAAATGTGCTTTTAGCTTATCTGCAAACTAAGGTTTTGGAAAATGATACTTGAGTTTATATTCAGTCATATATACTTCAGTCATATTCCTAGTCATGTCTCTTTTGTGGTTCACCATTGTCCCAGGAGCCTCATATTTTATCTTTTCCATATTGTTATCAACACAGAATCTTTCTCAGTCTCCAGAAGGCTCTTTTTAAGCTACTTGTTTCCAGTTTGTTTCAAATCTTTTCCTACAACATCTTTCCATGCCAAACAGAGCAGCTATTCACCAGATGCCAGATGCATGAAGGACTCTTCAATTGTCTCCTTTCCTCAACATTACTGTTTCTATGCCAAAATAATTTCTCATTTTTGGACTTCATAGCTGCTGATTGTGCTGCTTCCTGAGGGCAGTTATTACTGAAAACACTCCAGGCAGCAGTGACTATTGTCACAAAACTTTTAAAAAATTCTCAATCCCTTTATCTCATATTTTTCCTGGAATTTCTAAGGCTGAACAACTAAACCTCAGTAGCAGTAGGCAATTGTGGAACCCAGAACTTGCTGCAGAGCTGGAGTGTTGCTTTCATAGTCTATGAGACCTACATTTCAACAGCTGCTTTTACATCCTAAATAACATTAATTTAGTATTTTTTTCCCAGATATTATTTAAACATATATGATAATGTAGGTTTAGTCTATAGAAATTAATTTCTTGGCTACCCTATCAGACCCCTTGACATTTTATCATGGAAGATAAAAAAGGCATAAAACTACAGCATGGTTGCAGATATTCTCCATAGTCAAGGTGTCTTACAGCTGACGTCTTGAGGGCTGTCCCAAGTATTATGAGTCATAGAACTGAAAAATATGAAGATAGGACTACTTAGTGTAAAATGTCCCACACTATTGAGTTTAGAGGACAAACTCTATAGTGCAGGAACAGATACCAGTAGTGTTACACTGCATTTGTACATACCTGTTACAATACTGCCTTCAGTTACACGGTCATGTGCAATCTTATTCCATTGCACTCTGTATTTATTCTGATCTCTCAAGAATTACATAAGAAGGAAGAATTAAGGTTTCTCAAACGACTGTAAATCCTAGAATTTTTACTATCTTCTTTGCAGTAAAATAGAATTGATTATATTTTTGTATGTAATAATGGTAGAAATGACAGAAGTATTTTTGGTAGTTCACAAAACCACATTCCAGTGGGATATTAATATTGCTTATCTATTTTCTAGGATTCATCTTCTCCCCCATTCTTCTTTAGGCCTTTCAAAAGCCTCTTTTTTCTAACTACTTCATATCCTACAGCAGATGTTTTGCTGATCCTTTTCTCAGAAAAGGAAGAGAACACAAAAGCAACTACTCCCTAGGAGCACAATCTGATCCATTTAAGGGCTTACTTTAAGCCTCTCGTCTGAAGGATTTTGTGGGAAAGCACCTGAGGAGTGAATACTTCTGATTTGCACAGAGCTGCTTTCTCTTGAGAAGTGATGATTACAGCAAGATGCTGGGGAGCTGGTCCTCTCTCCCATTGTTCCAGTCACAGGAACAACACAGAAGGACTGAATAAAGGCCAGAATATAGTATTTGACAGTATTCATTTAGTGAAAACCCCCACAGATGATTTACATACACACCTGTGTTGGATAAATCATTGAAAAATCCCTGAGAAAAGGATCAAGGTAGAGGTTGCCTAAACTAATATTGTTCATTTTCCTCTCTGCATTTCAATTCATTTTACAGGAGATACTCTTCCTGTCTTAAATTTATTTAGAGTTATCATAGATATCTTATTTTTTATCTGATGCAATGCATTAACATAGGTTTGGATCATCAATCTATAACCAGCCTTTTCTCTTTCAAAATAATGTAATCAAATAAAGTTCCTTTATTTTATATACTGACTATGCTGCTTTAGGGTCCAGCTTCCTGAGTGCTAATGGGATGGTTTCAGCTGTCCAGTCTTCTCCCTGCCAGCCCTGCAGGTCAGCTACATCCAACTGTTTTGGATACAGATGAGAAGAAGAGAATTTAGCCTGCTCTTTGTATGGTTTCTTATAAAAATACAGAATGTTCTTGGGTGGTGGCTAAAGAAATAATGTTTTCTGTTTTACATATTCCCAGTCATGATGGACAAGTTAAATGACACGCTCATCGAGACATTGCATCTGCTAGAGAAACTCCTGAGAGTCTTCTGAAATTCATCCCCATTTAGGAGTGTAAGTCCAAATGTGGGTGTTGGGGTTGGTTTTGGTTTGTTTTTTTTCATGAAGGTAAGTGTGTAGTCCTGAATGGGGGTATTGTCTTAATTCACAGCTTTAGAAAGATCTCCTGCATATCAAAAAGGTTATTAATTTAGATTCTCAAATCTATAATAAAGATTATTAAATACAGATAGGTCTTAGCCATTTTATATACCAGGATTTTTGGTGTGAATTTTTAGGTTAGAGCCAGTAGACATACAGATGTTTTCATATCTGGAATTGAATGAGTGCAAATCATGAGAATGTTTGAATCTTGAGTTTGGATCTTAATTTTCTATATTTTCCCATCTTTCTAACTACCTTTTTCATATGGCTACACCAAAAAAAAAAAAAAAAAGCCAAAAAAAAAGCCTTCTTGAACCCCTTAAGCTATAGTACAGATCTTTTCAAAGTTAAGAAAAAAAATATGACTATAATTTAAAATTATACTGTCAACTTTTTATTTTTTACCCAACAGATACTAGTTTAATTTCTTTTGAAATTAGTGGACTGGAACGTCTTTGCTATTCTTGTTACCATTTTTGTTATGTTAAAGGGAAAAGGGAAGTAAACCTGAACTGAGTGGACTTGTCAGCACGGCCAGTGTGTTTCTGTGTAGATTCTGTGTGAAAAAGACACAGAAATTCTGAGAATAAAGAAGTCTGATGAAGTCCAGGAAACTCTTTACCTCACTATTCTTCCTCTTTTCATTTTTTTCTCCCAACTCTTTGTTTGGTTTCCCTTGTTTTGGGAAAAATAATAGAATGAACAAATGCATCAAGTTGAATAGAGGAAAGACTATTTATAGCCACACTTTAAAAAAAAAAGAAAATTCTCTACTCTTCTTTGCTAAATAAAGCAGTGAAGAAAACTTAAGTCTTATAACAATTAGCAGCATTTGTGTGACATTATAGTCTATGTAGATGAAATACAGGGGTATTATGATGACTACTCAAGTGGGACAAACAAAATTTTCCCTTTGAAGAAGAAGTAATTATTCAATATGGTGCAAGCCTTTGCTTATTTTGTCTTAATCCTCAAGAGAGCTGACTCCCTTGTGCATGGCATTATCCTTACACCCTTACATTGGCCTTAGGACTATATTTTGGCTCATGCCTTCAGTCTGTATCTTCCCACGTGTATAATGCAAAGTGAGATCCATTTCTCTTTTTCTCTGTCTGGAAGAACCTTTAAGGTCAATATTTCCCCTGCATGTTAAATTTAGTTTCCAATTGTTACAAAAGCAACAGAGGAGAGACAACTGGAGTCTTGTTTGGAGATGGGAAGTGGTTGAAGTAGGCCACACCACCAAGTCAAATCAAAAGGTCTCCATAGGCTTCTTCTTTTGTGAACTGTGGGAATCCAGAAGTTTTCCCCAACATCGGAGACCATATGAGTCACATGTATTTTTCAAATGTCAGTTCAGCAAGTTGCATAACCATGAAAAACATACAAATGAATTTCACTTTTCTGCAGAATAATTCACAGACACAGAAAAAATTATGTGATTACATCATGACACCAAGTCCTGAAATGCTGAGATCTGTTCACAACTCTGGTATTTTCTATTGTATAAGACAAAGAAAGCAGGTGGTTTTTTATTGGTTTGGGTTTTGTTTGTTTGTGTGGGTTTTTTTTTTTTGTTTGGTTTGGTTTGGTTTCGTTTCGTTTCATTTTGAGGGTGTTTTTTTAAATTAAAAAAACCAAATAGCAAATACTACAGAAGGTGAGCTGGCATACATATTGTACCTTCATTTCTAATAATTCAAATACTAAGTCTACACCTAGAATAAAAAGCAAACTTTTTAAAAGTTGGTATTTTAAATAATCCTGTCAGAACCGATCTTTTATAGTAGGAAGGGAGATGGGACTCTCAATTTTAGGAAATTTAGGAAAACCTTTTAGGAAAAGAAATTTGGATATAAAAGATATTGTGAATGTATCCTAGTAGCTCTACTCCAAAAGAAATGGCTAATTTAATCATATTATATCAATGCAAATATAGACCCTTATGGTTAAACAATATTTTTAAAATATATTTTATATAAAATATTTTTCTATATTTTAAATAGAAGGTTGACTGCTTTTTCATAGGAGATTTGTCAATATACCCAGAAGTCATCTCAGGTTTAAAAAAAAAGATAAACAGACCTACTGATACATTGTCTTTTTAAGCACAGCATATCAGCTACAGACATAGCCTTCAGAATTGTGATAAAAACTATCTATGAGCTGTCTTCCTTCCCCCATCGTGCTCCCAGAAAGCATTACTGCTCAGAAATTTTCACAGCTGAGAAGAGAGTAAGGAAATATTTCAGGGCAATTATTTTCAAGTAATTGATAACTTATTTTAATCAAAATATTGCTGAAACTGCATCTGAGTATTTAGTGTCGTAGAGTGCAGTACATATCTGTGCTATGCTGTGGAATCTTGAAAATGAAAAAATACATTTTTAGTTGCTGGAAAGTTCTGTTGCACAAAGCGTTTTGTGTTGTGCCTTGTGCTGACACCTCTGAAATCTTGCTTGAAGTCTTTTATGGCTTTGTCTAACTGGGGTAATTGCGCACGATGGTTTATACAGTGACGAATTGCTCTTCGCATTTACAGGACTCTGTACAGTTGTTAGGTTTAGCACTGCTATATAAAGCATTAAGCTTATTACGCCCCAAAGAATTAAATTATGCTCAGGCAATTTGATTACTTGTGTCCAAAGGAAGACACAATTGTAATGAGTTAAAAGTTTGAAGTGAACATTGTTAACAGAAGTACTTCGTAATTAAAGAAAAATATTTGCTTAAGCATTTTCATTAAATCTATTTTCCCTTTTATTCAGTCCACTTGCTGTTCTTGTAAAAATGTCTTTTGACTTCCAGATGATTCAAAGCATGAAGTTAATTGAGCTTTTTAACCTTATTTCAGTATTTATACACACTACACAAAATTTTGTGGGCACAACTTGTATCAGAAATTCTGAATATGTTGAATTTCTTTCAAAACGTTAAATGATAGGCATCTGAGTTTAAATTTTTCTTTAAACATCCAAGTCTGTGTATGAATTGTAATACAAAAAATATAATAGCACTTACTCATTTCAGTCTGACAAAATGTGACCTGTCATTAATGAAAGCTGATTGATATTTCATTAGCATTATGTATAGTTGAAGCAAATGCAAAGTGTAGGTGCCTCATGGTGGTTTGCTAAATGTTGGAGAAGAGAGCAGGCTACTGAAATAATGAGGCATCACTGGGCAAATCAACCAATTCCTGCAGAAGAGGATCATTCAAAATCAGCACCTTGTGTTCAGAAACAGGTAGTGATGCAGTGATGGCAAATGCTGTCTCATGGGCAGCCTTCACAGCACAGCTATTTTCAGCAATATAGGATTTGACAAGCATTTTCATCTCAGCACAATTTAGCATATTTATTCCTTCATAAGTTTTAATTCCGCTTAAGAGGAATGATCCTATCCACATAAAGAGGTCATAAGGATTGCTGCATGATCAGATTAACCTCTCTTTGACTTCATTGCCTCCAAGCTTTAGATCAGTTCTCCTTGATTTTGAAAACACAATTTGTGTGCTGTTTCCAGGGTACTCTTTCCAATTTATTGACCTGACACCATATTTATTTAATTCTATTATTTTATTTATTTCTATTCATTTTTATTGGTCCATTCCCACCATATAGCCTGATTCCATGAGGATAATATTACCTGGACACTATATTTTAGGACGTTTCTGTCTCTTCATTTTTGTAACTTTTTATTTTGTAACTAGTTAGTTGCACCATACATAAAACACGAATTCACACTGCCATTAAGAATGATCTCTTTCCTCCTTCACAAACTGAGATGAACAAGCACTTGTTAATAACAGTGTGGCTTGCAGTACCGGAGCCATCGAAACTTCACCTTCAGACTAAAGCTATACGGATTTGTGAATCTTAGCTTACTCCTAGAGAAGTTTTTAAATGCTTGCTATGGTGCTTGAAAGGATAGATGTGAATTTCCTTTTGTGGTTGTCCTCTGAAGTTGCTTACAACAACTTTAAAACTCCCATGCTTTCTCACCACCTCTGTTGAGCTTGAAACACCTGTTTCCTGCAGGTTGTCTCTGTAGAACTGAGAGAGAACACTGACTTTGTTTCCCTCCAGGATGAAAATATGGAATGGAAGAAAACAGGTGTGACTTAAGGTTTTGCCTAATCATGGTTTATGCAGTATGATTATGGTTCAGGACCTCCTTAATAGTTATTTAAATTAATGCTGTTGTTATCTGTGTGCCTGCCTGGCACATAGCCACATAAGAGCAAGGATTCCTTAATGATGTTTCCCTGGGAACTCTTCTCCTGTTTTGTATTGTTTTCCACACAGTAACAATAGCTCTTCAGAAGAAATTTGGTAACTGGGTATCAATATATTGCTACTGAGTTTTGGTTTTGATATTGATATTACCTGTATTTTCGGTTAATTTTGTTATTTGTATTTGTAATATAGTATGTTAAGGAAGGTAAAGTATTCCATAATTATTACATATCAGGCAGGATGTTCAATTTAATTCTGACTTTTCAAGACCCACATTCTTAGGATAATTCAAATCTATGTATTAATTATTATGAAGAATTTAAACTGATGTCTATTTAATCTTGATAGCTTCAAGTGAAATAACACATGGGAAATGTGCCTGAGATTCCATTCAAAATCTGAGCCTGAATTGTGTTGGCGTCATTGTGCATGGTACTGCATAAACCCATGGCAAAAAACAAATTTATATCCATTTTGGGTAGACCTGGATCCAGTAGTTTATTTATTATATGTATGAGATTCACTTATTTCAGAAAATCTACTGAGCACTAATCCTGACTTTGTTTCCGCTGATTGAAAAAAGAAAAAAAGATTGCAGTGCTTTATAAGGTGTTTACTCCGAAGGTTGGAAACCTAAACCCACGCTCAAATAAAGAAATTTTCTTTCGTAGAATAAACCTAGAGATGTGGAAATGTTCTTCTTTTCTAGCAAGTCTGAATTATTGCTGCTTCAGTTCAACCCAAAAAAAAAATTTTTCTGATTCTCTCACAGCTTTCTTTTTCACCTCTAGAAAAATAGAAGAGTCTATATTTAAGAATATGTCTCAACTTACACACTAAACCGCAATTTTCCATTGTGTTTCCAAGTCAGAATGATTTGTATCTGCTGATTTCAACCCTCGTGTTTTTTTACTAACACAGTAAGTGTCCTAGTAGGTAAAACCACATGTAAGCATTTTCATAAGAACCATTAAAAAAAAAGTACTTCTTTTCATTGCATCTCATATCACTTCTCATGCATTCAGTTTAGACATCTTGAGCACTTTCTTGAAGAATATAATTTAATTTCAGTATGAAAGTAATTAAAGAGGATATTTCTACTTCTGGATTTGTTGCTGTTTTTTCTCTTGTTGCTTGTTTTTCCCATGCCTTCAGAATAACCAAAGTTGTGTGTGATTTCATGAATGTGTCTTTGTGTCATATACAGCTGCAGAAGAAACAAAACAGATTCTGGTGAAGGGCGAGAGAGGTATTTTCAATGACTAATGTGTTTGGCTTTGTATTGGTGCCTGTCTGCTCAACAGCAAGCATTAGATAAAAGAAAGCAATAAAGGAAGGGTTTAAAAAATGAGATAGAAAGGTACAATAATGATACTGGTACAAACTCCCTCTACCTCTTCAAAGCTATAGAGAAAAGTGTTTGAACACTGGGTAGATTGGGTTAATGGTGCTTGGCAGGAATACAACACAGATAAGTCAGTAATCCTCAGATCAGGGAAAACCAAAGATATCAAAAATCCTTCAAATAGGTGGAAGCTGGAAAAGAAAGAAAAAACTATCAAAAATGTGCCATTGATATCTGTTCAAAACAACAGGGTGATTTTTTGTTTGCTTTCTTTTCAGTGGTGGGATTTGCTCACAAAGAAGATTTATTTATTTATTACTTTTCGTAAAGGCTTTTTACCTTGCAAAAAAGTAATATAAATTACTTTGTTTCTAAAGCCCTGTGTCAGCACAAACACGCTGTGACATGTTCTCTCAAGGAAAGTCCTGTAGGGTCCAAATCCGAGCTGAAATTCCTGAGTGAGCCATGCTGAATATTTGCTACCTGACTGCTGGTTGGAGTGACTGGATTGCAGAATATCGACTTGAAAGGTAGAAGAGCCTGAGGATCTGTACATCTGGAAGTACAGGTGGCTGCTCATCAAACCAAGGAGTACCACTGGAAATTTATTTTGAATCCCATCACTCCTCACAAAAGTATAATGAAATTGCAAAAGTACTCATCACTGATTATCTTCTGTTGACTTTATATTCGTTAATAGCTCCTCCTGGATCGCATTTAGACTACCAAGCTTGAGCAGTTCCTGCAGTTCAGCTACCCTGATCCTGCAGTTCAGCTACCCTGATGCACAGCACGCACTAACTTTCCTCCCTATTGATGTTTTGTCTTCCAGTGTAAACTGGAGTATATGAAATAAGGAAGAGGAAGAGAGAAAATGACATTGAATTGCAGCTCACCTTATCCCACCACAGGATGCAGCCAGCACCCGCACCCAGGCTCAGGTGCTAACAGCACCTGTAGTTTTTATGAACCATTAATTTCAACAGAAGCAGCATGGTGCTCAGAGCTGAGTAGAAGAGCCACTTCTTCCCTTGACCTGGAGTGATTTCTAGGAATGAGATAGGTTGGATATTAGAAAACCAACATGAAATTCATAGTTTTCTAAAAAATAATATGCTTTTTCTTCCCGTATCACCAGTGCAATAGTTTCAGTTACAAAGAAGATGAGGAATAGTGTCACCAGTTTGCTGTCCCAATTATTTTCTTGAGCACCAAGCTTGCAAAAGACTGATTTGTTTCCATCTGTGTGCCTCCGTACATCTGTTAAGCTAAATAGATAGAAGAGATTGGGAAATACTATCAGACTAAACACTGACTTCTGTGCTTTTTATAGATGGAAATGACCTAGCCACTCAAAAATAATGTTTTGTTCCATAAAGAAGACACAGGTGACTTAAAGTATGAAGTGCCGTTCAAAGCTTATTCTGTAAGTTATGTCATCCTTATCAAGTATTTCAGAAACTATGTATTATCTCTGCTGTTTGGATGCATGCAAATATATTTTCAGTGTGAAAGAACCTCAAATAAATGAGTATAATATATCAAATATTACCAATACTGGATGTTCTTCACCATGTGAATACCAAGAAACTCCATGAAAAGCCTACATTTAATAATAGTAATTCAACAGCAAAAAAGATATAATATTATTTCCTTTCCCTTCCCTGTGACACATTGAGGCTTAAACCAGAAGTTTTTATTCATTTGTGAAAAATTCTGCTCTGGGTTTGCACATAGGTTGATTAAATAAATTATTGTTTTTCTGACTGAGTTCAGGCACATATGAATCATTGTATGATAGTTTGATGCAGGTATAGGTATTTTGCTGCCTATGGACTGCAGCTGCAATAAGTTTGGAGAGGTTAACAGTAGGTTTTTCTAGCCACCACAAGCCTGTGTGATCTACAGCGTCATCTTCACTTTTAATGTCATTCATCATGCCTGTGTGAATCATGTTATGGAAGCAACTACTCAGCTGCTTGTGGATAGAATGCATGTAGGTGTTAAAGGAAAAAACTCATCAAAGTCAGAGCATCAATAACCATTAACAGGAGCAGAATGGCATACACATATCCAAAATTCTTGTACTTGATGTTATTTTCATCCTATAAAAGTAGTTCAGGTGACTCACAGCCATGATTTTAAGGTAACCATATTTCCAACCATCAGGAACTATAGTATTTTAGGCTTAAAATCCTAAACTGGCAGTCTTCTTTATTCTTCTCTGCCTGCAATAGAAAAAATTGAGATGAAGGGAAAAAAAAACCCCACTGAGCTGTGTTTCTTCTATCTCTACAGCTACAAAGGGAAGGAAAACAAGGGGAAAACACACATAGGTACCTACCAGGTTCTGCCCTGGTCAAGATAATTGCCTCATTTTGTCCATTATACATGTTGTAATGACTTTAGTTCAAATTTTGGCCTGAAACAAAGGAGATCACAAAATAGATATTTGTTTCATATTAGGAATATGATGGTAATAACATAAATATTTTATACAAGGGTAGCAATATGTCTTGAACAAACATTATCTAGCCATAACACTCTGGCACATGGACTACTGAAACACGTGCTGCTGGGGAGAGTTTCTGACAGGATGACTAATATCCCTAAGGAAATTTGTTTTCAGGTCTCCTTTTAGAAAGGCTTTCTTTTTACAATTTACCGCAGAAGGACTGTGTGGTGGGGGAGGTGGAGCTTTCCCTGTGTGTGCCCTTCCCTGAGGCCTCCACTGAGGAAGAATTTTTGTAAATTCACAAGATGCTCGGTGGAGCCAAAAGACACAAGAAGATTCTATGGGGACAAGCTGAAGATTATTCCCATATCATTCCTTTCTTAGTCCATTTTTTGGACTGGCTAATTCCAGAACATGAATGTAAAAGGCAACATGTACCTAGGCAATTAAGTAGACCTCAGATGTTGGAAATGACCCAGATACTGCAGCTCAGACATACATACACTCTTAAATTTATAGAATTCTATGGCTCTCAGCCACTCTACTGGCATGAAAACTCTAAGAAATTTCTTTTCAATGTAACAACATATTGATCACTAGATCCTACAGTGACTTTTCTAAATTAATTATTACAAGATAATAACTTCCATGGTTCTATGAGCTACTTGTGGAATTCAGTAATTTTCTCTTTTTTATCTTATTTCAGATTGTTTTAAATGTCTTTTTTTTTGTCCCAAGTTCCTCCTTATCCATTGCTAGTTTTCTCTTCAATAACCACCTCTATTTTAACTGTTGGCTTATTGTTATTTCTGGACTTCCTTATTTGCTGAGCTTATTCTCTTTGCTTTTCATCAGTTTTATCTTCCTGTTCAATTCTGTTAGCGTTTCTAGGAAAGTACTGTTATGAATCCCACTTTTAGAAAGTAAGAACATCTCAAGATTGTATAGAGATGCTTAATTACTTATATCAGATAAGGAATGAATAAATGCACCAAGAACAACACAGAGTTGTATTACGTAGCACGCACAACACTATGCTTGATATTCTGATCTGATGGAATTAGGGATCTGAATGAAACATGGACTCAATTCATTTCATACTATTATAATTATTTATATTTTTAGTAGGTATAGTAAGAATGTTTACTAGGAAATAAACAAAAAAGAAGAAAGTAGAAAATTTGTCAGAGTTGCTGCATTTCATTCAATAAGATAACTTCAATAACTGAAGTAACTTTCAGCTGAAACTCCCGATTCTTTTAGGCTTGAGGTAGAAACAAGTACAGGAATTCTTTCATCTTTGGAAACTCACTGAAAACGTATCATACTGGTCTTGGGACTTTATGCAAACCACAGGCCAGCTTAAGGCAAGCCTGAAGGTCAGCCAAAAGGTTCAGATAGACCAACATAGAGCTGTTTGTCCTTAACACGGATGAGATCATCTCACCCAATTTCTGTGCTTATTGTTTGGTTTCTTTTCAAATCCTACTCTACTTCAAAATATTGTCATATATTTCTTGAAAGGACTCTCAACTACTTTTAAAGGATCATCTATCACCCTGCAGATTACTAGGGAAACCTCACCCTTAACTTTGTGAGCTGAAAGAGCTCAGATTCAAACTTACCAGGTGTGGACTCAGGGAATTCTTATAAAAGGAACCCCAGATGAAAAATTCAGGTTTTCTGTAGTTTTGCTGCCTCTAGAATAACTCTTTTAGTAAGTCTTCCTTATGAAAGAAGCTGTGAAGTGGCTCCAGATATACACTGTCAGAAACAATAGGCAGTAATTTATACCTCTGAAATGAGCAAATTTTAATCTCTGGCAGCTAGTCTAGACAACAGAAACATTGACTATTTAGGAAAAATTATAATCTTCTAAAGCTTCATGGTAGCTTGATGATGCAATCTGTTGTAGCTGCCGGGATGGTTGCGAATATTTGTGTGAAACACTGAAGAAACAGTTCTGACACTATTGTGCTGAGAATATAAAATTGCTAAGAACACTGACATAAAAAGCTGGCAATGTGAAGGTTTTAAAGCTAGTTTTATCTACTGTTTTCAGAAGACTAAAGACATAAACTAAAAATAAGCACTTCTTTTAAAAAAATCTTTTATTGCAAAGAAAGCCCATGATATCTCTTATCCACTCCAGTATTTTATTTGTCAGGGACATTACAAAGTTATATATAAATATAATACAAAATACAAATTATAAATGAGGCAACATTCTTTAGAAGAAGCAGAACAGCTTTTCTCTTTTTTTCCACTGGACAGATAGTTTTCTAATTCAGTCTCTTCGTTATTCAGTATCTTTATTACTGTAAACAGAAAAATATTTAAAGGACATTCTGAACTGCACTCTAGACATTGGTCTGTGGTTGTTTTGTGTGTCTATAACATTAAAAGAAGCAAAGAGACAGCTTCTGCATAGCTGAGATTGCTAAAATCTTACTTTTTAGATAATATTCGAGGCTCTACACTGAAGCTGATGCTAGGTAGCTGGTTGTGAAAATTAACATTCAGGTCACTATAATTGAGGAGCAAGACATTTAACTTGCATGCAGGGCACATTGATTAGAAGGCTTTCAGAAGACTCATTACAAGTAAGTGTTAAATACTACAAGTTAGTCTGTGAGCCAGACAGAATTCAGAGAACCAGAGATAATGACACTATAAAGATGATATGTAGCTAGCAACAGTTGTGGCTTGCTTAGGGATACATATAAACACAGTCTGGTTAGGACACTTAACAGAATAAATGTGGAAAAAAATAGAAAGGATAAAGCAAACAAATGCATCAAATGGTTTGTGGGCAGTTTTCAGTATATGCATGTCCTCTGTTAATGCTGAGAAGAAATAGCATACCATGACCACTATTTCCAGAATAAAAGCATTCAAGTTTTACCCTCAGAAAAGATACCTGCTCCTGTTATCTCTTCTCCAGTGTTGTTGTTTGTTCTATATAATGTGGTAGCTCACTGGATTCGTGTTGTCTTTAATTCTTCAGAGGCAGTTGTTTCCCTACTTTCCTGCCCTAACAGACTCAGTGTCGTCTCTCTTCACTTCCTCATGTGTCAGTCGGGGCTGAAATCAAAGAAAATTTATTGTTGGAATGACAGAAAGTTGTAGTCACTCTGGATGGGAAATTATGTTCGAAATCTAAATTACAAAACCTGCAAAAATTACAATTGCTCAAGGAGAAAGAGTGTCTAGGAGTAAGCCCTGAAGAGGTTACCTGCGGAGGCTGCAGTGTCCTTGTGACAGAAGGCTGTAAATGATGGGTTGGGCAATTATCCATCAGGGGTAACACCTGTACAGCTCACCTTTAGAGAACTATGGACTCAATGAATGACTGCATTTTGTATCATGCCAATGAAAAAGGTTTGACTGGAACTAACACAAACCACACTTTTATTCTTAGCAGGCTATTTCCTGAGCAAGTATTAAAGTCACTGTATCTGGGCTTTTTTGTTTGTTTGCTCTTGTCTATTATTAATTATACATGATGTGTGTGGAAATCTCTCTGTGTAATTATACAGATCTCATACTGGTTTTAGCCTTACTCTTTGGTGTTTAGATATCTGTGTATCTATTTGCTATTTTTGACATATTCTTCTCTTTGTATACCTACTAGATTCGATAGGCAGTCCCATTAAAATAAGAAATAATACAATTGCCATTGATACAATACCTGTAGCTTGTCTTAGTCACCGTAAGGTTTTATAAGTTTAAATTAAAATTCATTACATCTATTTATTAAAATTAGCTCAGGTTTGTTTACACAGAAATTAAACTCTGGCATGGAAACAGCATTGTCACTTCTAATTTAGATAATTTTTTTTACTCATTAGTCTTACTTTGTGTATACCCTTTCCTCTTAATGAGAGCAGAAAGAGAATTTGCAGCCTACTGAGTCAGCCATCACAATTGTAAGCTTGTTTCAGGACCTCTCAAACCACAGGTTTTGATAAAATTATAAGCCAATTTAGCAACAAAGCCCTGTTAATAAATAAGTTTAGTAGTGTTTTGAAAGCAGAAGTAAAATGATCAGCTCTTTCTGTTTTTGTTATGCATATAACAGAACAGAAGGCCTGGGTGCAGCGAGATTGTATTTTTGTGCAGCTGGATCATACGCTGCCCACATTTGCTGATTGTCATGGTGATTTATTGTTGTCACCAAAACTTTCCTGCTTCTGCATACTAGTAATTGTAGGCTCTTTGGAACATTTATGGCCAAAAGCAATGGAAATGTTTTCTGAGGTCATATCTACACTAATAAATTTAACAGGTGTTGTGGAACTTCCAGGATGTGAAAACTCAACCACTGGTAGTTTTAAACGGTTAGAATTGTCCTTTAGACAGTTTCAGCATGTTCCCACATGATTCCCAGGGCAGTTCAGGGGCTGGCACAGGCCAGTGGCCGCTTGCAGTTTGCATGCAGTCACCTTAGTATGGAAACTAAGAAAATGTAATCATCTGGATGTGATTCCTTGTGTACCAGTGAGTCCCGATAGCAGAAAAGGATCCTGGGAACAAAATGTATTTGTTGATCCTGGTGGTTTGACCATAAGAAACATCATACAATATATGCAAAACCAGTATTTTTCTTTTAATAGGTTTGTGATTGCAGACGTAACTCTTTGTATATTCATGTAACAAACACAAACTCACTCCATCAACAAGGAAGGAGGGGAGAAGGAAGGAGTGGCAGTCGGTCATACAGGTGTCTAACTGCTGGTGTCTTGGTTAAGAGGTTCTGTCTGGTCACCCTGACTTGCGCTTGGGAAGGGAAGGCTTGTTATCGCTGATTGATTTATGTCTCCCAGTACTTGATTTGGAGTGGATTATGTTGGGTTAAAATAATGAGTGGCTCTTTACTTTTCAGGACAAAAATGAAGCTCCTTGGGCATAATAAAGGAAGACTATTTTACCCATATAATAAAATTTCCTTTTAATGTTTGTGGGAAAAAGAGGATTGATTAAAGGTTTAGGCAGGCAATGTTCATTCAAGTTGCTTGCTATATGTGTATAGCTCTTCAAGACTTTTTGGTTTCAGATTAAGCAATTGTTCTCTTGAACAAAGAGACAGTTTCTGTATAAACTGGTTCTCCTATTGTTTCTGCATACAAGAAAAAACCCGAGAATAGTAAGCAATGAACTGACTTTTATACTTACTCTGTAATAATATTGTTCCTTTATCCCTGTGCTTACAGGTGCCATATGCTTTTTGTTTTACATTTCATAGGATCTGAGCAGTATCATGATCCTGCCTTACAGATGATTTGTACTAATTTCTCAAACTTTTTCCAAGTGGAAAAATCTTGAACACAGTCTTTAAATGTGTTTTTCATCTACTCAAGAATTTTTTTTTGGGCTCTATTGGAACATTTAAAATGATAGATTACGTTGGATTAGTGCAAGTCAATTAATTTAAAATAATTAAAACACCATTATTAACCAAGACCTATCAGCACTAACCATTATAACCTACTTGCCCAAATACTAAATATATTTCATATTTTTCATCCTTTATAAGGCTTTTCAACTTCTGGAAATGCTCCCCAAGTTAAATATTCAATAGAAACTGGGAGTGAATTCAAACGCTAATGCATCTGAAGCACCTTCAAGGGGAGTGGGAGTGGGGAGGCAGGTGTGGGGATGGGAGAAAAGTAAAAAAATATGCTGGTTCTGACCTATGCTGACAAAAATATAACTAGCAGGGTGGGGGAGGGGGAAGTTTCTTTTCAATATAATTCCCATTAAAACGGTATGCAGTTCAATCAGTATTTGCAAATGAGGCTTCTGTAATATTAGTCCCATTACTTTCTTTTTTCTCTATATAATTATTTCTAAGTCTTAAGAAGTGGGGTAGAATTTCCCTCAATAATCCTTGTTTCTCACAGTGACATGTTTGTATGACCTTCCCAGTCACCAAAGAATCAGTATGTAGGCAATTCACTGACTCTCATTGAACTTCCAGAGATGATTACTTCCCTGAAAAGGGGAGTCACCTGAGTTTCCATATACTTTCTTTCTCAGCAGAACACAGAAAATAACAGCTAAATCGGCAATAGTTCTGTATATTCATAAAATCTGAGATGCATCAATCACAGTTTTAAATCACAACCTTCTTTCCATATCTTCAGGGAAGCAGAAGAGAAATCGCAGATAACCAGACTAGATTTCTTGTGTGTTATTTGCACTGCAAACAGCTAGAACAAGTCAGTACATAGAATTAAGCTGAGGGAAGTAAAATTTTGGCCACGGACAGAAAGAGTAGGATAAAAGCTAGAAATGAGTCAGAGATGACTCTAAGATAACAAGCAATGTTTATAATTCTTATAAATTCCTCCTAAATGACAAGACTTTTGTTGGTCTCATAGTGACCCTGTGAAACTCCAGCTTGCTCAGGAATTTCTGTCTGTTTAGTAAAAGTCCCCTCTTCCAAATAGCCCCTACCTTATGAAATGAGTGAGGGGCCAGGAGACAGAGCTTAGGAGGGAACTGTTCAGGGCAGGAGAAGCAGAAATAGGGCAGAATGTGGAATTGTGTGGAACAAAAGTCTATAGCTCATTTTGGGGTTAGGGCAGCAGGTATGACTGCTGGCAAGTAGAGTTCTGGAAGTTTCAGAGAATGATAGCTGCAAAGCATACTAGATACTGGACCTCACACATGCTGGGGATGGGGAAAGGCACAGTTCACTAGATGCACAAACATATTTTTCCTTAAAATCTCGTCATTGATTGGCATCACAATTCATGACTATAAGAACAAAAATGCTGGACTTGAGCATGAGGAGAAAAGTGATTGCTAGTGTTTTGAGAGAATATATTACAGGAAGATGAGTTCTTTAGTTTAGACCTAGGAAAATATCTGGGTAGTAGGCTAGAGATAAAATGAGAAGAGACTTTCAAGTAAGTATACATGAAAGTGATCTCCATAGGAACTAAACCTTTTTAATTGTCCACCTGACATTAACTACAGTCATCCTTTGCAAGACCAAACATGTTAAACCTGACAAAATATTAATTCAAAAAAGAATAATAATAAAAAGTCCAACAAAAAACATACACTGTAAAGAATGTTTAATGTTGCTGAATCATGGTTGCATAGTTTGTCTCATTTTACACTGAATATGAGGGAAGATCTCTATTGTATCCAGATTATCAAATACAAAAGAAAACACTGAGACAGTGCATTAGGCAAAGAGACAGCAAGAACATCAGAAAAGGACAGATCTGCAAATGTTGTGGATAACGTGATATAGAAATTTTTTTTTGTTAACTGTCTAAAAGGCCCCAGTGATGCATAAGTATATTCTCCACTCATTATGTGATTGTCTGTATGCTGAACATCTGAAATCTCGTATTTGTTGTTATATAGCTGGCTGACCCGTAGAAGTGGATCTCTAACAGCAGGCAGTGGATTGCAAATGCACAGAAGATGCAGTTTTTGCCTAGCAGCATGAATTTACCTTACTCACTATTTCCAAATTAGGGAATTAAGAATAACCACAGTACCTTGCTGGTGCCATGCAAGTCCCATGGCCCCAGAAGGGAACTGGGTGATGAAGTCCATCATGGGAGGCTGATTGCTTCTTCATGTAACCCCCAGTAGATTTAGAGCTGGCAAATAAGACAGTATGTACAGGTGTCTCTGTGCTACCTAGGTAGCGCAAGAGAACAAGAAACAGTTGTGATCTTGAAGCCCAGTGAAGAATAAGAAGTCACTAGAGACTTTGTTCAAAGTGAATAAATAAAATGCTAGAAACAATTAAATTCAAATTAGAAGAAGAGGAGCCTTGAAAAATGAGTGTAAGCTTTCAACACGAAGATAATGTAAATGAAGAGAAGAACGAAAGCAGAGCAGCAATTTATGTTGTATGGAGTGATCACAGCACCCCTGTGTTGACAGAGAAAGAAAACAGTGAATAGGAAGAGGCTTAGGCTGAAAGGAATACTGAAAGGGACTGGGAAGTTAAGCCTAGCAGAAACTGAGTGCTTCAATAGATGGATGTGTTTGGAATGAAGAAAGGGTATGAATTTTCAGTTTCAGCCCTAAAATCAAAAGAAGAAAGGGGCTGGAAAAGAGAAGGAAGTAAGACGTACGGTATCTCCTGCCTGTTTTTTCTAGGATGCTGGTAGGGTCTTGTGAAGAGAGATGAGAGTGAAAAGGAAAGGGACTGAGGAAAGAAGCCACCAAAGAGTTGGTATCCTCTGCAAAGGTGTTTGGCCAGCAAGTTGGCAGGAATGTGACTGCAAGGCATTGAGCTCATAAGGCATAAGGTCCTCTTACTATATTTTCTCAAAAATTTTGTTCGCTGAAGACTTATTTTTTCAAAACATCATTTGAAGAACCCCTGGCATTTGACAAGCCCACTAGCATCATTAAGGTTTAGTTAAATTAATTTTATCTGCCTGTTGCGGCTTCGGCGTACTTTGCCCCTGGCATAGCATCCCAGGAAACGAAACCGGAGCGATTAAGCTGGTAACCAAGCGCGAGTTATGCTGCCTAATGCCCGCTGCGAGTGCCCGCGGAGGCACGCGGCGGCGGATGGCCGGGGGAACCCAAAGGGACTCCGCGAGACCCCGGGGCCGCTGCTCCGCGGGAAACCGCTGTGCCACGGGGTGGGCGCCGCGCTCAGACCCAGGTTTTGACCGCACGGTGATACCGGGACCACCGCTATCGCCTCTGCCGGCAGAGCGGAGCACAAACGCTTGTGTAACCGGGGCTCCAGTAAGCAGCGAGGGAAGGAGCAAGTCCCTCGCAGCTGGTGCCATGCTGACAGTCCGGCCAGCCGCTGCGGACGGGCAGCCAGACCAGCACCACGGACACTGCCTCGGCCTCCCGCCCGCTGGGCGCGGGGAGCTGCGGGGGGACCGCACCGCGGCGCCGGGACCGAGCCCGCAGGTGCGGTCGCGCTCCGGCGGCGGGGCACGGCCGTCCCCGCGGGGCGCGGGTGCGTCGGAAAGGGAGAAAAGGGAGCTCTTCCTGGCTCTCGTCTCAGCCATGACCGCGAACAACCTGTGCTTACACAGGGCGACTCCCAGGCTCCCAAGTTTAGCGCTGAGACAAAATTTACTGCGGTTATTCCAGGGAAGGGAAGAGCTCTGATGCTTCTGCGGCGGCGGTGGCGAAAGGGACCGGAGGGAGAGAACGGGCGGGCGAAGGGGCGGCGGGTCAGAGCGGCACCGGGGTTCTCCTCGGACGGTTTTACTTGGCAGCAACTTGGCAGCAACTTTCCGATGCAGCTCCTTTCCTTTAAAACAAGTATTTAGCCGAAAATGTCAGTGTAATACCCCAGGGATTCATCACCTAATGAGACATGAGCCGCGTCCTCGGTCACTGAGCCCCGCCAGTCCTCCCGGTGCTTGGCGAGCGACAGTCAAGTGATTCCCGTTCTGTCCCCAGGTGTCCTACTGTCCTTGTCCTTAGTAGAGTCCGGTGCCTTTCCGCTTCTCCCCCAACAACCCCCTATTTTGGGCGATCGCGTGTTATTTTGGGTTTCTCTGCTGGGGCGACCTGCGGCTGTGACGGTGTCAGTCCGGCGGAGGCAGGAAGGGGGGAAGGGAGGCGGGGAAGTGACAGACATGAGCCTCACCGTGCCACTAAGCTGGTGGCATTTGTCTTTCAACCTGAACGCTGTGATTTCTTTTTTTTTTTTTTTTCCCCACGATTATTTTCTGTTACTGGGGCTTCATGAGCTCTTGGAGCTGACCTTCCTTCTCACTGCCCGCAGGAGCCCCCGCGCATCGCTCCCTGGTCACCAGAGGCTCGAGGATCTTCCCTCTCCCCATCCCATCCCCATCCCGGAGCGCTCCCGCCGCGCTCCCCCTGCCGCCGCGCCGGTCCTCCCTCTCCTCGCGTGACCTTCCCAACATGGCGGCACGGCCGCCCCCCTCCTCCCTCCGCCCCGCCGCCGCCGCGAGGGGCCTCCCCGGCGAGGGGGCGGTGGCGGCTGTCAGCCGGGCGGGGCGGGACCCGGCCGGGA